>OY759157.1:14700390-15075390 GCA_963662125.1 Diplazon laetatorius | reverse complement strand
CCACCCCCTACCCCCGCGCCCTGCGGGTTTTCAAAACGTTTTGAACCCCCCACCCCGCTTACCCCTACTCCTCGCCGACCCGCGGCCGGAACGAATCTGTCGCGACTGTTTCGCGCCACCGGCGCGCGATACGACTTTGACGATCCTGCGGAAAAATATATAGATAAAAAAAACGAAGAAACAAATAAAGAAAAATCAAGAACAACTTTATTTTTCAATCGTTGTTGTTTTTCGTTCGATTGGGGATTTTTTCTCTGAGGAAGTTGGAGAAGGGCGATTCGAGAATTCGTTGATTAATCGAGTGGCTTTTCATTGTGATTCTTTAAATAATAATAATAATAATAATAATAATAATAATAATAATAATAATATTTAAATGATTTTTTAAATTGTCTTCTTTTTTTTGTTGGTGCTTCGAAGAACAGAAAATACGATTCTTCGGTTATCGATTACAGTCGAGTGTCCTTTGATTGTGATTTTTTCGAAAATTGACAAATACACATGATTTTTATTCGTTCATTATTTTTTTTCTATCTCCGGTGTACCGAAAGAAGTGAGATTAAAGGGTTTTTTCCGGGCTATCGATTCGGTACGTCATCGATCAATCGAGTGTCTTTTGATTGTGATTTAAAAAAAAAAAAAGAAATTTTATTTTTAAAAACATTTTTGAATTCCAATTATTTTTTTTTCTAACCTTGGTGCAATAAAATTTGAAAAATGGACTCTCCGGATAATCATTTGCTCGGTCGTTGATCAATGAACCTGTTGATCAATGAATCCTTCGATTGTGAATGAAAAAAAAAAAAAAAAATGCAATTCATTCCCGCCATCCAAGTGTCTTAAGAAAAAAAATCATACCAAAAACAACAGACTCTTTGAGTGACGATTCGGTCCGTCGTTTTTCAATCGAGTGATCCTTCGATCGTGAATTCTCAAACTTCGTCCGAAGAGATTTCATTTCCGGTTTATCATCGAGCAAAGTGACTTTGGATGAAAAAAAAAAAAAAAAACAAAAAACCGCGAGTGGTTTCGATGCCGCACTTATCCGTCATTGGGTATTCCGTTTGGTCGATGATTCGTTATTATTCGACATAATCAAGACTGTTGAACGGTGCTCGTTGTGACTGATGTGCGTTTCGAAACTTTGTTTTCTTTTTTTCGAAACTGTGGAATCGACGTTGCTCCCATCATCCCCCTCCCCTCCTCCGCCCACCTCGCCCGCCCCCCCTCCCCTTCTCCACCTCCGCACCCCCGAGTCGAGCCATTCACTACCGGTTACCGTGTAAAATTATCCGATTGTTTAGTACTCTCTTGATCTCACACGTGAATGGACCACCCGACACGTTTTACTCGATTATCGACGGATAAATAAATTTTCAAAAAAATATTGTTTCATATGCATATTACATATATATACATATATATAATACGATAACGTTTTTAACGCAAAATTGTACGTAGATTTAATTCGAAAAAAAAAAGTTTGATTTTGTTCGGTGAATCTAAAGTTGGTGACTGTGGATACATATATATATATATATATTTCGAAGACAATCGACCGTCGTATCGTGATAATAACTCGCGAGCGACTTCCGGCCTCGACAATTTTTGACGGTCGACGTCCGATTTTGCGTTTATTATTATTATTATTATTATTATTTTTTTTCGAAACATTCGTACAAGTTTGAAAAATACGAAAAAAAAAATCTCGCATCAACGATGAATTTTTTCATTCCGTCGCTATTGAGAAGTGTGCGCGACCGCGCGCGCGACGGTGTGAGTGTGTGTGTCTCGTAATTTAAATGACGTCTCAGTTAAAAAAAAAAAAAAAACTGTGCTACCGCGAAAAAGTGTTTGCGAGGATTGCGGTGACCGAGTGATTTATTTTTCTACGGAGAACACGTGTCGCTCGCTAAAAGTTCATTTTGGAAAATTAAAAAAAAAACTATATGTAAAAGATTTGAAGAAAAAAATTAACAACATCAAAGAAATTAAAACGATAGCTTCGAAAATTCGTCAACGTCGCTCTGGATATCGTCGAGCCAAAAACATCGTAATTCATTGGGCATCGTCTCTCGATTCTCTCCAACAGTGGAAAATTTCCGTTTTTAATTAAAAAAAAAAATAATGAACAAACGTCTTTTTGATAAAAAAAACATTTTTTTTTTTCAAGTCTCCATTCGATAATTCACCGGAGAAATTACAGAAAATCATTTTACTAGATTTCAATGCAAATCACTTCCGCCCCTACTAAAAGTCCCCACAAAACCAATTTCCCGGTTTGTGGAAAAGAATCAAAGAAAGAAAGTAAAAAAACAACACGTTTTGTACCAAGAAGAACAAGAGAATTGATGAGAACGTTTGGAATTAAACAAAATAAAAGAAAATAAACAAAAACGATTTTGTATAAAAAAAATATATAACATCGACAAAATTAAATAAAAACGGTTTTGTGCGAAAAAAAAAATATACGAAATTGATAAAAACGTTTCGTATGTGAATAATAGAGTGAATACACAATAAAAAATAAAAAAAAACCTTCTGTTGTAAAGAATATTGAGCGAAAAAAAAGAAGAAAAAAAACCAACGTTGATAAGCCGTTCGGACCTTTTATTTCCTTCGTAAATTTCCATTTGTGATTGACATGTGGAATCGTGAAGTTTCGAAATTTCACGAAAAATCGACGAGGCCGTATTATGAAAAACGGTAACGAAACGATTTTACGATAAAAAAAAAAAAAAAAAAAAAAAAACAAAAGTTTTTTTAAATTGACGGAAAAATCGCAGACAGCTCCTCGATAAAAAAAATCTGAATCCGTCGGTTGTGATCGTGACGACGATCGTGACGCGGTGTGACAGGACGATCGGCGATAACGACGATATCAATTTGAAAAGATGCTGGCGCTCGCGATGCGACGAGAACACACGACAGGACGTGGCACAGGGAGCAGCAGTTACGAACCGACCAATCCACTCGCCGGTTTCGAGCACATACAACAAAATCCGTTTGCCGGAACGATAATACAATCTAACCCATCGTCGAACGATGGTCGCGACGAACAACCGGAAACCGACGGCGAGTTGCAAGAATTCGTCGATATTGCCCAGGTGCAACAATTGTTGCAACAACAGACCCACCATCATCAACAACAGCATCATCATCAGCATCAAGGACCCGGTGCGGCATCGTGTCTTTGGGGAGCGGTTTATCCACCCCCACCGCCCAGCATCGGCTATCCCCATCATCATCATCATCATCATCATCCGCTGCCACCGCCGCCACCCCCACCGCCGCCGCTGACGCACGCAACAGGTAATAAATTCTTCGTCGGCTCGAAGGTTCGCGGAGGTCAATTCGATACACAAAAAGCATTTTTCCGACACTTTTTTTAAAAACTTTTTTTCAGTTAATATATGTATATATATATATATATATGAGCGATTCCACGTGACTTCAGCCACTCAAGAAAAAAAATTTTCCACAAATAATTTAAAAAAATTGAGCTATTTTTTTGATCAACTGAAAAAAATCTATTAATGGAATCGGTAAAATTACGCATTACCGACTGCCGGTCCCACGATATAAAATATACCAAAAATTCTTTTTTCGTATTCAGAATTTGGAAAAATTTTGAAAAAAAAAATAAAAAATGTATTTTTTGAGAAAAAAAATATTTTTGCATATTTTGCCCTGAAACGGATGTGCAACTCGCTCAATAGAATCTGAAGTAATTTTTTTCTGGAAGGCCTTAAAAAGACGCACATTTTCGATTTTTACAAATGTAAATACGTCAAATCGTGCCCCAAAGATACAGCCATTTGAATGGAAAAATACAAAAAAAACGTTAATTAACGATAAAACCGTCAAAAAAATTTAAAAAAAATCGGCACTCGGTGAATATATTGCAGAAAAATAGCTCAATTTTTTAAAATTATTTGTGGAACATTTTTTTTTTGAGTGGCTGAAGTCACGTGGAATCGCTCATATATATATATATATATGAGGCATTCCACATCACTTAAGCCAGTAAAACAAAAATTTCCACTGATAATTTTGAAAAATGGAGTTATTTTATTGAAATATATTCACCGACAGCTGAAATTAAAAAAAAAAACGTCTGACGTTTTTCTCCTTGGTATCTTTGGCAGGATTTGACGTATTTACATTTGTGGAAAACGTAAATGTGCGTCTTTTTATGGCCTTTCAGAAAAAAATTAATTTAGATTTTATCGAGCAAGTTGAACGTTTGTTGCAGGGCAAAATATGCAAAAATATTTTTTTGTCTCAAAAAAATGCACTCGCGTTATGTTAGTTTTTAAAATTTCCCCAAATTCTGAATACGATAAACGAATTTCTGGTATTTTTCATATCGCGGCTATTATTATTGGTAATCGGTAATATGTACGTAATTTCACCGATTTTATTAATATCTATTTTTGTTTGATTTTTTTTTTTTTTTTTTTTTTCATGTACTCCAGTCGCTTTACGCGATTCAACGAGCATTGATTATCATTAATTTTCCTCTCAAGCAGGCTTGTATATTTTCTTCATTTCTATTATTTGTATTAAAATAATTTTCAGAAATTTTAGAAAATTCAAAGAATTTTATTAATTTCTATAATATCACTACATAATAAAGTAACATTTGAAGAATGTTTTATGAAAGTTTGATTAAATTTTATGAAGAAGTGAGCCATTGAGAGCGAATTCCAAGAGAACTCCGGAGACGTTTAAAAAAAAAGTTTCATTGCGGTGCCTCTCATAACTCATCTGTAATCAAAAAACCAGAAAGTTCTCTGTCGCTCCGCAGCAAGCGTCGATAGCGCTGTCTCTCTCGCACTCATAAATGCAGTCTCTCGCCTTAATTAATTTTTCAATTTTTCGCAGCACTTAGAAGTCAAAGTGCTGATTTTTTACGTGATGAATAGATCATTTCTCCATAAAAATTAATGAAAATTTCATAGAATATTGTTTAAATGTTACTGCATTATGTAGTGACTATAGAAATTAATATAATAAGAAATTAATACATTAACTGTGTCGCCGAGAAAAATTATCGAAACTTATGCTTTTTTGTATCGAATTTACCTTACCCCCCCCTCAAGGCAGGATTCTACTTTGGGTGCTCAAAAAAGGCTTTAGGAATTACTTTATGAATTTTTGTCTGAGATTATGAATAAAGATATTAATGTAGGGCTTGTTAGGCTTGATAAATACACCCTTGAAATACGTTAAATAAAAGTTTTATTATATATTCCGTGCACTTTTAACATGCACTTAAAACACCATTTTAAATCCAACGCTTGGATCAACAGATGGGTCTGCGCTGGTGTTAAAATTTCAAAAATAGGCCATCTACAAAGGAAACATTTTGAATTTTTCGGTTTGATATATCACTGGCAACCCACTGAACTAGAATTATTTTTAGAAAAAATTATCTTCACTTTTTCTTTTCTTTTGACAAACAGCAGTAAAAAAACATGGAATGTTTTTTTTCTTCCTTTTTTTCGCCGCCATTTATCGCTATTTTTGCATGTACATCAAAAATTCTAGTTCGTCAATTGCTAGTGATATATTGAACCTGAAAATTCAAAATTTTATTGTTTTAGATTTAGATGGACCATTTTTTAAATTTCAACACCAGCGCATACCCACAATCGAGGCGTTCTATTCAAATGGTGTTTTTGTATGTTAGAAGCGCCCGAAAGTATGTAATAAAATTTGTTTTTTTGTATTTGAAAAGTGTATTTATTAAGCCTAACGAACCCTCGATGAATATCTTTATTCATAATGTCATAAAAAATTCATAAAAATAGCCATTTTTTTGGGCGCCCACGGTAGGATCCAAAGGATGACCCCTTAAACCCTTAAAGGGTCATTCCAGTCCAGAGGCACGAATTTTTGCGTTTTTTTGAAGTTCGATAAAAAAAAAATACATATTTTTACCATCCATTTTGTTACCGGATATTCATCGATGTTCTAGGAATAAACGGAAAAAAATTTAAACGATATCAAAAATTCAAAGAGTTACAGGCTGGTAAAATGGGGGGAGAGGGGGGGGGGTAAAGAAAAAGGGCGTGACCTGGTTAACACGAATTCAGCCCCCCTAGTCATCTGAAAAAAAAAAGAATCTTAAATAGTGAGGATGTCGTTATAGCTCCTACTTCAGGGCAACAAATTGTTATCCCCAAAATGGCGACGATTTAAAAAAAAAGTCACTTGTTGATCTCTTTTCACAGCTTAAATTTTTTTTTAAATAGTGACAAACTATCATTTTCACACGAAACTGGTAGGAGCGCTGGAAGTTTATAAGAAGCCCCCACGCGAACCCTGAAAATGAGCTTTTTGCGGATTTGCGGTCCACCCTTTTTTCGGTCTTCAAATGGGTTTTTTTCATCAACTGAATGTTGATGAAATCAGGTTTCTCGTACACCATTCTCTTCATTATAAAAAAAGAAGGAATCCATATGTGCAAAAGCCTTTTTACGATCAAGAAAAGCGTGGGGTGCATTCGGGCCCCAGTCATTTTAAGCATGTAGCAAATAAAAAAAAAAAGCATAATGCGGTCGCCATCGCCAAAACTTCTGAACAACAAAATTAATTACTCAAGCCAAATAAAACGAAAAAAAAAAAAAAAAAACGACTAAAACCAATATGTAACAGTCTTTAATCTAAACCCAAACAATTAGTTGACGAGAAAAAAAAATATTCCTCCGATATCCAGAGACAAAAAAAGAAAACGAAGTAACGGATATCGAAAATTCGTGGAATTAATTTTTTTTAGTATCCAATCGGGATAAATAGTTTGAACTCGTCGAAAAATAATTGTAAGCTGACTGTTGTGAACTTACACACGCTTATATTGGCACATACGCACACATACATGCACACAAGCTCGGATAATGATTACAACGGCATATATAAATGGAATTCAGGGGAATCCATTAGCGTGTAGGTTGGGGCAAAATTTTTTTTTCGACCATTGACCTTCGCTGGGAGCTCAATTTAGCTCAGGTCAATTGACGCAGCGATCGTTAGTGCTACTTGCAACTTTTTCTGCATCCTGATAAAAAAACCACAGTGTGCGCATAGATCTCGTGCTATATATATATATATATATATCTACGATCGTCTGGAATTAAAATTGCGATAATGATAATAAATTCAGCGTCTCACCACACAGCCCGTTCTTGATGACACATCGCAGAACAAATATCCAGATACATTTGTAATGTTGAATTTATTTCATTTATATTTCCAAACGAGTGATTTTTCGTTAGCGACTTGGTTGCATTCGATTTGAAATTCCCCGAAACTCATCAAATTAGTACCCTGAAGCAATTTTTACTGGCACCTTGGATATATAGATTTTTTTCGAGGGTAAAGAAAATTAATTCAATATTCCGGTCGATTGATTTTGAATCCCTTTCTTAGTGAGCCATGGTAGATGGTAGATGGTAGATTTCATCATTCTAGCTAATGCCGTTCTAGAGATGCTCTCCCAAGTGGAAAAAAAATATATAAACAATAGATAGATTATATATAGAAGTGGCCATATGTTTTTTTATATGCAAACTATACATAATCTGCATAGATACCATAGATACTTTTGGTATCTATGCTGATTATTTACCATAGATACGTGTGGTATCTATGCAGATTATGTACAGTTTGCATATAAAAAATATATGTCCAGTTCTGAATATAATCTGTCAATTGTTTATATATTTTTTTTCCACTTGGGCTGTGATGGATTATGCAGAAAAAAGAATAGATTTAACCCACTTCCGGTCGGTCGATTTAAAAATCCTTTCATAGTAAGCATCTACCATATGACCCAAACCTCCATGCAAAATTTCAGGTTTCTTGTTATTGCCGTTTTAGAAATACTGTGATGGATGAGTGAGTGAGTCAGTGAGTGGTATTTGGCTTTTGAGGGGCGCCAGTAGTGTTACCGCCTGAACAAAAGGGTGATTTTTGGAAATTTTTCAAAAGAAAACTACTGCATAGAATGTATTAAAGTTTAAAGGATATATTTGTGAATCTATAATAAATCAATGATAACATTTTTGTGTGAGTGACCATTAAATTTAATATTCACCGAATTTTTTTTTTCCTCTATGCAAGAGATGAGACAAATAAATGAAAAATGATCTCAAAGAGAAAAAAATTCAATTGAATTAAATGGATTTCGTTTGAATATTAACGTATAAGACGTTCATAATTCATCGCCAGCGACGGAAAATATATTTGACTGAATTTTCTCCCAATCTCCGAATCTTTCATATATGAGCGATTCCACGTGACTTCAGCCACTCAAAAAAAAAATTTTCCACAAATAATTTTAAATGATTGAGCTATTTTTTTGCAATATATTCACCGAGTGCCGATTTTTTTTGAAATTTTTTCGACGGTTTTATCGTTAATTAACGTTTTTTTGTATTTTTCCATTCAAATGGCTGTATCTTTGGCAGGATTTGACGTATTTACATTTGTAAAAAACGCAAATGTGCGTCTTTTTGAGGCCTTCCAGAAAAAAATTACCTTAGATTTCATTGAGTAAGTTAAAAGTCCGTTTCAGGGCAAAATATGCAAAAATATTTTTTTTCTCAAAAAATGCATTTTTATTTTTTTTTTAAATTTCCTCAAATTCTGAATACGAAAAAAGAATTTTTGGTATTTTTCATTAATAGATCATTAATAGATTTTTTCGCTTCACGTTATTCAACGAGCATTGATTATCATGAATTTCTCTTTCAAGGAGGCTTCTGAACTCGCGTAAAGCGACTGGAGCACATGAAAAAAAAAAAAAAAAAACTGAAAAAAATCTATTTATGAAATCGGTAAAATTACGCATTACCGATTACCGGTCCCATGATATAAAAAATACCAAAAATTCTTTTTTCGTCTTCAGAATTTGAGGAAATTAAAAATGCATTTTTTGAGAAAAAAAACATTTTTGCATATTTTGCCCTGAAATGGACGTTCAACTTGCTCAATGAAATCTAAAGTAATTTTTTTCTGGAAGGCCTCAAAAAGACGCACATTTTCGTTTTTTACAAATGTAAATACGTCAAATCCTGTCAAAGATACAGCCATTTGAATGGAAAAATACAAAAAAACGTTAATTAACGATAAAACTGTCAAAAAAAATTTTTTTAAATCGGCACTCGGTGAATATATTGCAAATAAATAGCTCAATTTTTTAAAATTATTTGTGGAAAATTTTTTTTTTCGAGTGGCTGAAGTCACGTGGAATCGCTCATATATATTTTTTTTCGAATTCTATATCACGCAGAGACATTAAGGGGTTATCCCGCTGTGAACAGCATCTAAACGGGCCTATTTCGAAGAATTAATTCAAGAAGAACTACAGGAGCGATCTTATCTATTTTTGGACATGTGTCAATGTACACATTAAAGTGGATGTGTGAAAGATTTTACCAACAAAAAAAAATCAACATTTGTTGTAAATAATTTGTCGTCGCGTCTGATAACTTTTTTCGTGCCCAGTTGATCGTCGTAAACGATTCTGCAAATCCAGTCGGTCCGATAACAAAACATATATATATATATCCTCATCAAATACACCATATCAGCTGAGTCTCGACGAAAGCTTTTTCTTTTGTCCTGGGTTGCGAAAAAAAATGATAAATTTTTTTCGCGATTTTCGGATCTAACAATTCGTACTATTGTTATTAATATTTATTGCACAAAAAATCTTCTATCGCTTCGAGCATGGGTAAAAAATTTCAAATTGATTCGTCAATTACATTCTGAAATATCGTGTACACCGGTTTCAAGAAACACAGTTTCGAAATAAACGAGCTTAATCCTTCGACGTCACTAGGGAGTCAAAATAACCCCAAAACCCAACTTCAAGCGAACAAAATTTTTTAAAAAGAATCAAAAATTAAAAGATTAGAAATTGTAAAAACATATAATTTTCTCATAAAAAAATTGTGTTTTTGACTTGATGATTTTTTTCACTATTGTGAAAATTCGATTACGAATATTCCGTGATATCCTTATTCCAAAGTGTTAAAACTGATATCCTGCATTTTTATGAGTAGGTCGAAACGATTATTGTTAACGCGGCAATAGTTTAATCTGGCGGGGGTCATTGTGACCCTGTGTAACCAGCGCGTTATTCCCAACATGCGTGTCCTCGATGGGTTAAATTTGAGCTCGTCAAATGCTATGATGCTACAACTCGAAAATTAATTCGAATATCATCATCGAAACTTGTTCCGAATGAATCTCAACCGTTTAAACTATTTTTTCGAAGTAACATTTTTTTTTCCTCGATTATTTGAAAATGTCACAGCAGGATGACCCCTCAAACCAATAAAACTTTCATTCGAGCATGCAAACCGTTATTTTTTTATTTACTATGTTTTTTTCAAATTTTATTCAACAAATTAATTTAACATCCACCCAGGAGGGCTCAAAACGATCGCCGGACGGTACCATCGAAACGATTATAACATTTTTTTTTTATCTCTCAAAATTTTCATATTTCGTGTTGTAGATTTTCACATACGTTTTTATATTTCGTCCAGTCTGCGCAACACGATTGACGCAATCGCCGCCAAACACGTTGGCACACAGGGTGCCGTAAAATAGAGATGAGCATATATATATATATATATATATATTTGACTCGTTAATTCAAAATTTTTATTCGCGTGATTGAAATAAGAATTTTTTTTTCTCAAATCACATCGATCGTGTTTATTTTGTGCAAAAGACGAACCAACGTTTGCTCATATCTATTTTTTTATTTTCGGTACCACGTGAACAATATGAAACCGCAACGATTCATTGAAATTCAATCGACAATTTTCCCAGGCCTGGCGAACTTTGTTCGATGGCCAAATTATTGTTAATATACAATCTGCCTTATGTCATTTTAGATATGTACGTCAAGTCAAAATTTATCACTTATCATCATCAAAAATACATGATATACTGCTAGCAATTTATTCATCATCAAATTCAATTCAAATTTTGATTTTTTGCGATCAAAAATGTAAAAAACTTGTAAGATTGATGATCGCATAGACCTGCATATCCTGATATGGAATCTTCGTTTCATTCGAATAAATTGAAAATTCGAAAAAATTTTCAATGCAATAAATTGAAATATTTTCAGGTGCTATAAAAATTATTGGTTTCATTAGAATTATTCGTTGCGTGTCTATCGCAAAGGTAAAATCATATATTTATTGCCGTTACCCTTGAGCCTCACGACTCTGAGACCACCAAAATTTTTCTATCAATCCGACAAGTGCGAGTTCGAATCACAATGGCCCGCAGAGTACGTTTGTAAAATTAATTTCCACAAATCTGTAACACTCGAGACTTTCGTTATGATTTTTCGATAAACTTCAGGCGAGGCGTTGTGTTTCCTGATTTTTGCCATCCAAAATTATGAAACAACAAAAAAAATAATATAACAATTCTGTAGGCCACATATAGAAAAAAAGCCCATTTAAATATTACCTACTCTGTTAAAATATAAATATTTTTGCATGTCACATTATAAGCCCTTTAAAATATTACCCCAGACGATATAAAAATGTGTGTTTTTTTTTTCATGTCAAGTACCTTGGTTTCCCCTTTTTAGGGTTTTGTAAAAAAGTCTACGAAACCCTTATGGTTTCGCCAAGTCCGTCCGTCCGTCTGTCTGTATGTCATAGTCCTCCACATTCTCTCAGTTAAAACAAAAATAATATCTAAAAATAAAAAAAATCAAAAAAAAAATTTTTTTTTCCAAAATTCAAATTTTGAAAAAAAAGAAATTTCAAATGTCGATGACTACGGCAGAATGTCGACGAAACCCTCTCATGTGCGTGCCCAACACGCTTTTAACGAATTTTTCAATAATTCTCATATCAACATTTCGAACTTTCAACTGTTGCAAAAAACATATGTGAGTTGATAAAGATGTATTATATGGCGTATTTCAAATTTCCACATTGCCATGGTTTCCGAGAAAATCGATTGTGACAGTCGGCGACAGACAACCAAGTGGATCTCACAAAACAGTTCCATTTTTCCCCTTCGGAGGTCCACATAATCCTCAAATGAAAAATCCCTCTTTCAAATGTTCGATAATGAAAAAAAAAAAAATGTAAATAAAAATAAATAAAAAACTATTCATTATCATCATGCACGCGGTTTTGGACATTGATCGTGGCACACGGAGTAACCGGTAAATTCGATATCGTCCGAATGGTTATATTCCGCGTCTTATAAATAATGGTGTATCGAACCCGTTTCATTCACCCGGCTGTGAGATGCCTCTTCGGGGGCCTTAAAATCTCCGCGGGGCACAATACAACGTACAAACTACAAAGTTTACGAGGGCCTCACGACAAAAGACGTTAACGAAGAGCAAGAGAATTTTTTCTTTTTTTTTTTTTTTCGAGCACGTTGAGATCGGGCGAGGCACCGTGGGGCGGGAGAGGGTGAGGGCGGGGGGGGAGGGTGAGGAAGAACGATCTCTGGCTGTAACCGTGGCCAAACCGAGTCCGAAGAGCCAAGTTGGCATTCGATGGGTGTGTCCCCAGGACTGGACCGCGAGGCCCCACGTTGCTCGATCTCGCCGAGCCCTTGGATCTCTCGTCCGAGAGAAAGGGCCGACTCCGAAACACATCCAGACCTGGCAACGTTCAAAAACTCAGCCGGGACAGCGGAATTGAAAAAAAAAAAAAAAATAAATAAAAAAAAACATAAATTGAAGAAAAACAAATTATAAAAATGAAACACTGAAAAAAAAGGAGTAAGAGCATCGGGAGAGAAAATAGAACGACATCGAGATGTATAAGGCAAAGATGTTTGGTTCGTCGAGTTGTGAGAACCGGGAAAACACACCGAGACGCGATGATAACAGCAAGTACGTTTACCAGATAGATTACAGATAGCGAAAAAATTGATTTGAAAAAGAAAAAAAATTATGTTGAGAGTTGTAAGGATTCTTGTCGAACGACGTACACATATATATATATATATGTACATTTGTTTAAATCTTGGAAATGTTTTTATAGCTCTTTTTCGTCACGTTATTATTATGATTGTTATCATTATTGTTCATACTATCATTTTTACGTTACTTTACTGAGCAGATCCATGTCTCGAATTAATTCAATCTTCTATACTTCACAATTTTTATGAGTACTGTTGTTGTTGTAGTTGTTGTTGTTGTTGTTGTTATAATCATTCCCGAGTAAAATATATATATACATGTTTTATGTATGTATAGCGTGCATATTAATTTATGCATAAATTGTATATAGACTGTATGTCATTTATATGTATGGTTGAATTGTCTGTAGATTGTATGCAGAATATACATGGCAAGTTCCATAAAGTATATATATATATATATAGCTTATATATATATATTATTTAATTGGGTTATCGTTATCATTATTATTATTATGAATTAATCAAGCAGATTTACGTCTCGAATAAATTATAGTATTTTATATTCCATTATTTTCACTAGTGTCATCACTGTGGCACTAGTGAAAATAATGTCATCGTCACTTCAACTAATAATATCATGACACTAGTGAAAAATATTATCATCATCATTATTATGAATGACATAATCCATCAAACATTTTATAGAATATTTCGGTTATCGGTGTATCACGTTGTTGTATTTAACCTTTCGAGGTCCTTACGGGTCAGAATGATCCCAAGCAAAACTCTAAGCAAAAAAAAAAAAAATTAATTTAAAAAAAATAAAAAATTGTATAACATGATTTGTTCAGTAAAAAGTTTTGTTTTCCGCGCATCGACAGCTCGATGATTTTTTTTCCCTATTTTGAAAATTCGATAAAAAAATTTCTTCATGATATTCTCATTCCAAAGGGTTCAAACTAATATCCTGAATTTTCATGAGTCGTTCGGAACGATATTCTCAACGCCGCAGTAACTCGAACATGGCTGGGGTCATTATGACCCCGCGTGACCAGCGCGCTGTATCCAAAACGTGTGAGCTCGAAGGCTTAATCAACATTGATAACCGTCACTAATTTTCTTCGTGTTTGACTGTGTGCGTGTGTTTGGCACAATTTAATATTCTTTTTGGTTTCGTTTTATTCACTTCATCTGCGATTTTTTCTTCCACTTCTTCTTCATCGTCTTGTTTTTATTTCGCTCGAATTTTTTTTTTTTTTTTTTTTTTTTTTATTTTTTTTCGTGGCAACGAGCGCAGCGCTTGGCGGAGAATAAATCGAGCGCGACAGCCACGGATGCGAATTAGCCCGGCGGGGACAGATTTTTAATAGACTGGAAAAACGTTTACGGACCGGTTGGTCGGTACCGCAACGCCGCACCCCGTGGAAATCACGTATTCCACGACGTTCGCGATGAGGCCTCTCGTCTCGCTTTTCTTCGCACAAGATCTCGTGACTTTGCCACACAGTCAACGTTCTTGTGCATACAGTATGTATCACGATCGCGAATTATTAACGATCATCCTTTGCGAAATTATTATCAGCAATCGAGAAAATGACTCAACCGCCATTACGATTTCTTACAATTTCGAATTTACATTGCACGACATTTTTGTTTTTTTTTTTTTTTCACGTGTCGATATTAGTTGAGAAATTGCATTTTTATGTGCATGTTGTCAAATTTGGGAATTCAATATATCATTCGGAGCGAAATTTTGATGAAATGGAATCACGTTTTTTTTTTTTTTTTTTCGGAGTAATCATTGCGGTATTGATGAAAGAACAAACTCGGGACTTTATTCCTGTCGCGGTTCGTCCAAAATCATAATTTTAACTAGAAATGTTTCGAACCATTCAGAGGCCTATTCTCAATAACCTTCCGAAGGTTTGTCAGACACCTTCGGTCGAAATTTTCCACCTTATACTTCAACTTATTTCACCTCATAAGTCCGAATTGGAAGATAAAGTGAGTTAAAATTTTTTTTTTTTTCGAAACATGCAGAATATCATGAAATCTAAACTTTTCGATCGATTCGGCTCAAAAGTGCAATACCAAATAACTGTAGGCATAACTCTACTTGTGAATAACTATTTCTACGAATATCTCAAGAATTGCGAACGCTCCAGGGGTAAACGACATTTTTTGACAAGCTCAAAACGGTGTGAAATCTGAGCGGATGCATCAATTGTCTAAAAAATTACAGATGACATGGAACTTATAAGGGACTACAGGTGTGCAAAATTTGAGCGCTGTAGCTCAAACTGTTCTCGAGTTATGTAGACGTTTGAATTTTGGAGGGTCGATTCACACACACACACACACACATATACATTCAGACATTTCCTCCAAAAAATGTGTTTTCCGAACGTTTTAGAACATTTTTCAAACCTATTGAAATCAAGATCTCGAAAAATAAATCTTGGACCGTCACAAACAGTAATGGACATTCATTCAATGAAAATGTATTTTAAATACTTAACAAAACAGATATAACTATGATTGATTATCATGGGTAAATAAATAATTTCACATTTTCGTAATAATCATGACCAATTTACGAAAATTATTATTCAAAAATTGATTCAAATATTTAATAAATCTGGTAAAATCCATTATCAGTTAGTTTGAAAATTATTTGAAATACATTTTCATCGAATGAATGCCCATCCCTGGTCGCAAAGCTTTCTTTTATGAGGAAGCAAAAGGATTCAATGCCACGACATTCAAACGAGTACACCGATGTGCTGTGTTTTGGGTTAATTCACACTGAATGATAGTTTTATCGTCGTAAGAATGACCCCATCGTAATATCGATACAACGTACAACATAATCGATTTGCAGACCGATCGGTCGTAATAATAAACCGTGTGACATATCGGTCGTTATTACGTTGGACGTCAATGGCGGAGCTTTGACAACATCACTCGTCGATGACATTTGGGAAAAAAAATAAATCCGAAATATCCGCTAAGTGGAAAAACCCTTAGGCTATGCGTTATCAATGTTGTTCATACAGAAAGACAGAGAGAGAAAAAGAGAGAGAGAGAGAGAGAGAGAGAGAGAGAGAGAGAGAGAGAGAGGAAGACAGGGCGACGTCAGAGTAGCGAATGGTCACCCTATCACAGGTTCTAAAACAAACTATCGTGTGCATACAACACACGAGTGTCTCGCACCGTCACGCCGTACGCCCCACATTATGGACCCTCCCCACACGTGCTAAAATATCACGTACGACCATAATAGATCGTGCCTCTACGTGTATCAAGAATGTCCGACACATTCCCGAGTCGAAATTTTCACACCTTCCCAAGTAAAAAAATTATATAAATAGTTTATATATAGATTATATATAATTTTTTTACTTGGGTTCGTTTCAACTTATTTCAACGACAAATTTAGGGCGAAGGAGATTGAAAGTAGGACGAAGTTATGAGCAATTCTTTTCCGCGTTTCAATCCCACTTCATCCCTAAAATCTGCAGTTATTTTCCATTTTTTCAAGTTCGAAAGGTGAAACGAATGTGAGATAACGAAAGAAAAAATATCACCCTCACTCGGAAGGTGAAACGACGATGAAAAAAATGTCGTTATAGCATTGAGGTTGAAACGAAGGTGAAACAAATATTTCAAACTCACTTTACCTTCCAATTCGGAATTATAAGGTGAAAAATAAGTTGCACCATAAGGTGAAAAATTTCGACTCGGGTTGGACCGTGCCAAAACCAATTAATTCCTTCTTATTGCTTTGTTCAATGTGTAAGCGGACAAAAATTATTGGAAAATTGTCTGAGCCCCAAATGAGCCCCAAGTAAAGATTTGACATCTCTAAGACGTACATGCACTCCAAACAGATTTTGGACGAAAATTAGTCTTAAAACCAATCTCACAGATAAATTCGTCGTTCTACGAGAAAAATCTAGTAGTGCATTTCAGAGACCATTCAATTCTCTACAAGAAACTTGTCCAGTGAAAATAACTTCGATTCGATAATTCACCGAGAAAAAAAAATTTCAAATTAAATACAACGAAAAAATGTGAAACAAAACACGAAATAACTTAAGAAAAAATAATAATTTCGTCGCAATGATTTCGTTCATCGACGATCGAATTGACGCGCTCGCCATATCGATAAAAAAACTTTTTTCTTTACATGCATACGGAATCCTTATTATCATTATAATCATTATCATGGATAATAATAATTAATACAACTCCAAAAATGTTAATCTTTCATCATTATTATCTTCATCATCATTGCATCAAACGACAATCACTCCTACATCCCAAACAATTTCAATCCACCATACCCCATCATTTTCGACACCATCATTTTTATTATCATGATTATTAATAAATATATTTTCATGATAAATTTCATATCTCAATCGATAATCATAATTTTCATTACTTCACGATTATCGATATAAATAAAATCGCGAAATACCAAAATCGCGATCGATAGATCTGCCACGCGGAATTTTTTTCCTGCTTCATATATAATCGTAAAAATAATATAAGTTTACTTTATTATTTTTTTTTCAAACTCCTAATATAAGTTTACTTTATTATTATTATTTTTTTTTTCAACTCCTCGGGGTGATGACGTATATACACGGACGTTCGTGCGAAGCTAAACATCCACACCTACACGTACGATGGGCAAACGTTTAATTTTCACGATACTAGGGGCAAAGTGGGGGGGCAGGGGGGCAGGGGGGTTAGATCGAAGATTCTGTGTGGCAAGTGTGTGCGTACGCGGTCATCGGGCGTACTAGAGCCGCGATAAGTGGCAGGGGGTGGAGAGGGGGGGGGGAAGGGACCCGGCGTTTATCGTCACATCGATGCCCGGCACGATCCACGTCGCTACGTCAGCGAAGCGGCTCTCTGATAAGCCGCTGGCCATACGAAGAGTCATTCTACGTGGAGCATCGAGAGAGCCTTTGACGTCGGCTCGTTGCCCGTTCGATCGGGCACAACGTACATCTGCCCCGTTGCCGGTACATAACCGCATCACAGTGGAATCGCTTGCCCCCCCCACCGTTTCCTCAATGAGTACGTGGGTTGAGTTTGCCTCTCTTATTTCTCTCTCTCGCTCTCTCTCTCTCTCTCTCTCTCTCTATCTCTATCTCTCTCTCTCGCTTATGTTTTTTTTTTCCCTTTCTTTTTCATAATCTCGACGATCGCGGCTTGGCTACCGTGCGCGTCCGGCTCGCGTGCGTAACTCATTCAGGGAAACGCCTGGAGATCGTTCCTTAAACGAGCTACACATATTATATAATATTATTTATCAGTTAAACAGGAGGGGTGAGGGGTGGGGGGGGGGGGGTTAAAGCCCTCCCCGAACCCTCCCGCCAATTCGCTTTGTGCCCATTATCGTACTTTTTTACAGGTCACTGTTTAATAATTATTATTATTTGTCGGTTAATTTGCTTTGGCCGTATTATTTTATAGTATTTTCGTTGTATGATGTTTTTAACGTGCTTTGACGAATCGACCTTGTTACACATGTAATTACGTAAGATTATTCTTTCGTCTCTTGGTTTGAGACCGAGAGACCTACCTTACCGATATTATTTATTTTCTATTTTCGGTTTTTCTATTTTTTTTTAAAATTAAATTAATTGCTCAGTTAATTCGTGAGAATTGACGAAGCGATATTCTTTTATATTTTTCATAATGATGTTCTAGATAAATGAAAATTAAATCGTAAATAATTATTATGATTGTTATTATTTTATTGTTATCCTTATTGATTTAGCGTAAGGTGAATGATAATTTCACCGGGGCAAAACTATCACTCGAATCGTGTCAGTATTTATTTACTGTTTAATCGTTATTCAATTTGATTGTGTTTAATATTACTGTTTGTTAAAACTTTGTTGAAATAGAATAACGATTTATTTATTTTTTACTGAATGATGATTGCTTTATTGATGAAGGAACAAACCCGACACTTTATTTCTGTCGCAGTTCGTCTAGAATCATAATTTGAAGTTTTAGACATTTTTCAAGCCACTTGTGCGTTGAGAAAGATAAAAATAAAAAAACCCAAACCTTCCCACCACTTCGCTTTCCATTTTGTTGGATTGTTTTTCAGGTCACTGTTTGATAATAAAAATCAATATCATTATTATCGTTATTAATTTCACTGAGGTGAATGATGATATAAAAAATACAAATATTTCACATACATTTCAATTGATGGTCCATATCCATGCGATACTTTGATAATTCATGATTTTTTTCAAAATGCCAACATTTTTTATTGTTGCAAAATTATTCATGATAATTCGATTGCAAAAACATTTTCGATGAATTTCAATCGAATGATATTCCCATATCTCCCCGTCACACCGTCTAATTCCGTGGTAATCAAGATTCAAAATTTCAACAGTCTGCGCATGTACGAAAAGTCGATTTCAACGCAATTATGATATCAACAAGAATATTATCGACGAAACACGAAAAAAATTCGAACGTGTCACAAATTTACAATTCTCGCGAATGACGTGGCTTCGATCGAACGTGAATGGATAATTTATTTATATTTTTCGAAGAAAACGAAAAAACTGTTGTTATCGAAAAATATATTTATTTATTTGCAAAGTCGCGCGTAAATGTAGAAAAAAAAACAATAGATAAATAAAAGAAAAAAAAATTGGGATATTTTGGTCGTTCGGTAGGCGTGAAAGTAGTCGTGTATCGCGATAAGTATAACGATAGAACGATCATCAATCAAACACAATCAGTTGGGGTACAACGTCACGAAATTTGCAACGGTCGCACGCCGCACTGAGCTACACACGTTATAGATGAATTGCTTTCGACTTAATTCCACGGCACGGCGTCGTCGTTTGTGCGATAAATCAGTTTGCGCGGCGCGACCAGTTGGGTTACTTTGCGCAGACCGTCGCGCGCACTATCAACCGGACTTTCGTCCTCTCGTTATTCCCTTTGGCTTTATCGGAACATTGAAAAAAAAAAAAAAAACATTAAAAATAAAAAAATAAATAAACAGAAAAATGAATAAATAAATATATAAAAACGAAAAAAAAAAAACGAAAAAGAAAAAAAAAAATTGTTCGACCGGCCGCTCGTCGATCGAACCGTCGATCCATGCCTTACATAGTGTCAGCGTATCGCAAATCGACGTCGTACCGCCGTACCTCGCGTCACACTCGATCGTATGAAAATTTTCACAGCATCTATCTGTTCAACAGAACCAAAACTGGTTCTCATTCGCGATCCAAATGTATACTAATGAAAATTTACAAAATGCTAAATAATCGTTTTTCAACATTTTCTTTGAGTTGTTGATGTTGTAATTTTGTTCTCCTTTTTATTTGTGCTTCTTTGTTTGTTTTTTGTTGTTGTTTTTTTTTTTTTGTGAAAGTTATTTGAAATTTTCGTTTCTCAACATTTTCTTTGAGTTGGTGATTTTGTAATTTTGTTTTCCTATTTCTTTTTGCTTCTTTGTTTGTTTTTTTTTCTTTGGTTTTTTTTTTGGTTTGTCAACTTGGTGATGTCAACTTGTTCAAAATGTTTTGGAACTTCTAAAAAATCACATTTCCGGAAAAAATGTCCAGCATGGTGTGTAACGACCCTTTAAAATTCAAACGTCTATAACTCGAAAACGGTTGAAGCTACAACGCTCAAATTTTGCACACGCGTGGTGTCTTGTAATTGATATCTCATGTGTAGATTTTGCAATCACTTATCCAGCCGCTCGGAATTGACAGCGTTTTTGAATTTTCAAAAAATGAGCAGTTACGAATATAGCAAAATGTTGAGCTATTCGTCCGAATAGCTCAAAACAAACAGCATATCGATGACTTTGCCACCAAAAACAAAATTCCATCAAAGAGAACCTAGAAAAAGAAATCAGTCATGGTAATTTCAGTGACAATTCATATAACTTCAAGTGCAATTTCATTGGTAAAGTAAAAATAGTTTGGAAAGTAAACATCTCTGGAAAACATGAAGCAACGTTCAATTCCAATTAAACATCGAGAAAATCTGACGAAAGCTTGTTTTCTTCTCTCGAATAGTTACCGAAGAGAATCATAATTGCACATCACCTCAAACTCGATATCACAAACCCAAAACAAATTAGCCGAGAATTTAAGAAAACCATAATAATAATATTTTTTCTTTTAAATGTACATAAACCATCACGATCAAACGTTTTTTTTTATTAAACATCAATTATAAGCCTCATAGATATTGCCACAATCGTCGTTATCTCTCATTTTGTCTCGATCTTCACGCGTTCGTTTTCCAATCTATAAACCGTGAAAAAAAAACAAACAAACAAAAAAAACGTGCACACAACTTCGTAGGATTCGAGCTACCGGAGTTACGCTCATACGTGGCAGTTGCCGCGCGTTCCCCGACGCAAGAAGACGTGACTATATGTATAGATATGTATAGATATATATATATATATATATATATGTGTATATACGGGAGAAAATGATCTTCTCCCGCATCCGCGGCACGGACTGTACCCACCTTTCAAGATCGTTAAACACTCGCTTTCTTGCCCAAGAACTCCGGCAGTTGCGTGACGACACTGATTACTCATTCACGTACCCGCAGACTTGCCGGGCCATACGAGAAGGTAGCTTTCATTACAGAAATCGTCGGACTTTGATTTACATTTTTTTTTTTTTTCATTTTTATTTTTATTTTTATTTTTTTTTGTTTTTTTTATTTTATTTTTTTCATTTTTTTGCGTCGACCAATCCCTTTTTAGATCTTTACACCAAGAGCAATGTCGTCGGGGCGATATACGTTAATGAAGTCTAACGAAAATTCCAATCAACTGGAATTTATTACTTTTCGTCGAGTTAGTTTGGTTTTTTTTTTTTTTTTTTCATTTTTGAAACACTCGACGCAATTCAGCGGTGAGGAAAGGTTTTTTTTAATGTTATTGGTAGTTGTGGTTATAAATGTAATTTTCTGGTTTGCGGTGAGGGATTGGGTTAAAAATTATTTGTCGATCGGATGGGCGAGAAAAACTATTCGAACTCATTGTCGGTAAAGATGGCTCAATGAAAAAACGAAAATAAAAAATAACAACCGCAACTTCCAGGCAAAATAATTAATTTTTTGCTCAACATAAGGATACGAAAAAGAGTATAAATGCGAACCCTGTTTGTAACCTCTTTTGAACATAAATAATGATAACCCACGAAACAAATGGTAAAAATACGGTTATCTGTAAAAAAATGTGTTACCGTGAAATACGTTTTTGAATGTTCGAATATTTGTATAAAAAAAAACACACACACTCGAAAAAACACAATCGAACATCGTGTCTGAGGATAGTCCGAGAATCCTGAAAACTACATTTCACATTGATCCATTCTCGCGAACGTTGAACGAAAACAAAACGTGAATCAAAAAAGTTGAACAACAAAAAAAAAACAAAAGTTTCGAATTTGAAAAGTTGAATGAAAAAAAAAAAAATTTGAATATCTAAGGTTGATTCGAAAAAAAAAACACACCCACAAATTTGAATATGAAAAGATGAATAAAAATAAACTTCGTGGTGGGTCGCGTCGGATGAGCCACACGAAACGAATACGACTCCCTAAATTTCATGTTCCTCGATTCGGATCCTCGAAGCTTGTGCGTTGATGAGTCAATGAGTCACGATATATTCCTTCTTTATTGATGTAGCGTAACACAAATATATATATATATATATATATATATATATGTGTAAGTACGTACTTAAATGAGCAATGAAAATAAATAATAACTACGCCCTTTAAAATTTATTTCACGAAACTTGGTATTTATCTAACTCGACCGACAGTACAGTTACAAGTGAGGTCTACACTATCCGAGAAAATCGTTGATAATAATGTGATATGTTTTTCGTAGTTTCTAAGCTATAAAGTTTGATAAGATATATACATATATATATATATACATGTATATATTTATATATGTGTATTAGATATATAAAAGTGGTTAGAAATATGTCAAACGTATCAAGCGGCTAACATTTCCTTCACGATTAACGGTAAACTATATATGTCCTACGAGACACGGCACGCGCTGGACGAGGCTATTATCGATCCCCATATGGATAAGATGCTCAAAAGTGATGGTCGACCGAAAATTCCTCCTTAAAAAAAAAAAAGAAAAATAGGTCACATGAATAAATCACAATTACACAGTATTAATGATGATCATATGATTTTTCTCAAATTTGACTCCTATACTTTCTATTTACTCCCTCATAAAGAATAGTGAACATTTCTTTCATTCGAGAACTTCATGTCACCGTGTTTAAAATGTGTCGAAACGTCCGGAAAACACATTTGGACAAAGTATATATGGGTATGTGTGCAGGTGAGACCGGGGCAAAATGGGACCGGGGCATAACGGGTTTGGGGCAAAATGGAATAGTGAAAATCAACACTGCTGGAAAATACGTCATTGGGGCAAAACGGGACTGGGGCAAAATGGGCCGGAGAAAATCAGGCTCCTCAGAAAGAGGCGGTTGGGTGAAAAAGGGATCGGGGCAAAATGGGACAGGAAAAATGGGAGACCATTAATTTCACGAGAGGCTCTGCGACACCTCATTTTTGTGTCTCATTTTTCCCCGATTCCATTTTGCCCCAATTTGATATTCCACTCCTCTCTGTCCCATTTTGCCCCTATCCCATTTTGCCCCAAATCAAGCACCCATGAAACTTCATTTTTTGCTATCCCATTATGCCCCAGTGCCATTTTGCCCCGGTACCGTTTTGCCCCGCTATACCATTTTGCCCCGGTCTCCCCTATGTGTGTGTGTGTGTGTGGAATGACTCTAAAAAAATTCAATCTGATATAACCACGAACGGTTTGGGCCACAGTTCTTGAATTTTGCACGCATGCTGTAATGTTCTTTCATCGAATGCGATAAAAGCCCGGTAGGTGGCCATGTTTCGTTAAAATTTTCCTGTAAACTTTCCTGTAAACTTTTTTTTTCAAATGTTAGGTCCAGTAATTTTGTAAATAAGAGGGGAGAGAGGGGACAATGCTCTATTTTGGCACATGTCAGAGAACATCATTTCAAATATACCACTTTAAATTATCGCCAAAAAATATTCATGTATTTCGCAAATAAAAACCCTTTCCAAATGATATGAAATGATGAATGATGTATAAAATTCAAAAAAACAAAAGAAAAAAAAATTGGAGTACCCAATTTGCCTCCTCTTTGATTCTTCCACGAATATTTCAACATGATAACTAGTGTAAAATATGTGAGTCGACAAGACCCATTACTCCGTCAAAATTAAAGTTCACGCGTTATTGCACTTTATAAGTGTTCCGTGTTTTTTTTTTTTTTTTTACTCAGTCTTCCGAGAGTCACGAAACGACGAAAAGCGCATCCTGGAACCCGAAACTTGACTCGCCGAACCTTCGTGCAATTGTCAACTTCCAGAAAAAATTGTAAAATAAAAACTAAAATAAATTTTTTATAAAAAAAAAAATAAAAAAAATTGAAAAAAATTTAAAAAAAAAACCAACGACAAGAGACTCGGCAATGGGGATCATTCTGAGAAGCCGTTCGTGGCTCGCGAGATGTATGATGAAGCGCGATCCAACCAGATAAATCGCAGTCACGGCATATCGCGTCGGTTTTAAGAGACTCTTAATGATCGAAACGAGAAAATCGATGGGACGGTAGAATTTCTTCGCGCTCGCGCGCGCGCGCTCGCGCGCGTTTGCCAACACGTCATACACGAGAGACGAGAACCGTCGGCGCTGCAGCGTTGCAGCAGTTGCACCAGAGCCAAACCGCGCGGCATGCAACAGCACACTACAGATCCAGGGGACCGCCTGCCGCCTACCTTCTCAATGAGAATTACGTGCATCCGTTAGTTTCACGAGACGTTTTTTTTCTTATTTTTATTATTATTATTTTTTTTCTTCTCTTTTTTTAAATATATATATATTTTTTATTCGACGTGACTCGTTCGACGATTATTTACAACGTCGTTCGGGCCCTCGCGAGTACGGTAAATCTGTCTCGGAAATTTTCTCTCTAATGTTATAAAATTTATTTCGATTTGTTACCGTACGACGGAATTCTCGCTGCGTGCATATTCGAGCTGCATTCGTTCGATTCGTTTTTTTTTTTTTTTTTTTTTTTTCAAATATTATTATTCAACGTGAACCAATAAAATTAGACGTCCGATCGTCATTCGGTTGCAACGATTATAGTTATTTTATCTTCGAAGGAATAAAAAAAACGGAACCCCTCTGTGAGATCACTCTCAAGTCTCACAGTTGAGCATTTTTTGAAGTCCCATCATAACTTTTTTTCGTTCCGACTAAGAATGAAAATTCGTTCACTACAAACTTTTGCACACCTATAAACCTTTAAGAATGACGAAAGAAAAAATTATTTTTCCCAAGTGGAGTGCCAGAATTTTTGTCCCCAAATTCCATGCCTTATTTACGGTAACGAAAAAAAAAAAAAAAAAAAACAACAACAACAACAACACCATATTTATATTATTGCCACTCAGTGGCCACTTGCAAATTGCTACCCTCCAGTGTAAATTCCGTTCTTAAATTATGATTTTTGCTAAAAAACTAAAAAAACTACTTGACCGATCTGGACCAAAATCTAATCAGCTCTAAGTTCCGCCGAGACACATCGATTGAATCATCGATCATCCCGATCGCTTCATTAGTTTTGGAGAAAACGTTAACGAAAAATTGATCACATACGTATACCCAAGTGGAAAAAAAATATATAAACAATTGATAGATTATATTCAGAACTGGACATACGTTTTTTATATGCAAACTATACATAATCTGCATCGATACCATACGTATATCTATGGTAAATAATCAGCATAGATACCATAAGTATCTATGGTATCTATGCAGGATTATGTATAGTTTGCATATAAAAAAACATATAACCACTTCTATATATAATCTATCAATTGTTTATATATTTTTTTTCCGCTTGGGATACGTACATACGCACACATACACACACAAACATTTTGCTCAAAATAGGCTCAAATGAACCCAATGACCTCGAAACGTGAAGATCTGCAAAAAAAAAAAACGATTTTCGATTTTCGGGGTCATCACAATAACTTCCCTATAATCGGGAAGTTAAAAATGAAATCCCTTTTTCATGGTCTAGAATCATTCGGACGGTGGATAGAGAGCGATACTTTCTTTTCAGAAACCACCCCAATGTACATGAAGTGCAAATGTAAAAATGCTGCATGGATTTTTCTATCCAAATTTTTCGTTACTTTGTACTATACTCTCTCTCTTTCTCTCTCTCTCTCTCTCTGCGGAGTATCATGAACATTCTATGCAACAACGCTTTCTTTCCGACCAGGGTTGGGCATCCATTCGATGAAAATTTATTTCGAATACTTTTTCAAACAAATAACTATGATCAATTATCGTGCAAGAATCAATACTTTCACATTTCCGTAATAATTATGACCAATTTACGTGAATTTTGATTTTACAATGAATTGAAGTATTTGATAAATCTGGTAAAATTCGTTATCATTTGGTCCATGAAGTATTTGTAAATACATTTTCATTGAATGAATGCTCATCCCTGCTTCCGACACTCCAAATAAACTCAAAAAAGCTGCAAGTTGAAACTTGCAAATTGCTTCCTCATAATTTTAAGCAAGCTGCAAGTTGAGCATTGCAATTTGCTTCCTCTGAATCGTAGGTAGTGAATGAAGAATCCTTTATGAGGAAGCAATGTGATGCTTATGGGAGCGCTATGAGGAAGCATTTTTGTTTTGGCTTCCTCATAAAGGATTCTTCGTTCACTACCTACGATCGAAAAACTTGAATTCCTGTCAAAACCGAACCATCCAACTGATCTTCGCCAAATTTGAGATACAGCACGGCTGGATGATTTTCTATACTTTTGTGAAGTTTGAGCTTGATTGGTCAAAGTTCACAAAAGTTACAGCGACATATTTGATTTTTGGAAAAATTCAAAATATCATAAAATCAAAACTTATTGATGGATTTGGCCCAAATGCAATACCAACTAACCTTGGGTACGTATCTCTTTGTCAAGAACTATTTAGACGAGTATCTCAAAATTTGCGATCGCTAGAGTGATAACGCCCTTTTTTTGGGAATTTGAAAACGACATAAAATCTGAGTCGCAGCTTCAATCATTTCCAAAATTATAGTCAAAGAAGTGATTACGGAGCTGCACATGTCTGCGAAATTTGGGGGCTGTAGCTCAAACCGTTCTCGAGTTATGCAAGTTTGAATTTTGGGAGGCCATTACACACATACACACACACACACACACACACACACATACATACATCCGGACATTTTCTCCAAATGTGTTTTCTCGACGTTTTGGAACATTCTGAACATGGTGACATGAAGATCTCGAAAAAAAAATTTCCTACCTTCACAAAGCTTCCTTTATGAGGAAGCAAAACGGAGTCAAGCCTTAACTGCCGTGTTACCGACGTTTAAGATCGACCTATTCCGGACTATGGTTTATAATTAGTTGGTTTTTTTTGTTTTCTTTTTCTTTTTCTTTTGTACCGTCGTCTACAAATATGGTCCTGTTATTATCAATCCCTCGCCACGGTCGATCTCGTACGAATCGTCTCGTGAGAACAGCTTCGATGCTCCCCCCCCCCCCCACCCGCCCCCCGGTAATTACCGGAAACGATCCTTAATCGCTCGTGTGGATGGTCTTAGCTGCGGCGCAAAAACGCGCATGCGCATGCGCGCGAGCGAGCTTTCGTACGTGAGTCACTCAATCGCGCAACGAATAACCGAATGGTAATAAGCCCGTCTTCCCAATTACCGGACAAACGGGCCAAATATAGTCACATTATCGCAACCGAACATAATCATTGTCGTGAACCATCCGTTGCAGAACAAACGTTTCATCTCGTTCACAATTCCTATCGATGTGAATATCTTTTCAAGTGAAAAAAAAAAAAAAATTATTATTACTAAAAATATACAATGATGTTTCGGTTAATTGTACGTATCATCAATCATTTCTTTCAATTATACCTACCAGAAAATGTAACTGGAAAATTTGAAAAAGAAAAAGGAAATAAATTCCTGCACATTTTGTTAGTTGATTAATAAAATTTGTGATTAATATTGAATGCAATCAAATATTATTCCGTCGAATTCGATGTATCATCGATTTTTTTTACCAATTTTGTATCAAAACAGTTGAGATAACGTAGTTAGGAAATTTTGAAAAATAAGGAAATAACATTCTGCACATCTTGTTGATTAATCAATAAAATTTGTAATTAATTGAAATCAATAAAATAATACTCCATCGAATTTGATGTATCATCAATTTTCTATCAATTACACCAAAAAAAAAAAAAAAAACGTAGTCAGAACATTTTGGAAAATGACGAATTAAAACTTGTCATATTGCGTCACTTTTAATCAACAAAATACGTGATTAACCGAATCTGCATGAATTTGATTCAAATTTTTAACGTGACTTGAAATTCAAACTGAAAACCTCTTTTCAATCCAATACTTTTTTCCAAACGTTCACGAACAGGTAAAAAAACCCTTTTTTTATATAATCGACCGAAGATATATTTATAATTAAAAATAAGAAGAAAAAAAACTATTGCCAAACAATTTTGTGGTTCGTCAAACCAATTCCATTCGTACAGCACAACAAGTACGTGAATCAACTGTCCGGTTCGTCGGTAATAAAATATCTTCTCGGAGCATCGCTTCAGGGCTCGAAAACTTCAACCTCTCATGTATTTTACTATATAAATGAATTTTTGTATATTTTCTTCCTAAATTCCATGTCATTACGCGTCGCGATTCTCACTAACATAAACTCTTCAAATTTTTGTAATACGTATCAAGAGCTATTTCACGTCGACGAAAAATGCAATAATCTCTATGAAAGTGACGATTTACATGACATTTTTTAAAGTGATGTTCGTTTGACGATTTATATATATATATATATAAAAAAAGAATATTGTGTCGCGATTTTTCAGAATCTATTTTTGCTAGAGTGCTTGTCATAATTTTCATTGGAAGTACCAATCAGAAGCTACATTCTGGCATTTTTTTCGACTTTTTTTAACGGGAAAGTAAAAAAAAAAAAAAAAAAGGAAAGTACACTTTTCAGTGTATGGTAAGAGTGTCTAGAAAAAAAATATTTTGGCAAAACTCATTATTTTTGTTTTTGGATCATCAATCTTTGTGCTTATAAAAAATGTCATCTTAATCGGTATAATTTATCATTTATTTATATATATGAGCGATTCCACCATTCTCGAAACCGGTTCTGGGCGTCCATATCAGCGATCTTTTTATAACTTTGAGAAATGGAAGCCCCCATTGAGCAATGAACTCTGCATTTTTTTAAGATTTTTCCCTTGGTTATTTTCGCTGTAATTGTATAGGCAATTCTGTGAACATTTCATGTTTTTAATTTTTCATGAATTTTTCAATGTGTATTGATGAAAAAAAAAATTAGTCTCGTCCATGTTTTTTATGTAAAAAAAGCTCAACTTTTCGAAAAAAAAATAGGAAAACATTTTTGGGACTTAAGAAATTACTTAAAATCGCATTTGAAGTATAAAAGTCAATTTTTCGGCCAATGTGTCATTTTTTAAAATTTTGAAAATATTTTTTTCGAAAAGCTGAGAAAATTTCACATAACATATGTAGAAATCAAGTTGGGCTATCTGTAATAACTCGTTGAAGCACCAAATGTTTGACGAAACAACGGAAACCTTGATTTGTACGTTTTTTTTTTAATGATTCGTGATACTCAAAATATGGACAGACCGAAACCATAAGGGTTCCCAGTTGGCTACGCGTAACCCCCAAAACTCCCAAACAACACACATAAAAATGTTCATATCCACATTCCTTGCCGTCCATAAACCCGTGAAGGTGCGCACGCGCATGCGCATGCGTGCGAAAAACCAGATGGATTTAAATTGATTCGATTTTAAATCACGATCAAGGTTGCCGCTCGTGTCCCGAAGCTTATCACGCTCGGGCGATAGATTATAACGCACCCCCCGGCCGCCGTGCCACAACGACGAATTATTGCTGCAAATTCCCCAGAATTATATGCGCGAAGAAGCCTTATTACGCGCCATACGGTTTGAAACAAACAAACAAAAAAAAAAAAAAACAAGAAAAAAAAACACAGAGGCCCTTGGGTGTCGCTCGTCGGGTGGTTCCGAATGCACTCGTGTGTTTCCGCGGCGCGCACCACGCGACCAATGGCACACGTGGTTACGGAACGACGATCATCGCCAGCGTGCCTCGGGCGGTCGCGTGCCGTCGAGGAATTCCCCGACCGACGCGACGACATTCTCCGATCTCGGAGCAAAAACGGATATCCAACATCGGGGTCTTCGTCTATTTGTCGTTCACCTTTTTTTTTTTTTTTTTTTTTCATTTTTTTCATCTTGTTCACTTCGTCGCCCTTCGCAAAAGGAATTGACGACACGAGCGATTGTATACTTTTACAAATACACCAAACGATTATTTTGGGATGGTGGCTACTTTAACTCACCTCCTCCCAGTTTAACCCGTCCAGTTCTGTTCGTCCCAGTTTACCCTCGCGTAGCAGTGGCGATGTATATATACTGTATGTATCTATATATCTGGTTATCTACTATATATACTATGATATATACTATGATGTATATATCTATATATACCTGGTTATCGTCGAGCGATAATGGGTCAAACTGGGATGAGGTAAACTTGCGAAAGTTAAAGTAGCCACCATTGCGATTATTTTAGCATGGCAAGCTATCGTATTTGTCGTAATTGATTATGAAATATTTCGTAAATCAATCCACAATTCGACGAACGTAGGAGAAGAGACGAAAATCTGAATCAGAGATTGAAAATAAATATAATAAAAAGTTAAGTATATTTAAAAAAATATTTTTACCATTGAATTGTGTCGACGATAATGAATATCATGATAATAATGATTAAACTAGCATAGATATGAACTAGAATTCATCAACAGTTATTCTACATTATTAAAGATTATTATGATATTATATTATTATGATAACGATGATGATTATGACAATAATAATTATCATTATTAAACTGGCATATGTATGGGCCTTAATCCATCAACGGTTCTTATGCATTATTATTATATATATATATATATATTATATTATAGTGATATTAAAAATAATAATAAAAATAATGACAATAACAAAACTGCAGAATTACTGCAGAATTCATATTTGGATTAAAATTCATATCTACGCCAGACAATTCTCAAATATTTTCATTTCAAACGAATGATAGCTTTTTATCACATTAAATACAGTCAATCAGAATTGATAGGCGATTGTGATGCCCTCGTAATCGTTCGAAGCAGCGAAACGAACGTCGTGGTAGTTCCTCATCTGCCGCGAGATGGCAACTGTGGTCGGTAATTTCTCGCAAGAGAGTGGTTCGGGCCTATGTATGTATAAAGTCGTTATAAGAATAATAAACATTTTTGAGTCGTCCTTTAGTTCTACGCGGTCGACTTTTGATTCCCGAGGAAAAATCGAAAATCTATTTTTGAGAACTGAAGAACGCCTTAATAATGTTTATTACGATTACAACAACTTTTTTTTCAAGTGAAACAATCTAAAGTTGATCCCCAAGAGAACAGGTTCTCCGAACTTCAGCTCTCTATCTCAATATTAAGGCGTGCCTGTGACTTTTTTTGTTCACTTTTTTATCGACTGATATAAAACGATAATAATACGCCAATGTTGGAATTCAAATTTCCAACAGATGCTTTTACTCATCGAGATGTATGTACCGAGTTTATCGTTCCACCTCGTAACATTCATTCACATTACCCGCCGCATCTAGGTTCAGCGGTTTAGCGAGATAGTCTGCCTTCGGACAGTCCTACTTTACCCAGTTATACTTTTCTCAGTCTTACTTTTTCCAGTCTGACTCGCCGTTGGTTGATTAGTTGGTTCATTTGTTTGATGCTAGCGCGAGTAAATGAACCAACCAACCAACGGCGAGGTAGATTGGGAAAAGTAAGACTGGGGAAAGTAGAACTGGGAAAAGTAAGACTGGGAAAAGTAGAAATGGAAAAAGTAGAACTAGGAAAAGTATAACTGGGGAAAGTATAACTCGGAAAAGTAAGACTGGGAAAAGTAGAACTGGGAAAAGTATAACTGGGAAAAGTAGAATTGGGAAAAGTAGAACTGGGAAAAGTAGAATTGGGAAAAGTATAACTGGGAAAAGTATAACTGGGAAAAGTAGAACTGGAAAAACTAGAATTGGGAAAAGTAGAACTGGGAAAAGTAGAACTGGGAAAGATGGACCTGGAAAAAGTAGAACTGGAAATAGTAGAACCAGGAAAAGTAGAACTGGAAATAGTAGAACCAGGAAAAGTAGAACTGGGAAAAGTAAGACTGGGAATAGTAGAACTGGGAAAAGTAAGACTGGGAATAGTAGAACTGGGAAAAGTAAGACTTGGAACAGTAGAACCGAGAAAAAAAGACTGGACAAAGTAAAACTGGGAAAAGTAGAACTGCCCGAAGGCAGACTGCCACCATCCCGGTTTAGCTAGCGAAACACGCTTGCAAAAAAAAAAAAAAAAAAAATAACAAACGAAAAATAACAACAACAAAAAAAGTTAATCACATATTCGATGTAGAAGCGATGTGCACAAGCGTAACCAGTTGAAATTGTAACGAAAATAATGTTGTAATTATACTAACTAATGCCAGTGTAGATTCACATGGAGATGTCGATTAAGCAATTAGCCGCGAGTCGTGTGATAAAGTCGTGCGGTACCCCTTGTTTGTACAATACTCGGGGAGCAAAACCAACACACACACACACACACACACACACACACACACAGAGACAGAGTCGGACGGTTGCAAGCAGTTGCAAGAAAATAAAAGTCGTACGATAGGTACGGGGGCCGTACTCGTCGGTCGGAGCACGCGCGCGCGCGCGAGCGCACGCGCGGTAGATCGCATGCCGGTGGTGCCGAGTACCGCCACTCGAGAGCGCTATGCACGTTGCCTCGGGTGGTCGCGTGCCCCGTCGGATTCCGCCATTGATAGCGCGGGACAAAAAACACCGTCCTCTCCGGCGCGCACTCTCGTGAAACGAACCCGACCGTGTGTTCGAATGTGAGAAAGAGCGACGAAGATAGAACGTCGGAAGCACGAAGCTATAACAGTGCAGGAACTAACGGGCTAAAACCCGTGGTTGGAGTTGTGCACGGTAGAATGATTCTGCGGTGCGCGCGTGGTCGCCATGGCAAATCCGATGGGTTGTGTCAGGATGATGTAAAGTCAACGGCTATGGAGTCGAGCGATGATCGACAGCGACCACCGAACCGACAATTGACAACCGATCAATCATAGTCGACGAACGTCTCGTAAATCGAACGAAAAACTTACTTTTCTATTTTGTTTGTTTTTGTTTTGTTTTTTTTTTGCGTTGTGTTAAACATGACGAAGGCATTCGAACCGGATGATTGGTTGTGGTGTGGTAATCGTATGTGTCAACCGATCGTATCGTGCTATGCGACGCGTAGTGAAGAACGAAGATTTCCATAACGGTATAGACGTGTTTTGGCTCGAGGTGTGATGATGCAAAAACGTTTGGGCGATGTTTATTTTTTCGTTGTTTTCTTATTTGCTTGTTGGTATCGTATGATTGTTTGAAATTCGAGGTCTGACGGTCTGAGGGCGGTTGAGAAGAAAGCGGATTTTGTTTGTTATGAATATCTTTTTCGATATTTAGATAATTTGTAGATATTTTTAGATTTTTTTTTAGATGTGATTTAAATATTTTTAGATTCGTTTTAGATGTTTTCTTATATCTCTTCGAGGATACCAGTAACATGGAAATAAGATAATAGGGACATACAGTGAGGTGAGATTAACCTGCAAAAATGAAAATTATTATTTCTTCGAAACCGTAAGAATTTACGAACAGTCTGTCAAAGCTCAGTGGATTCTTGCCACAATTGTGAGTAAACTGACTCGAATTTCATCGAAATCGGTTAAGCAGTTTGCAAGAAATCACAGATACCGTTTTCGAACTGGTCGAAACCTGCAATCCATACTCATAGAGGGGGTAGTGCGCGCGCACACCGAGCTTCTCCCAACCGACGCGCCAATTTTTGAATTCCATCGACGAGCATCGCTTCTCAGCATTGCTCTCCCCATTTCTTTACTTGCTACTTACACGATATAAGTTATAATTGAATCATTGCCATTACGAATTATCATTTTTTGGCGACGAAGATCGAATGTAATATTCATCATTATTTCGCCATAAAATAATACGAAACATCGACAGCGGCAATGAAATAGTTAAATTATTCAAAAACCTCGAACTTTGCAATTCGCGGTCAACAATGTACAAATAAGGCGTCGTGACGATCGTGAAAATTTCGATCGTTCGGCAAACACGTTCGTTCATATGTGATTCACCATCGTCAAATCGTTTTATTTCGCAATCACGAATCCGGAAGATAGTTCGAGGTCTCGAATACTTTCACAGTTACTTTATGCTAAGTATAGAGAAGAGCTGAAATGGACGTCGCAAAAATAGGAATGATCTTGGAAACCATAAGTGATGAAGTCATCGGTTTTTATACTTGCAACGAAACTTCACGTCGAATCGGGTCGTTATGCCGTTTATTGGACGATTAACGACTCAACTGCCTATCCCCATTCGTGCGCTTAACCCATTTTCGCGGTCCATGAACCGCGCGAGATAAATTCATGAAAAATAATTTTATAACTCAAAGTAAAATTTTTCGAAATGCAAACGACAAACGAGCAGCATCTCGTAATAGCGATGAAGCTTTTATACAGGTAGTGATAAAAAATGACCACGACCGACTATCTAAATATTAACCTGTCCCTAGGGAATTTTTATGTTTTGCCATTAAACAACATGGGATGTTTGTCGAGTTCATTTACTGTGGCTAAAATTTTGCCCAATATGCATTCTCCATCTAGTTCTGAATAATATAAAAATATGAATCATTTCGTATTGTATTTGTGAAAAAAGCCAAATGATGAAGAATTAAGAATTATTAAAACAAATAAAATTTGGTTAATCATTGAATTTTAGAATTTTCATCGATTTCAGCACTTTTTACAGAGAATCCAACGTGGATTTGACATATATTACGTGAAATTTTATCAGCTTTCTTAAAAAAGATTGAAGCTCGATTTTAAGAGCTTTTAGTTCAAACTGAAAATCAATTTTTTTTTTTCGGAAAGTTGAGATAATTTCACAGAGAAATGAATTTTAAGTGTAATTTTAATTTGTGCGAAATACAAAGATACAAAGAAATACAAAGATAAAAAAAATACAAGGAAATTAAATTGAAAAAAAAAACGGAAATATCACGAAATGCTCATAATTACTACATCAAAAATAATGGAGGAAAAAATCTGTAAAAATTCAGGTACAGACAGGTCATCAAGGACTACATCCCAAAAAATTGGAAAAGATTCTGAGACGCAGTCATCCAAACCGATGCTTATATTTGGTAAAATGGTTCATATATTTATATCCTAAAGAATTGATATCGCATGAAAAAAAAAAAACAATTTGGTACAAAAGTTTTTCCTTTTTGTGTAAGATGGAAATCTGTAAATAAATACACGTTCCTTCTTGACGAAAAATCGATGTTAACCTCCAAATGACCTTGTAAATCGCTACCGAATGAAAAGTACGATATCACAGTGTCTTGGCTCCAGCGAGCCACAAAACTTGTGTTGCGAACATCTTTCTTGTAAACTCAATTTAAACGGACCATCCTGTATATATATTTATGCTGCCCGAATTTTACCTATTTAACGAACTGTTGGTCCAGAGCAAACCACGTATTTTTGCGATGAGAGGGGGCCTCGTCGACGCTCGCGAGACAATTGGCATGTCCGGAATGAAGTTCATTCCGCCTCGACGTCTCGGCTAAATGCGAGAGTTGCTTCAGCAAAGGGGCATTCACCTGATTTTGCCAAATAGATGAACCGACTGACACGTAGATATATATACAGAGTTCGACGTTCGGATCAGCAAGAGTCTCTACCATGAACGAGACAAAAAAAAAAGTTTTGAAACGAAAAAATTTAATCTAGATAGAAGATGAATGTATCTAGATTCAATTAAAAACAATGAAATTAATAATAATTCATATTTTGATTCGAAATAGGTGTCGGTGTAATCTTGACCAAAAGATCTCCTGCCCAGACAGCATTTTTTCATACATTTCATGAACATTATACATGATTGCGAGAATATATTGCATATACTACCCAAGTAAAAAAATTACATATAATCTATATATGTCCAATGGCCACATACAGTTTATATATGAGGTATTCCACCCCATTTCGAACGGTCAAAAAGTTTTGCACTCCCAAAAAAATTGAAATTTGGTCAAATTATTCAATTAGACGAAAAAGAGTAGTGTGAATTTTTTCAGATTTTTTGGATCGCATTTTTTTGAATTTTTCAACATTTCAAAATTTTCTAAATAACGTTATATATTGAAAGCATACGATTAAACAGAAAAATGTTTCAGACAAAAAAGTTGCAGTTTTCCATGTGAAAACATTTTTCTTGGAATTTTTCGAATTCAAAAAATGACCATTTTCATCAAAAATATACGACAATAATTTTTTTCGGTCGGTATGTCACCTTCGATTTATCTCAGAAAATTCCTGAAAATACTCTGAAATGTGTAAAATACACACGTATTTTTTTTGTCATGGCTCGATCAGTTGTTCCTAAGCTATGCTTTGGTTTATTAATAATATTTTTAAAAGTTTTTTTAAAAAAATCAATTATTATGGAAAATCATAATCTCCCGAATTGTTTTTCTCAAATTTACAGATGAAAGAACATTTACAATAATAATATTAATGTTTTGGAGCTTACCCCCATTGGGCATATATAGTTTATATATAGATTATATATAATTTTTTTACTTTCGTATGAATATTATGATGTTCTTGTTAGTATCATATCGTACGAATACGAAATGTATCAGCAAGGGCTACAATAATTTACGCATATCCGATACACATTTCACGTCCTCGCGTACACCGCGTAGCACGTGCATCGTACGCATGCGCATATCCTATGAACGTCTGAACGAGATCCAACGAATATCACCTGCATCTCGTTTAGACGTACGCAATGTTGCAGCGTCGCGAGCGTGTGGCCATCTCGTCTTGCGATTGAAAAGTAGCAAACGAAATAGCGATCGTTGTTACACCAGCAAACAAATGTATGCGCTGGACACGTTCGAGGAATCATTTTCCGACTCATCCGGTTTTTGGCACGAGTGATGACAGCTTGAATTTTTTTTTTTTCACGTATGTGAATACACGTGTACACGATATTTCACGAATATTTCGGATGTAACGAGTTACTGTTACGCAGATAAACTGAACTACGTCCGTATCATGTGTTTCAAACATTCATGCATCTACCGGATGTCCCGGTTTTAATCTCACACCTGATTTACATATCTCAAGAAATATTACTCCGAACAAGTATTGAGTTTGATAAAACTCGAAGGGTCCGAACGGGAACGTCCAAAAAAGAAAAATGTTTTTTTTTTGGTCCAAAATAGCGGTGTTGAGGTGGTTGACATCTTTTTTTTTTTCATTGGACCCATGCTTTTCTCTTTTCATCAAAAATGTTGTCATATATGTCAAAACTAACAACTTTTCAAGTATCAATTTTTGAGTTAAAACACATATTGAGCTCACTCAAAATGGGGATATATATATATATATATATATATATATATATATATATATATTATTTTTTTTCACATGATAAAACAAAATTGTAGTCTATTTTCATGTAAACGAAAATCATTGGAAAAAAGTGGTTAACTTTTTTATTGTAAAATAATTTTTTTTTTTAATTGAAAAAAGAAGAAGCGATAACCGAATATATATATATATATATATATATATATATATATATATATATATTTCCATGATGAAAAAAAAAATATTGTTATCTTCTTTCATGTAAACAAAAATCATTGAAAAATTGAGAGAAAAAAATGGTTAACTTTTTTATTATAAAATAAATTCTTCTTTGAAATGAAAAAAAAAAGAAGAAGTGATAACAGAATATATATATATATATATATATATATATATATATATATACGGGGTATATTATTTGCATTATGAACCGAAAATGAAGATATGCAAAAAAATATCCGATGCCACACACACACACACACACACACACACACAGTTATGTGTGTGTGTGTGTGTGTGTGTGTGTGTGTGTGTGTGTGTGGAAGTGCCCGAGGCGAAGCCAGGACTGCCAAAAACCCTCGTCGATGCCACGACCTGAGTCAGCGTTGGGCCACGCCACGGCAGAACGATAATACGGATTCATCGTGGGATATTTGGGGATGGTTGGCTCAGGTGGTTGCGTGGCGGCTCAAAATAACGTTCGCTCGCCCGCGCAAATCCGAGGCGACTTGGTATACGAATAGTAACGCGCCCACCACCTCCAAAGTATCCGATAATTTTAGATTTTGTTGTGCCACAACTGCCCCTCGAGTTTGCTCCACACGTTTCGCCACGACGACGACGTTACGACGTCGACGTCGACGTTGCGACGACGAAGACGACGACGGAACACGGCCAGCTAGGCGCGCGCTTGGCCAGCGTCGAGACGCGATATTCCAAACGCATTTAATTTTTTCGTGTTTTACATAATATTCTGAACGAATTACATAACGTTGTCTGTATATATATATATATGTACATATATGATAATGTATATGTTTGTATATATGAGCACGTGTTTGTCACTTGTAATTGAGGGTAAAGAGCTTGCATCAATGTGATCAAAGTTTCTTAATTTAATCGAAAATATACGACGTCGTATTTTGTGAAAATTTTTTTTTAAAAATATATTTGCATCAGTGAGTGTGAGAATTGTAATTTACTTGAATGTAAAATTTGAGAGGAAAGAAAGCAGAGTGTGTTGTTTAACGTTGTAATATTTTTGTGGGCCAAGATAATTTAGAATTGTGAATTACTTTTTTTTTGGTGCGAATAGAGTTAATTTTTTTTTTTTTTTTTTTTTTTGCGGAGTGAAATATGGAAATAATTGAGAAGAAGAATGAAAAAAGAGGAGAGTGAGAAAAGACGGATTATCGTTATCTCCATGTGTTACATGGGCCTTGACGTGCTCGTAAAATGGAACTTTGACATGATTGAAAATTGGACGAATTGCTTTTAGTGTGTTATTAAAAATAAACATGAATTTAATTTCATTCACTAACATTCGAATCTAGTTTTTTTTTGACCGAGATAATAAATTCGAATTTGTTTATTATCTCATTTATTATCTCGCGGAAATTAATTCGGAATTTTAAATTACGTTGTTATGGGAATAAAGTTGAATCTGTTTTTTTTTTTTTGCTCAGTAAAATTTCGGAATATTTGAAGAGAAAGAAATTACGAGAGTGAGAGAAGCTGAGTATCGTCGTCTATGTGTACACATTTGTGAGATAAAAAAAAAAAAAAAAAACAATAATTAAACTAATCTCATGGGCCAAGGAAAGTCAGAACTCCAAGTTACTTTATCATACACGGTGACCACTGAAAGACTGAATGGTACAAAACTTAAAAAAAAAACTATTACAATCACATTTTTGAGTTTCAATTTTTTGATTTTCTTATTTCAAAATTATAATTATAATAGGTACATTATTTTTTTTCAGTAAAATCTTCGAACATTACAAACAACACAAATATAAATAATAAATAAAAAAAAATAAAACATTGAAACCGCAAAAGTTGATGACTTTTTCAAATCTTTCAACTTCGTTCGTCACCACCCTCTGTACGAATATAATTTAATATTTTATTTTTATTATTCTCAACTGAATTTTATTTTTTTAATAAAATTCAGAATTCAATAAAAATCACAAAAGTAAGGTCAATTTTGGAGAGAGAAAAAAAAATTATATTCGAGTTTTCGGCGTTTGTTCCGGGAGTGCAGCAACTGTGTGCGTGTGTGTTTGTTTTTTTTTTTTTTACTTAGTGTGAGTCGTCTGGAATATCCGTGAAAGCCAAAGGGGTCGGGAAAATGAGTGAAGGAGGATGGAGAAAGGAAGAGTGTATGGTCACGAGTGAAACGTCGCCATATAACCCGGTACGCCGGGGCACTCAACGCGTCTGACGAATTCCGCGTGGTCCATGGCCGACGGAAGAGGACAACCAGTCGAGCCAGCTTCACGATCTTCACTCGCTCCTCGTGTCGTCGTATTCCCCCACACCGTCCAAACGTCGTGAACAAACACGAAAACCGTGTGTGTGTGTGTACCTTGCCACAAGTGTCTGACGGTCCGTCGAATTTTTCGACCCTGCACCGTCGGTAATGCAGTTTTTTTGTCGATCAAAAAAAATTATTATTATTATTATTATAATGATTTTTTGGAATATAAAAATAAATAATAAAATATCGTTCATATCGAGTCGGTAATGCAGTTTCATAGACGATTAAAAATATAAATAATAATAATAATAACAATAATAATAATTTGAAATAAAAAACGAAAAATAAAATATCTTTCATACCGAGTCGGTAATGCAGTTTCATTGACGATTAAAAATATAAATAATAATAATAATAATAATAATAATAACTATGATAATTTTTTCAAATAAAAAATGCAGAAAAAATATCTTTCACAACGAGTCTTCGACATGAACGATATTGTAAGAAGAAGAAAAAAAATGCCATAAAAATAATCCAGCCAACGTAATCCGTCACGAATTAATCGTCGACATTGAAAGAAGTGAATAACCTTTTCTTTTTTTTTTCTCTCGGGACGGAAAATCTAGATTAGAAAAAAAAACGACGGATGACAGATTCGTCTCTATTGTGACTCGGGGAAAGCGAGTTTCGGTGGATGTGTGCATGGGGGGACAGCGTTCTTGACCGAGAACGACCACGAAACCGTACGAACGATGTTTGATTTGACGGTGCGCGTCCTCGAGCTACAGCACGGTCAAAAAATGGAAGTCGAAAGATTGTGAAACTTTTTTTTTTTTTTTTCTCAAAGACTTGTCAAACCCGTTTGTTTGTTTGTTTGTCGAAGACGAAGGGAAGTTCGAAAACGGATTGTAAATTGGTTACGAAATTTGTTTAACACGTTGCAAATGTGTGCGATGAAAATGTGCATTTGAGAATTGGATGATGTGTCAAACGGTCGCACGATCAATTATAATGGAATGAAGAATCGAAGAAGGATTTTTTTTTTTTTGGTCATTTTCATCGTCAATGAATGTTTCGCGAGTAAATCGTTCGTTGTTGAGGGTTATTGTGGGTTCATGACAATGGAATGAACCCGGAATGGTGGAAAGACAACATGCCATCGGTCACAGTCGCGTCGAAGGAATTCGACTACACTTGGACGTGGAAAAATCATTTTTACGCCGATAAAAAGGATTTTACGGATAATCTTAAAAGTACGTAGCGCGTGGATTGATTTACCGGGGGGGCTGGAGAAAGTTTTGTTGTTTTTTTTCTTTTTTCGATTTCGATTGATAAAGTAATTTTGTCTCTTATTTCAAACGTTAAATGTGTGAAATTTTCTCAAATTACTACACTGACCCGCCTTTTGTTTCGAAGGTCAAGTGTGCAAAATGTCATCAAGCTCGAAATGAAGATGTAGATTCGTATAAAAAAAAAAACAAACTTTAAGAAAAAAAAGTATTTTATTCTTAGATTGGAAAGATGCAGTTTTAAATATGGTTCTTTTAGATCTTTTGGAGAATTTTATGAATCTAAAATCGTGAATTGCAGAAAAAATCGTGGTTTTTGACACCACCTAGGAATTTTTTTTTTCATTTTTAAAGCCTCATTATATTTTTTCTTCGTAATAAACAATTCGATTTTTTTCCCCCAAACTTTGGGAACTGAAATCCAGAGGTCTGAACGTACGATTAGTTTTCGAGATATTAACTTTTTCATTGACCCAACATTATTGAAGCATATTGAATAATGCTATAGTTTATCATAACATACTTCAATAGATATTCTGAAGAATCATAGACATCCAGTAATTTCGTCACGTCGATTTCCAGCTATGATAAATAAACTTGATTAACATATTCCATGTTATTTAACTTCATAAAATTGAAAATTCCCTAGAGATGTGTAAATACATTGGAGGTAGTTGGCGAACATTTTTTAAAAATTATTTGGAACCTATGTGAGGAGGGGGTGACTGAGGACCACTCTGAAATATATATATTATATATTATATATTACTATATATTATCAATTATATATTATAATATTATATATCACGAGTGTATCCATAGCTACGTACCTGTACACTTTGTGCATAATAATTCAAACGACACTGTCCAATCGCCCCGAGCCCCATCGGTCTAAGCCGCGACTACAACGTGTCCACATTAGCCTCGTCTATTCCCCCACAACATAAGTATCACGATATCCGTATGTAAGACGACCGTGATTTACAATGACAAGATTTATCACCTTCATCATCGTGCTTTGTCTTCAAAGGCCTTTTATAATTTTTTTTTTTTTCAAACGCCTCATATATGACACAGACCTCGAACAGGCCTGTGTCATGTAATCCCTACCTTATCGACAATTATGAAATACGGCATTCACACATATGAAAAAATATGAAGAAAAAAAAAAAACATTCAAACGTCATTTGAGACAAAGCTCAACAACAAATAACCCAACAAAAACCATTAAAAATAACAACGCATATACATTTTATCACTTATGTACAGTCGAGTGCTCCTTAACCGATCGTCATTAATTTCCAACCGATTTCCAACGTTGAAAAAATTAAAATAAAATAAATTAAAATAAAATAAAATAAAATAAAATAAAATAAAATAAAATAAAACAAAACAAAATAAAATAAAATAAAAAATAAAAAATTCGTCCGAAATTCCATCGCAATCGGACCTGTTGCATTGCCCACTGATTACTTATCGCAAATTAAACCACAACCAATTAATCACACGATTGTTCGACACTAATCCAAAATCTCCGAAAGCTTTTGTCACGTCTTTCAATGGCGGACAATCCGTGTGTGCAACGACAAAACAGTCATGCACAACGAATATGTGTGCCCCGGGACGTATTAACGCTATGGAAAATGTCGCAAGACATTTTGAATGCGAAGGAAAAAAAAACGAAAAAGATGGGAATGAAAGAAAGAATAAAATAAACCATGGATAGAATAGTCGGGGTACGTGGTACTTTTTTTCGTCTCGTCGAGATTGGATTTGTGGCCTGTGGGATGAAATAAGTGGCGCGCCGCAGCACGGCAGCGCGCCTCGGTATAGGGGAACTAGTGTGGAGCTAACGAGAGAGAACTCGGTGGAGTGGCGCACGCGCGTGAGCGCGTGCCGCCGCCGCCGCCGCGAGCCACGAGCGTGTCGAATGCCGTCACTGCGTGCCCACCGACGGCACAACTCGTGGTCTCGACGTGCCGCCGTCCCGCTCTCCGGTCCCCATCGTCGTGGTTGCCACGATCCCCAAATAGGGCATCAGGTGGTTGCCACGGTGGTCATACCGAACCCGCGCTTCGGCCACCACCATCATTCGATCTGGTATTCCCACACGGAAAATTCATAACCAATGAAAATGGCTCTGTGACATTTCAAACACTCGGACCAAATAACCAAACTAACAAAAAATATCCTATTATTATTGAAGTATGAACATCTGTTCATTATCATAAAATAATTGCAATATCGAATTAATAATTCATAATAATATTACATTATTGAGAATTTTAGTATTTTCAATTTTTAAATGCGGGTTATGGGGTGTGTGTGTGTGTTTTTTTTTATTGTAGAACCAAAAATATCCCCATTTTGAGTGACCTTAATACTGTATATGAGGTCACTTAGGTATAAAGCTTTATTGCTTTATTTATCCTTTTATTAAGTCTGTACAAATATATATATATATATATATATATATATATATATATCAGAAATAGGCATCCATTTAATGAAAATATAGTACAAATACTTTTCCGACCAAGTTATCATAGATTATGGGGCATATTAAATATCAAAATTCACTCGAAAATAATAATTAATTTTAATTATTCACAATTAGTACAGCTACGTGACGATACAAACTATGACATGAGTAAATCTTAGATATATGTTTGAAAAATTATTTCAAATACACTTTCAATCAATGCCCATCCCCGATACATTTATGTATGATATATATCTATTCATATATTTTCATTTTTCATATAGTCACGATAAGAAAAATAAAAATAAAAAAAATTCCACAGCTATATACAGCTACACAACTTAGCCTATGGAGATGAAAAAAATTTTTTCAAAAAATGTTCAACCATCGAAAGAATGGAAAGAATTTTCGATCAACATTGTTTTTCCCAAAAATGTCGAAACGTGTTTAACACAAATTGTTCATTCCATTATTTTCAACAATCGAACTATCATAAAACCAATATTCGAGATGATTGTAATTTTTTTTTTTGCTACGTTGTGTTATCAAATTTTTTTGGAATTTGTCGCGCAGGGCTTTGAGAAAAGTTCTATGTGTTGCTACGAAACATTTTGCTCGAAAAAAATTCAAAAGTCAACCGTGTTTCGTCGGATGTCGCGAGAAAGCTCGCGCGAAGCTTGGACGGCGGAGTCTCGGAATAGACACGTTCGAGGATATATCGCTTCGCTCTCTTTTCCCGTCATTGTTGAATTCCCAACAGACTACGAAATACGAAAAAAAAAAAAAATATATATATATCGACTATCGTAAACTATTCGACGAGCTATTCGACGACGAGAGTCGAAGTTATATAGCGGTACACGTCTCGACTGGCGAGTAATCGAACGAACTTGAACGGACTCGAATAATTTTCAATAATTGCACGTGTCAGAATGACGAAGTGAAAAAAAAAAAAAAAAAAAAATTCGACAGGTTTTTTTGAGAGGTTGTTCACTCGCTGAGTCATTGTTAACACCGTGAAATAAAATTTCGAGAAATCACTCGAGATGGTGTGAAATTTTGTAAAATTGTCGTTGAAATCACACTGTGCGACTGTGCACTTGAAGCACTTGTAGAATTCAAATGACTTTCGAAATTGTTCGAAAGATTCGTAGCATCTTCAAAATCGTCTGACGTCGACGTTACAAAAAAAAAAATAAAATAAAAATAACAATAATGATGAATAATGAAAAAAGATGATAATTGCACTCGACACTCGATGTTGAAATAGTCCCTGGTTCAAGTACGTAATATAACGTATTTTTCGTTCTACTTGCAAACGTTTGATATCACGTGTGTCTCCAACAAAATTATCATTCCTCACGATAAATGTTCCATAAGAGACGATCCTATTGTTATTAATAGCAAAGTTATATAAAAAGATTCATAATTATTCCGAGAGGTTAGTCGTCTACGTTTCTCAATATCATGAGAATTTTGTGAAAATTTTGGATACCAGCCAAAAAATACTGAGTCACCGTGTCGCTTCGAAACAAAATTTCTTTTCGCGATTATCAAAAATACAATGACGTGAAAGAAAAAAAAAATTTGAAAAGAAAAATACGAACACGGAAAAAGCGTTATTACAGATTTTCGAAAAACGTTTAAAAACTGTATGTTGAAAAAATGTAGAAAAAAAATGAAAAATCAATTTTCCATCGAAGATAATTGAAATATTAATTTTTTGAAGACATATATGTAGCATAGATTTAATTTGTCTTTTTTTAACATAAAAAAAACGATTATCAACTATTGAAATTTCGGAGAAACTCGAATTTTTTATTTAATTTGAAAAAAAAAAAACGAAAATAAATAGGCATACGATGCCCAACCAATTTTATGCAAAAGTTTATTAATTACGATAAGGGATCTGGGAAAACAAATTCATTCAATTGAAATAGGGGAAAATAGCAGTTACCTCTTGATGTAAAAATAGAAAGGTGTGAGGTGGGGGGAAGGGGGGTTTGCAAAATCTTTTCAAAAATTAGTAAGGTATCCAAAGATACTAAAAAAAATCATCGACCACATCGGGGAATAAAAGGGTTGCAATTCGGTGATTGAGGGCGTCTTGCCCCATATATATATATATATATATATATATATATATATATGTATATATATATATATATATATATATATATATATATATATATATATATATATTAGGGTGGTTCTAAAAAAAAAAGTATCACTACTTACCTTTCAAATGATTCTAGATTATGAAAAAGAAATTTGCATATTTTTCTTTCCCATTTTTTAATTCACCCTCTGCCATTGCCTAAATTCATTTGACAGTTTTTAAAATCATTCATGTCACATTTCCGAGTTTGATACAAAAACGGTCATAAAATGAAAATAATCGGAAAAAAATGTGTATCATAAAAAACTATACCACAAAAACATCAAAAAATGCTGGCGGCTACGCGGCAAACATAAGCTGAAAAATAAAACTAAAAATGATTTTTATGTTCTTTTCAAGGTTGTGTTTCCCAGTTAGCTGGCAAATTTTTTCGGTGTTTTTGTGGTATATAGTTTTCTACAATATGATTTTTTTTATCGATTTCTTTTTCCGACCGTTTTCGTAAAAAAAAATAAATAAAGTATTTCAAAAACTTTCAAATGAATTCAGGTAATAAATTGAAAACGGACGAAAATAAATGAAATTTTTTTTTCATAGTGTAGAATCATTTGGAAGGCGGGTGGCGATACTTTTTTTCAAAGAACCACCCTAATACATATATGTATATATATATATATATATATATATATATATATATATATATATATATATATGAATTCGGCAAATCCACCAACGTCACAGAAGACTCGCAAGTTCTTGGATTGTTGTCGGACACACGAAAATCCGTTCTATTATTCGAATCTTATTCGCGTACGAGCGTATTATTATATCCCTCGTAACTTCACCTGCCCCCCCCCCTCCTCCCCCCTCTCCCCAGGTCCCCAACCCTCCGCCACCCCGTGCCTTTCGGTGGACACGCGCTTTCGATTCTATTTCGATCTCCACGCGTTTTGCGCGCAAACACTCGTTCTCGCGCTTCATGCGAAATGGATTTCGCACGCGAACGTTATAACGTGTCCTCCGGAATATCGCTAAATACGTCCTAAATCATCATTACCGCATTCCCGAACTAGAAATCAACAACCATCCCTCCCTCCTATCAAACGGATATAGGGGTTGATCTATATATACGGTCACGATTGTCAAGTTCGTTAAACTTAGAATTTTCTATTACCCCCTCACTGTATCGATGATTGATTATCACGTGGATTATTGCAGTATTTTCAAAACAATCATCCCATATAGACGAGTGATTAATCAAATATTGGGCATCGTCAATAATATATCAAAAGATATGCAACACGATCCTAATGATCCAAATGAAAAAATATGTTAAATCGTGACGACAAAAAAAAATCGTTTCCTTCGATCGATCGGAAATAATAAATAAAATTGTTATTCTAAAAAAATCGTTGCTCAAATAGTTTTTCAAATAAATAAAACGGTGATGGAAAAAAAATTATAAAATTACGCGTTGCTACGAAATTTATCATCCCAAACGAGTCCTCGCAGTCCCACAAAAAAAAATCTACAAAAACAATTTTAAAAAAATGTACAACGAAATTCACCAATGTCAGACGCACTTGACCCTCCTCAATTATCACTTCTTCGACCCATGAAAACCAAAAAAACAAAAAAAAAAAAAAAACCAAAAAAATAATCAATCGAGTCGTAAAAAGAATGTCATGTGCAAACAAAGCCAGTAGAATATTGAACAGGAACGCATGCCCGGTCTCGTAAAGTCTCGGAGGTGTAATGCGGTATAAAAATCCAGGCGGTAGGTATATACGAGATGCTTCAACGTTTGGCCTGTCCACAAGACTTCCGAACCTCACGGTCCCCCATACACCCGCGTCTTCGCCCTGTACAAACATTATTTTTCTTCTTCGCTCTCCGTCTCTTCTTCCACCTCTGGCTCTCTCTCTCTCTCTCTCTCTCTCTCTCTCACTCTCTATTCAAATCTCTACCTCTCTTCTTCTCGCACGCACCGTCACACGCATCTCCGTCTCGAAAACTCACAGATGCGAGATAACCCGTATCACAGACCCTATGCCGTCAATACACGTCAAACATTTCGATCACAATCTACATACGTGTATCCTCGTATGCATATCGATCTCTCTCTCTCTCTCTCTCTCTCTCTCTCTCTCTCTCTCTCTCTCTCTCTCTCTCTCTCTCTCTACCGGTATCTCCAATTCTCCGCCTAGCGATAAACCCCTTTCCCCATTTTTCATTCCACGTTGCTGTACCGAGACGACGCGGACGGAGAGCGGGCTGGGGCGCGCACTCCGCTACCGCGTGTGGGAGAGGCCGGGCGTGCGCCACGGACTACGTCACGGAGTGCTACGTCACTGGCGAACCCGGCGGGTTGGGGGGGGGGGAGGTGAGACGCGGCGGCCGAGTCTCCGAGAAGAAGGAGGAGGAGGAGAAGCGGGGTTGTACGTCGGTCATTCGGGTTGGGAGTGGGGAGGGAGCGGTTGGATTTTGTTGGCGGCTTGGCGTGGCGTGGCGCGGCAGCACGGCGGGCGGTGTGGCGTGGACGGGGGTGGGGGGGCAGTGAGGAGTCTCGGGAGCGGCAGCAACGGCGCGAGCGCGGTCACGGGGAGGGGACAGCCGCGGCAGGGAGGAGAGGGACACGTGGCGGCCGGCCGGCCGGCGGCGTGGGGGCAGCGCTCGAGGGGCAACCACACGAGCGCGTGTACACGATCGAATCGACGGCTTGGCGGACGGGGGGAGGGGGCCAGGGAGGTGGGCGCGGGGAGCGTAGCGGCGGTAGCCACGGCGGCAGAGAAAGACGGCGCGCTCGACCGCACGCGACATGCGCGGCGCGTGGGGCGAGGGGCGCCGCCGCCGCCGCCGCCCCCGCTGCCACGCCGCCGCGGGGCGTGGGGCGAGGGGCGTGGGGCGCGCGGCGGGGTGACGGGGAGCCGTCGCGAGGTAGATACCGAAGAGCGGGGATTGGCCGAGGCTCCGCTCGACGCTTCCAAATATGGGACAGTCTCCGCGGTCCATTCATAAAACTACGGGGCGCGCCGCGGCTCGGCTCAGTTCGTGCGCGACCCCCACGCATCGCGCGTCCTTTACATCCTGGTCCATGGTGCGCGCCCGGTCTCGGCCACCAGCCGACACAACCAAACCCAACCACACGGACGACCCACGGATTCCCCCGAGGAGAGAGAGAGAGAGAAAGAGACCCGCGCAATCCGTTGAACCACCGACCGTCGCGGACGTTCACGGATAGAAAGGTTCACGCGCGCCCGCCCGCCCGCGTACATCGTTTGACACGCACATACGAACGCGCCCTCACACACACACACACACAGACACTCGAAGCGGGCATATTTCAGACCGTTTCGAGACTCTCTTGTGCGCGCACGAGCGCACACGCATAACGTTGAGGGTTCGCGGTTGCGGTAGCCCACGCATATCTTTCGCGAAAACATATATATATATATATATATATATACATATATATATCGTTTGTTCCTTCCACCCAGCTTCGGGGTTCGGTGATACCGTGGCGTCGCGTCCGTGCCGCGAAAACGCGCAAAGAGGGGAACGGTGAAACGGGGAAAGGCCGCGACAATCCGCCAAGTGGGAAGAGTGAACGAAGAAACCCTCCTCAACTTGGCCCACCCCCCTTCCGCCCGGCCGGACGGAGACGAGATTACACGCGAACTCGGAGTTGAAACTATCGTTGACGGAGACAGAGAGGGAGAGACAGACTGATTGACCGAGCTTGCGGGCCCATTTACGTTTATCCCGGTGATTGTTGGTGGTGGTTTTTCACGGGGTGTTTTGTGGACAACACGGTTACGATTGTGTGGATTCGTTGACTCTGCGCGATTTTGTTTTTTTTTTCGAAACGAAACATTCGGGGGTTGTTTGTTTTCGAAAAACTTTTTTGTTGTTTTTTTTTGTCGTTGATGAATTCCGAGGGTGATCGAATCGGATAATCGACGATCGTGGATAATTAGTTCACGGTTTGTTCACAATCTTGAGACTTTAACTTTTTTTTTTTTGAATATTATTATTCATGATAATAATAATAATACAAATAACAATAATAATAAATAAAAACAACGACGCCTATAGCAAAAGCGAAAGAACTTGATAAACAAAAAAAAAACAATGAACAATCGTGAAACGATAATCTCGGGTTGAAAAACAATAACACATCGATCAACCAACCGTTTGCATTAGTTTCTCAAAACAAAATCAAATTATAATTATTGACATTGAAATAATCGTGAAAAATAAATAATAATTCGGCTTGAACGATATCAAAAAAAAAAATCGCAGGCGAGAACGTGCATCATCGCGAGGATCACACGTCGACGATCGAGGAAGGACGTGGAACTTCATCGGCGAACGAATCAACGGACAGAATCGTGATCGGTGGAGGAACGTCATCGTTGTTGCCCGGTTCATCGACGTCATTGGCATTAACGACGATAACGAGCGATCAAGATTCGTATCATAGAATGACGATGGACGGTATGGAGGTGGTGGGCACGCAGCATCACGCTGCGGCCAGTCCATTTTTGTTGTCATCCCCGCCACCGGGACATCATCATCATCATCATCATCATCATCATCACGCGACCTTCAATCTGCAAGCCGTACAACTGAGTTTCGACGCTTGTCTGGCTTACAACAGCACGACGACAACAACGACAACGGGATTGGGAAGTCTGAGCGGTTTGGGAAGTGGCGCACGTGGAACATCACCGACTATCGCTACGACCGTCAATTCCGGCAACGTCAAGGTCATACCCAGTTTGACCCTTTCCAACTGCACACCGCTACATCCGGACGCGTCCGATTCTCCGGATCATCACGTTCGACATCATCACAACAACAACAACAACAACAGCAGCCACCACAACAACAACAACAACAACAACAACAACAGTAGCATCAACAACAACAACAACAACAGTCATCCGACGGACGATCACTTGCGGCTTCATCGACATCACGACGATCCAGCTTCCCCGAGCGAATCCGCAAACGGTTGCGACAAACGTCATCATCATCATCAACATCATCAAAATCACAATCATCATAATCATAATCATCACGACAACAGTCAGAGAAGCATTGACGACGACGATGATTGCAACGGAATTTGTCGGGACGATCGCAATAGGGACAATGGGGATAAGGACAAACCGGGTGATCTTAACACACCTGTTACCACGAGCAGCGATCTTCCGTCGTTCTTCGGGCCCTCGGCACTCGTTGAACCCCCACCGATCTCAGGTACGGAAGACGCTGATCGTTTCTATAGATATTTCCACAAACAAAAGACCCAACCACTGATTCAATTCGGATTAACGATTGCGAGTTTTGGTCGACGCTGTGTGTTACGTTTTTTTTTACGCTTTCTATCTCGCTCTCTCTCTCTCTCTCTCTTATGCTCACGTACACAGGCATACATACACGGGGGGCTTCATGGTCTTTGGAATCATTCACAAATACGCCTACGACAATCGCCCACACTGGTCGCGGACCTTCCCCACTCTTCGTCGTCCCACCCTATATCAACTTGGTTCTCTCGCTCTCTAACTATATATCTATATCTCTATCTCTCTTTCGCTTTGGAACTATCAACGAGTATAATTGAATTATCCGTGTAGTTTCGCAACTGCGAGCTCCCACGGATAACAACTACGTTTGTATGTGTGTGTGTGTGTGTGTGTGGCGATATACGCGGTGATTATGTGTCGTAATCCATCAATCGCCTAATTTGGTATATCTTAATGCTCATTGACAACGTATTTAATTCGTGTTGGGGATACGCGTTTATTTACATCTTTTATTTATTTATATATGTATATATATATGTATATTTTTATTCATTATTATCGTTGGAAATGTTTGCATGTTGCGCGTCTGTGGGAATCGTTGGTTGTGAAAAAAGAAAAAGTTTTTCACAGAGTTTGGCCGATGGTCGAGAGTGCGCAGGTCGGCGACGCAGACGCGCCTATAGCGCGGGTCTTGCGTCGACTCCTCGCGGCGTCCTGGTACTCTGATATCTCTCGGCGATTCATTGTCCCCGTAGTTTGTTTGTTATTAGTATTATTAATATTTTTTTTTTTTTCATTTACTTTATTATTTTTTTTTAATAAGGCAGACAGCGATTAAAAAAAATCCGATGATTTATCTGTTCGACGAATATTCTGGGTTTATCTCGAAGAGTAGTGGATCAGCTTGAAAACGAATGGATCGATAAAGTCGAGTCTTTAATTTTTTTAAATCTATTTACTTTTCTTTTTGCAATGAAAGAATAATTATTTTTTTTTTTTTGTTTCGAAGTGAAAATCGTGCGACTTAAATTTATTTTCTTCGAAGCTCGTTGATTAATTATCGTAGGGCTTTGCAATAATAATTAATTCTCTTGGAGGATGAAAACAAATTGATTAACAAGGTTATTGGAAATTTGATGAATTTAACGAAAGTTTATTGAAAAATTATTCTGTGAATCAAACGAAATCATAATTGGCATGATCTATAGAAACAATTTTATTGTATTACGAATTTTTTGTCTAACTCTATTGGGATGAAAATATTTATCGCACGAAGAATATTCGATCAATAATTTCGTCGTTAATACAATTTATTTTTTTTTCTCTTTCAATCATCAAATTACAATCTACAATTTTCAATAACAACAAAAATCTCATGAATCATCGAACCAACATTACCACAGTGCCAGACCCTCATTCACGTCTCATCATCTCATTATTTTCTAACAAATATAATCATAACAATTTCCATTATCTTCAAATCTGCAAAACAACAAAGACAAAGATCTAAAAAAAAATGAATTACAAACAACAAACGCTGCGCCAATTAGAATAACAGCAAAAACAAGAAAAATAAAAATAAATGAATGAATAAAAATAAAAATAAACGTACCAATCGATAGAGGGTTAAAATATCGTTCCAAACAAAAATATCCCCAAAGTCAACGAGAGAGTCGCATGAGTATTGATTCATTGATTTATTTATATTTATTTGAAAAAAATGAATAAATATAAACAAATAAAAATAAAAACAAACTAACCAATCGATAGGGGGTTGAAACGTCGTTGCAAACAAAAACAATCCCCAAAGTCATCAATAGTCGCACGAGTGTTGATCCATTGATTTATTTATACATTTATTTGAAAAAACGAAAAAAAAACAACTAAACATAAATAAATAAAAATAAAACTAAAAATAAACGTAGCAATCGATCGGTGGGGGGGGGGGGGGTTGAAACGTTGTTGCAAACAAAAATATCCCCAACGTCAACGAGACGTTTGCACGATCCGTTGGCGAACCGTTGGAATATTCATGGAAACACACACACACACACACACACGAGGAACGAATAACGGGAAGGACGTTGGTTCCTGCGTCACATCGATTTCAAGCTCGTCGATGCCCCGACCGTCAGCTTCAACCCCGGCTGGCTCTTAACCCCTCCTCCGACCCTCCGGATGGCTCGACGGCCGTTTTCAAAGTCAAAGTCGAGGCTGCGACCGGGTGACCGGGGGCTGCTGCTGCTGCTGATGCTCGTGCGGCGTCGCTCGATGCCCTCTCTCTCACTCTCTCGCCGCAACGAGATCATCGCGCGCCGGGGCGAGAACGGCCACGAGGCGCCAGTGACGTAGTTTCTAGTCGCCCGCTAAAACACGGCCAATATCGAACCTCGACCGCCAACCCGGTGGATCAATACTCCACGACCCCGACATTCACGAGTCCTCTTGCTCTCTCCCTCGCAGCTCCGGCTGCTCGCCAACCACCCCATCTCTCTCTCTCTCATTCTCTGCACCCCCGTTCGCCACCATTTTCCTCGAACTTCAGCCCCCCCACCCGACGCTTTTTCGCTGACGTAGCCGGCACCTAGCCAATTCCCCTCCCGGGGTTCATTCATGCTTCCGTCGAGAGTTCATCCCTCTTCAACCCCCAACCACCCCTCCTCCTCCTCCTCATCCCTGCCTCGCACCGTTCCTCGTGCCGCACTGTACCCTTCGACCTCCAACACACTTCGCTTTCCACCCTCAGGACACGCCGTATTACAAACACTCCGACGGAACTTTCCCACAGTTTGCTTTCCCTCAGTCATCAATCTGGGAGGGGGGGGGGGTACTCTCGTTTTTCCATTGCTCATCGTCGTTGAAACGTTTCTTTGTTATTTCACGTTTTTGAATGACGAATTTTGATTAACGGGTTGTTGAATTTGAGGGTTTTATGAGGTTTTCTGAGATTCAAGGTTCTTGAGGTTTGAGGTTTGTTGATGAATTTAGGGGGCCTTGGGTGCACTTTTATTTTGTGTAGCTGTTACGCGTTTGAAAGTTCGTTTTTTTTTTTTGTATTTCTTTTACTTTGTACTCGGATTTTTGATCAGCGGGATGTTGATTTTAGGGGATTTTTGGGTTTCTTGAGGTTTGAGGTTTGTTGATCAATATCGGAACCTCGGGTGTACTTTTTTTTTCTGTAACTCTTTCGTGTTTCAGAGTCTGTTCTTTTTTTTTATTTTGTGCGTTGAATTTTCATCAGCGGGTTGTTGATTTAAAGGGATTTCTGCGTTTTTTAGGTTTGAGGTTTGAGGTTTTTTGATCAATTTCGGGGTCTCGGGAGTACTTTTGTTTTCCGTAGCTTTTTCCCGTTTGAGAGTTTGTTCTTTTTTTATTTTGAACTTTGAAATTTGATCAGCTGATTGTTGATTTTAGGGGATTCTTGGATTGTTTTTGAGGTTTGAGGTTTGAGGTTTCTGTTGATCAATGTCGCCTCGGGAGTACTTTTGCTGCCCGTAGCTCGCCGCATTTAAAAGTTCGTTATTTTCATTTTGTACGTTGAATTGTGACCGCGACATTGTTGATTGTAGGGCATTTTTGGGTTTCAAGCTTGAGGGGTTTGTCAATCGTTTTTCATCGTATTATCCTTCTATCGATATCCCAGGCCCTCATTGTTGTTATTAAGCGAGTCGGTAGAATGAGCAAGGATTATAGAAGAAACGATGAAAAATGAAAATTTTAATTGTCGCGCAAAAAAAGACAGATTTTAAAATCTCACGAACGATTCAATTGGTACTCGAATTGAATCCAGAATTACAAAAAATTCTCCCGATCGAATAGACAGGCATCCATGAGGATCAATGAACAAAACAAAATCTGATGAAAACAATTAACCGATGTTTTCATAAACAATTATTGCAATTGCAAATATTTGATTTCAAATCATCATTCAATAACCATTCGAATATATAAACATAAAAAATGGTAAGATCGTTGATAAAGCCGATTATTTTTCTACGGTCACGATTGTCGTTGAACCAAGCCAAAAAGTTGTATCGAAGTAAACTCACGAATCTTAACTCGATGCGCAAGTTCAAAAATACAAAAATTCCGCAAGTTCGATCGGGACTCTTGTCGGCCTTGTCGTCGGCGGATCCAAAAAAAAAACAAACAAAAAAAAAAAACTTGCAGATGTATAAAGCTGTGACAGGAAGCGACGGACGGCAGGATACAGACGACCGGGTAGAGATATATAAAGAGAGAGAGAGAGAGTGAGTTACCAAGCGACTTGTTAGGGCAGTAACCAGCAGCCGTAGATAAGCCGTGGACTCGGTTATCGCCCGGCTCTTCCTGCCAACTTTCACGCCATTTACACCACGACCTATATCATCGGTCCAAAACTTTGTCGTATCCCCCTCATCCTCGAGAAGTCAGCGTACTCGCCTCGGTCAACACAAAGATCGCGCCGGAAGTACTTCCGAGACTGTACCGTTTGTGATATTAAAACCGTTCGACAAACTGTCATCCAACGAATTCCAACTCGCGCAACAACCGATTCATCTCGTGATCACCATAAACACTGTTCGACTCCGACAATCAAACAGCGAAAGTCCATTTAACAACAACCTCAGGGGTCGTCGACATTTTATATTTTCTTTCCTCAAATCAATTTTCCAATCGGAGATTCAAAATAACAACAATATTTATCATTTCAATTTCCCTAACGATGCTGAACTAGCAACCACATAAGCCATTGTCTCAATTTTCATCACTAATCATAAATACGTCTCGCTAATACCGAAATTATCAAAATAAAAAAGCAAAACGACAACAACAACAACAACATACAAAAGAATTTCCACCGACGCCAACCAGCGATTAATCGAAAAAAGAAAACCCCATTTTTCAAAAATCGCACAAAAAACTCAACGCAAAAACTTTCGTCGATGAGAAATACTGACGTTCTTGTTGTCGTTTGGATTGCAGGTAGTCTGGCGGGCGAGGATCTGTCGTTGGAAGAGGCAACGGCGGACGACGAGGACACGGTGACCTCGGGGGTTCGTGATCATCATCATCATCATCATCACCATCAACAACAACAACAACAACATCATCAGGACAATCAGGATTCGTCGGGAACGGGTCCGGGTTCATCGAGTCCACAGCGCAATCAGCATCAGTCGCAGGACGAAGTCGAACGATGCAACGTTCTTCAGGGTGGTGTCATACTTTATTCGGCTCCCCACGCGGTTTCCCCAGTTTCCTCGGTCCCGGCCACAAGCGTAAACATTTGCAGCGTACCGACTTTGACCTATCGCGGTGTTTTCACGACAACGTGCACCCAACCAACGTCCTTGAATACCCTTCAGACGCCGCAACAGCAACAACAACAACAACAACAACAACAACAACAACAACAACAACAACAACAACAACAACAGCAACAGCAACAACAACAACAACAACAACAACAACAACAACAGCACCAACAGCAGCAACAGACGGCGAGTCAGGAGCTGTGGGGTTCGCTACCCTCGCCGACCCTGACATTAACGGGTCAACCGTTTCTCCACCCGTCTCTCCACTCGGCGCCTTACGGCGGCGAGACCGTAGAGTTGCTTCAGGTCGAATCTAAGCCCCCTCAACCGCCCCCGGGTTATCACGACACGCCCTCGTCTACCCCGACGGCTTGGCTCACGGCTCACGAGGAAAATTACGATCCGGGTCTTCTTTCCCATCATCACGGTCATCATCATCATCAGGAACCCGCGCTCAAGCAAGAACCCGCTGCCAATTCCGGATACCCGCCGGCTGTACAACATCAACAACAACAACAACAACAACAACAACAACAACAACAACAGCCTCAGCAGCAGCAGCAACAACAACAACAACAGTCTAGCCAAGGCTCGAGTAGCGTTCAATTAGCGGCGTACAATCCAAGCACCTCCAAAGGTCACGAGATACTATCCCAAGTTTATCAACAAAGCACATTGCCGTGGAAATTGGTTCCCGTTAAACCGCGAAAATATCCAAACCGACCGAGCAAAACACCGGTACACGAACGTCCGTACGCGTGTCCGGTCGATGGTTGCGACAGAAGATTTTCCCGTAGCGACGAATTGACACGACACATACGCATACACACCGGACAAAAACCGTTTCAGTGTCGCATATGCATGCGTTCGTTCTCGCGAAGCGATCATCTGACGACGCACGTGCGCACGCACACGGGTGAGAAACCATTTTGTTGCGATCAGTGCGGACGTAAATTTGCCCGTAGCGACGAGAAGAAGAGACACGCCAAGGTGCATTTGAAACAGAGACTTAAGAGAGAAGCGACGCATACGAATTCGAGAAATCACGGTCAGGCTCATGCGGCATCACCTTGCAATCAGTAAGTCACGGTTTTTGGAAAAGAAAGAAGGAAATTTAAAAAAAAAACACACACACGTTTGTTTGTTTTTTTTCGGGGTTGTTTTGTTTGTTTTGTTCGAGACGTTGTGTTTTGGCGGACTTGAAAAAAAAAAGTGGATTTCGCGGATTGGGAGATGGAATTCGTTGATGGGTAGGATACGAGGATCTGGGAATGCTGTTGACGATTCGATGGAGGTCAATGAAGACCTCCTTGAAGGAGGAATTGGGAGGTCGATGGGGGATCGATCAGACTGTATGGGGAATGTTGTGGATGATTTTGAGGGGTGGAAAGGGGGGGGGGGGGAAACGTTCCCGTGGGCATTCTGGATGATCAAAATGCGTCGGACACTCGATGTGTCGCGGTGACGACGCCTTGTTAACCAGCAGGAATCACAAGCGCGTACGCGGGTTAACCTCCCAATGTGAGCACCGTTTGGCCTACGACCGGGCAAACTTCACCGCAAACGGTCAACGGATTCGTATTCGTCAACGTGGCGACCGTGATCCATCGGTGACCACCACAATATCGGTGACGTGGAATCCCCGTGAACGGACTTTACGCGAGTTCGAACGTTCGGACGATCGAAGATCGACGAACAATGTGAGACGGAAAATGAACGAGCTTCGTGAATTGTTGTCGGTCAAACGGTTTTGTGCAATTATCGATCGTACGATCGAATGATTTTGGGGTACCGGATTGGGTATCTCGTTTTGTATAGATAAATTCTGGAATCTGAATTTTCGTGTTGAAAATGTTCTTGCGTTATTTTTATATGAAGGATGAGCGAGAAGGAGATAAAGAGAGAGAGAGTGAGAGAGAGAGGGAGAGAAATAGTGAGGGAGAAATAGAGACGTGTAGAAAAAGTTTCGTCGAGGATATTTTCATTAAAAGGTGTTGAATTCGTCGATAACGTTGAAAAATAATGAGAAAGAAAGAAAAAAACACAATTAATTATTATCGTTATAATAAAATGAAGCAACCTTCGAATTATGATCTCCCAGTTTTGAAGAGTATGGAAAAAAAAAACAAAACAAAAAAAACAAAACAAGCGTCACTGTGATTAGTTCTTTGCAAGTTTTCCGAACCGTCTGCTATTATGTATATGTATATATTATATGCATATAATGTTTATATATATATATGAACTAAAGATGGATGGACACATGTTGCTCGAGCTTGACATTTTCTTCCGAGATACCTCGAAGCCGCACGTAGTTTTTTTTTTTATTATCCTTTTTTCCACTTGATTATTTTTTTCAATTTTTTTTTTTGTTGTTGTAAATTCTCGTTGAATTGGGAAAACTAAATAGATTCAAGTTCGATTCGATGCCAAGAGTCTTTCAGTCGCCTGAACGTGCCATTTTTTCTCAACGATCTCGGAATATGCGCATCACCCAGAATAGATAAAATTGTAATTAAAAAGAAAATAATTTTTAATAAAAAAAAAAAAAAAAAAGAAACGAAAAAAAAAAAAAAAGTTTCACAATAACGTTTGTTCGATCGGTCACAGGTGTCATTATTGGCTTTATATATGAATACGTATATGGAATATCCATCGGTTCCTCGTGGAGCTGCGATATAGAATATTTATGAATGTCGAGAACACAACCCCCCCTCCCCCCTCCTCACACAACTTTTGCGTTGTAAATAAATAATTTTATTTGCACTAAAAGGAAACGAAAAATAATTTGGAAAAAAAAAAAAATTACACATTCATACGTGTCGTTGAACAAGCCTGGAGATGCCTCCGATGTAAATTGCTGTTGAATGAATTATTGAGATTTTAATGGAAATTTCTGAATTTTCGCCAAACGATGGAACTCCATATATATATACATACATATATGTATACTGTTGTATGTGTGTGTGTGTGTTGAGGGAACGATGAGATTTTCGTATCGATTGTCGAGGCTTAATAAAAAAAATGTAGCAAGTCGATCGATAGGAATTCTCGTCTTCCCGAGGCTCGTCGAAGACGACACCGCCCCCCTCCCCCCCCCCTCCCACCCCGACCCCCTCGGATTATCTGTCTAATCTCGAACGTCCTGCCGGCCCGAATCTTTCGAACATGCAATCGTGCTTCAATCCTTTCACGTTCTCCGGACAAAAGGTGGAAACAAAAAAAAAAACACAGAAACGAAAAAATGTAAATTAAAAAAAAAAAAAAAATCCTCAATTTTTCATCGTGTGCCGGGCACGCTAAACTCCGGCGAACGTTTTTCCCGCCCTCTCCGAACATACGCGCCAGTAATCCACGGGAAACGATCACACCACGTCACATTTCGCGCAACGCCAGAAGAAAACGCCTTTTTTCTTGAGAAAACGAAAAAAAAAAAAAAAAAAAACGAAAAAAACAAAAATTAATAATAATAATGACAATTCATGCCTCGATCTATTTGAAACGGAAGAAAAAAGAAAAAACATTTTTGGAAAACAAAGAAAATAAATTGAAGTGTAATTATATCGATCGTGATTTAATCGTTGTTTAATGAAAAAAAAAAAAAAAAAAAACAAAAACATAAAATTTCTTCTATTGTAAATATGTATATATTTAAGAAAATATTTAATAACACATGTCCCCGCCCCCCTTCCTCCTCCCTGACCCTCAATATACGTATACATAGACGAAAAAAAAAATGATTATAATAATAATAATAATGTGTAACTGAGCGCGCAGACACGATAAAGAGCGCACAGCTTTATCGACTTTTCCAAGTCTCATTTTTTGTTTTTCTCTCACCCCCCCCCCCCCTCTACCTCTACTCGATCTTACGTCCCACAATAATTATATTTAGCATCGTAAGCCGTGTATTGCATACACATGAATTCTCCACGATTAATATTATGTATATGTTTATCTATTTATTAACAAACGAACGAAAAACAAATGAAATATGTGTATATATATATATATATATATATATATATATATATATACGCGTGTTGGCACGCACGCACAATTGACACGCGTAGCTCAATGCAGATGTACCGAGAAAGGAAATAAAAAAAGGAAACAAAAAAAAAATATATATATATATATATATATATACATATATATGTGTATGAGAAAGATAGATTATACGATATTGTTGATATATAAAGATTGATTATTTTTATTACCGCGCGTGCGCAAGAGGCAGGCCCGCGCGACATATGACGAAAGAAAATTATGACGAATATATAAATGAATGATGATTGAATAAATAAATTGCGTCAAACGATAGAAGTGAATAAATAAATGATATATAATTGATGTATATCTCGCGACTCTGACAATGTGTGTGTGCGTGCAATCACGGATTAGAAAAATCCGCATACCACCCATCCGAGCCTTCACCCAAACCCAATCCACAAACTCCTCAAAGTCACAAACGATTTTCCTCAAGCCATCGCCCTCCCCCTGCCATACCCTCAAGAGGATACTTTTTTACAAATGATATTATGTTATATCGCCTAGATAAATTAAACAACAACAACAAAAGAGAATATATGTAACATTATTATTATACACGTTGTTTTTTCATTTTTTCCTTTCTTTTTTTCTTCTTTTAATTGTTTTTTTTTTTTTTTTTTTTTTTTTAAGTGCAACGCACGTAAAAATCTCACTACCTGTATTTTCGGTCGTTGTTCGCCCGCGCGCAAACATTGAGCGCCCGTAAAATAATTATTAACAAAATACAAGTTAACGATGATTAAAAAAATAATGATTTTCGATTTTTATTCGTGACCTGTCGAACCTTCCCGTAGGTTATTACAGTTGTATTAAAAAAAAAGAAGTTTCCGTATATGAAAAGTCGTGGTTACGTTGAGGAATCAATGAAGATGTTTAGTATCGGGTAAGTTTTTTGTGATTACGTATATTTGTCCGAAGGTATTTGTTTTTCGAACGAATACTCGCGCCTCGAGGAGATTATCAGACTTATCGTAATGTATATCGATTCGTGCAGCGTTAACGTTCGAAATTAATATGGCCATTTTTTAAAATTAATTTTCATTGAAAGTACTAATCAAAATATGCATTCTGGAATTTTTAGACAATTTTTTTGCATGGATAGTTCATAAATTAGAGGTTGAGAGAAGTGAGGTTATGACAACGACTTTAAAAGCAAATATTCCGTGTCTGGAAGGTTAAATACGAAAGGTCATCAAACATTATTCGTTGCATTTTCGAAGACCTGTTCAAAGACACTCCACTCAATGAGGTAAGTGAGCAGGAAAAACATTTTGACTTTCCAATCTATCAAATGGGGGCCGGAAAAAATTATTTTTTCAAAAATCTCATCATTTCTGTTTTTGGTTCACCAATTTACGTTCGCATACCAAATGTTCACTCATTTTTTTTTTTTTCACAAAATCGCGCTTGATCGAAGTTGAAATTCACTTTTAAACCTCAATTTACAAGCTTTGTTGATTGATAAAAAAAGTCATTTGTAAAAAAAAAAATCCTATACGTACTTTAAAAAAGTTGTTTTACGCAGGTAAGAATAACCGCGCTCCCATTCACTGTACATTCGAACGAAAATTCGTCAACATACCTCAATGTATATACTTTCCAATAAAACCAACCTGAATACAATCGGACTAATAGTTTTTGAGACAATAATTCTCGAAATTCACCAATTTTTTTCGGCAATCTACACAGATGGTACCCCCTTCATGTAAAGCCAAATCGATATCATTGATGGGGAACCTCTTGGAATAGTCCGATTGGGCTCAGATTTGTCCATGGTGTATTGCTATATAGCATCTAATTCAAATTTCGAGATTCCTGTGAATTGATTGATTTATTTATTGATTTATTTATTTATTTATTTATTTTTTCGTGACACACCCTATATATTGTTCACAACGTGGCGAGTCATTGAACGTTGGTGAGGTATAAATGATAAGTGACGAAGCGCATTGGCAGTTTGTAATGGAAAATACTCGAGGGGTATGACCAGAGGACGGAAATGATGACTTGTTCATTTCGACGCCACACTCGGTAACTCGGTGCTACTTTCTATCATCGTCGTGAAGAGAGCGAGCGAGCGAGAGACCCCCGTGCTACACGATACCGTCAATTGAGTCAAATTTAATTTCATTCGATCCCATCATAACGATCTCGATCACCCTTGGCACGCTTGGCGTTTTTTATTCATCGGTCACGTTGAATTGCTCTCGGTTCGGATCAGCGCCACTATTTCTGTCCTAATTGGATCATCATTGTTTTTTTTTTTTTTGTATTTTTTCCTTCTATTTTTTTTCATCGTCTCATCGTCTATCAAATGGACGTAAAATTTGTGAATTCGTGACGATTGTCATTGGGGTCACGATGTTCATTCGTGACATTTCGTTTTTCGTTCATTCAATTGTCACAACAATTGGATTTGACAATCGACGAAAATTTGCTTGTAATTATAGTGCAGTTAAATAACTTTCATGGAAAATTCGGATTGTATGGGGAAAAAAAAAATTGATAATGCAATTTGAATAGGTTTTTAATGTATTTTGTTAAATTTGTGAATCGATGGTTTCGCGATTCAAACTACAATTCACGAGGTCGTAATTTTTTAATGATTTTTTTTTATAACCGTGATGACAATTTTGCTCGAGTGTTGTCTTCGCAAACGTTTAATCCAACAATCCATATTATTATTTGAGACCTATACGGCTTCGGAAACAAATATATGTATTTTATATATTCGAATTTCATCTATTTATTAATAGACAAAGACAGGAAGAGAGAGAGAGAGAGAGAGAGAGAGAGAAAGGGCAAAAAAAATTGTATACATCTATATATGTACATGTCGTTTGAAATTTTCCTTCGGATGATAAAATCAACAAAGTCTGTATCGGAAACTGAACATTTTGCCCCAATTTTCATCACGTATGACTTGTAAATTCCACATGGTTTGTTAACTATAGCTTCAGCTTAAACCAAATCATCAGCGCCTTCAATCTCTTTACTGACATCATAATTTTCAACACCCAACATTTTTACATTAAATAATCCAGAGTTAACCCAGAGTTATCCAGAGTAACACCCCCCCCCCCCCGCCCCCCGACGCTAAACAGATCACGTAAGATCACCTGCCAAAAAAAAAGCCACACTTTTCCATTGCAATCTACGGCAAACCGTGAAGTAAACGAAAAAGCTCCAACAACCGGGTCGACAATCTTCCACACCTCGTCCACAATCCAAATCGGGCAAAAAAAAAAAAAAAGAAAAAAACCGAAAAAAAATTGAAAATAAAAACAACAACAAAAAATCGTCTATCCAAACCCGTACACGCGGTATCACGTACTATCGTGATCTCTTGAATTATTTATTCCCCGACGTTTCTGATTGATTTACCTCAAACCGATAACCACAATTGAGCGTGGCGACGCAAAGAACAGACCCCCCCCCCCCCCCGCCCCACCACCCTCCCACCAAACCCCACCCCAAAAAAAAACCGCCCCGAAAATAAAACCAAAAAAAAAAAAAAAAACAGATAAGAAGAAGAAAAAAAGAATGTAAACAACGTATAAAACGAGCGTGATCGCGATCGAACACTTTTGGTCACCTCTCTCTCTCTCTCTCTCTCTCTCTCTCTCTCTCTCTCTCTCTCTCTCTCTCTCTCTCTCTCTCTCTCTCTCTCTCTCTCTCTCTCTCTCTCTCTCTCTCTCTCTCTCTCTCTCTCTCTCTCTCTCTCTCTCTCTCTCTCACCGGTCACCCATATACAATTGGTACATTGGTATACGTATATATCGGCACGAGTGTCCTGTGTATAATAATAATAATAACAATAACAACAATAATAACAATAATAATATGAACAACACATACACACACACACACACATGAAGCCCACCTATAGACGGTGAAACAGTGCAAGAAGTGGGCAGAGGTGGTGAGGCGCTGTGAGAGCATGTCTATAAATAGGCCCAAGCCGAGATGCGACTCCTCTGCACTTCGCCTTCCTCCGCGCGCGGTGTCTCTTTCCCCCACCTCCCTCCTCACCCTCCTCGCGCTCGCTCACTCTCCCTCTCTCTCTCTCTCTCTCTCTCTTTCTCGCTTATCTCATACTCTCTCTCTCTCTCTCTCTCTCTCTCTCGGACTTCCTGTCCCTCCGGTCCAGGACCATTGCGACTCTGTCTTTCGTATCTCCCGCTCCGCCAAGTTCTGATCGCCGACCCCAACCCCCCCCCCCCGCCCATTCTCCTGTTTCCTCCTCCCACCCTTTTCCTCAATGCCCCTCGCCACACCTGGTCGCCATTTCACTCTGTTTTTCCACATCTCTCTCTCTCTCTCTCTCTCTCTCTCTCTCTCTCTCTCTCTCTCTCTCTTTATCAGTCTTTCTCTCTCTTTCCTCACCCCACCCCACCCCCCCTTCCCTGCCCCTTCCCCTTCCGCTCCAACTCCACACGTCTTTCCATGCACAGTCACCAACTCCGTTGCTCTCGAGTTTCTCCTATCATTCGCATCCACGAGACTCTTTCTCAACCCCTTCGGTTATCTCTCTCTCTCTTTCTCTCACTCTCTCTCTCTCTCTCTCTCTCTCTCTCGGAACGCGAGTGTAAGGCCCAAGCGTTCGCCGGTCCCCTCGCTCTTCCATCCTCTTTCACGACACGTTTTCACGTATTTTCATCCGCTTTGGCGGGAGATCCTCATACACGCCAGATCTCTCTGAGTGTGGGGTCCTGGAAGGAGGAAAGGGGGGGGGGGGCTCACTCTCAGAGACGGGAGAGGAAGGAGGAAGGGTTTCGGTGTATGCCGGTGGTGTATTGCCTCACCCACGGGGTTTCCACATGCACTCACTCTGGGCAGCTCACCAGCGTGTTTCTCTCGCTCGATGGAGGACCAAGCGAGCCCCCCCTCCCCACCCCTCTTTTCAGTTATGCTCAGCTCGTTTCGATGCGTCGCTCTTGCGTTTCCACCGTCATTCGTCTTCGTCGTTAATTTTTTTTTTTTTTTGTTTGGTAATTTTGTGAGCTTTCGCGGGTCACAAAATTACCAAACAAAACGGTTTGTGTATTATATCGTCACTGTGATTTTATTCAATCCCGATTTTGTCGACGAACAAAATATTTGTTTGCTTGATCATAGATAAAGCTATATGCGACTGTCCGAAACATTTTTTATGTCGGAATTGTTTGGTGTAAACATGTTTGAAATGTCGTTGAACATCCGGAAATCACATTTTTTGAGAATGTCCGGATGTTTGGGAGGCGTTCCATATGAACCTGATGATTACTTCGAAATCTTGATATTTTTGCATTTTTCTGCAATCGACGTTATGCTATATGTCACTCTTTAGAACAAAAAAATGGATACGTGTGTGTTAAATTTATGGTGACATTGATGGAGCATTTTGTTTTCGATGCCTCCTCACGGATGAATCTTCGTTCACTATCTACGATTCATAGAAAGCAAATTGCAATTTTCCAACTTGCAACTTTTGTCAAATTCAAATTGTCATAACAAAATACATTTCTTTAACATTTCAATTGTCATCTGACGCAAAACTGTCATAAATTTTGAATAATTTTAATAATCATCTGACGTAAAACGAAAATCCTGATCGAAGTTTCATCGTGGCCGCGGGAATTTTCTTTACGATTTGATTTTCATGTATCGAGAACATCATTGATAGAACAATAATATTGCTTCGTTAATTCTCTCGCGAATTAACCGGGCAATTAACTCAAAAAATAGAAAACCGAAAAAGAAAAAAAACAATAACATCGGTAAGGTAGGGTTCTCGCTCTCGAACCAGAAGAGGAAAATAATCTTACGAAATTATACAACCATAACAAGGTCGTCCTCCGTCAAACCACGTTAAAAACATCATAGAACGAAAAAAGAAAATTCATTTTAATTATTTTTATTTTTATTTTTTTCCAATCTCAAGCTTGATTTGGCTTTTGTGTAGATTGAAAATTTCGTGACTGATTAAAAACTGTTTGGATGAACGAATAAATTAGTGGGGGATGAGTGTTATCCGAGCATCGCACGAGCACTCTCTCTTTTCTCCGGTGTCCTCCGAACAGCATCTTCCCGTGTCGGTCCGTCGGGAAAACACGGGTTTTTCCCACCTGGATGGGGCCTCACACGCACGCGCGTCGTTGAAATTCGATTCTCGGTCTCCGTTCCGTATCAATATAAATTCCGATGGGGGTCCCCCCTCGCGCCCGGTCCGACACACCGTAATTGACAGTAACGTATAGGCTCGCGCGCTGTTACTGTAGCGATAGCGATACGAGAAGATGCCCCCCTCCCCCCTCCGCCCCCCTCGCCCGCCGCCCTTCAGCCTCCTCGACGAGACGCGCGCCCGTCGCTTCTGGGTGTCGACCAAAAATACCTTTCACCTTTCCCACACTTGAATAATTATATTCGAAATTCAAACACGAATTTCGATCAACGATGATATACCCTTAATCGGTCAGATTCAAACGGTCACGAGTTTATCGAAAAAAAGGGATGAATAACAATTTTTCTGTGCATCCTCAACAATGAAAATCCATTTTGTATTTTTTATTATTGTTTTATCATCGACTGACTCATAACAGAGAGACAGAATTTAGAAAAATTGTCACTCTTGGGAATTGATGTAGATTCAAAATCTCTCTATCTCTCTCTCTTGGTTTATGATTATTTTTACTGTCATCGTATTATTATTTTTTTTACTATTGTTATACTGGAGGCTATATATATATATATATATTTATATAGGTCGGTATATATTATATTTCGATCTTTGTCACTTCGATCAAGTTGAATTGAAATTACGACTCGTGCTTTAGACAGCTTGAAAAATGTTTAAATTCAATTTGATGAATTTCTCGAAAGACTTGGCATATTCATGAGCAATTCCATTTTTTTTTAGTATAGAGTATATATTTTGTTAACACGATTTTTATGCTTATGTATTCTATCATCTGTACTCTCCTTCGGGCTTCGAAGACATTGATAATATTCAGATCGAAGGATCAGGAAAATAAAACTATTGTCGCAGCAGCAGGATTGTGGTAAATCCTATTTAGTGTTTGGATTTTATTCCACCATTTATACTACATATTCTACCATTTATAGTATTTTATTTACATCTATTATTCAATTAAGAGGTTATGTTAATGGCTCGAAAGAATACAGTCACGAATTCAAAGTTTATTTTGAAATTCCCATCTCAAATGAGAAAATTAAAGAAAAAATACGCAAGAATAGTTATAGAGATTACGCATATCCGGGTTGATCAGACTGCAAATTTATTGTGTAAAAGCTTTGCAGAGCATCCTTTGTGCTAAATTCATGATGATATATTTAAATAACTGACCTCGGAATTATCCAAATGGTTAGTGGAAAATTCAATTTTCACATAACTTTTTTTTTTACCTACTTCGTGTCATGTATTAAGAAATATAACAATTCCAAAAGAAAAAAAAATGCACATTTACCATTTGAAGTTGAAGGACCTATAATTACGCTATGAAATTGATTGGAAATAATTGCGTGGGTCCAATGAAAAATAGACTTAGCAGCCATTCGACATATGGGGCCTGAGCTTCGGGGAATCATCTACTGCAGGTCTTTACGATTAGAGTGCACTATGATCCAAAGTACATGCCCCAGCATACTTAATAAAAACTACTTTGTCAATTTGTTTTCAATTCTTGACTAGCTACCTCCGAAAATTCCAAGTTCTTCACAGTCAATCCCCCTCCTCCCCTTCTCCCCCTCACATCATCATCGCAAGTTATCAATAAATCAAATCAAATAAATCAACATCACAAAGTTATCAATAAATCAACGATCAATAATTGAAAGGACTTGAATAATTGAATGGACTTGAATAATTGAATGGACTTGAATAATTGAAAGAACTTGAATAATTGAAAGAACTTGAATAATTGAAAGGACTTGAATAATTGAAAGGACTTGAATAATTGAAAGGACTTGAATAATTGAATGGACTTGAATAATTGAAAGAACTTGAATAATTGGAAGAACTTGAATAATTGAAAGGACTTGAATAATTGAAAGAACTTGAATAATTGAAAGAACTTGAATAATGGAAAGAACTTGAATAATGGAAAGAACTTGAATAATGGAAAGAACTTGAATAATTGAAAGGACATGAATAATTGAAAGGACTTGAATAATTGAAAGGACTTGAATAATTGAAAGGACTTGAATAATTGAAAGGACTTGAATAATTGAAAGGACTTGAATAATTGAAAGGACTTGAATAATTGAAAGGACTTGAATAATTGAAAGGACTTGAATAATTGAAAGAACTTGAATAATTGAAAGGACTTGAATAATTGAAAGGACTTGAATAATTGAATGGACTTGAATAATTGAAAGAACTTGAATAATTGAAAGAACTTGAATAATTGAAAGGACTTGAATAATTGAAAGAACTTGAATAATTGAAAGAACTTGAATAATGGAAAGAACTTGAATAATGGAAAGAACTTGAATAATTGAAAGGACTTGAATAATTGAAAGGACTTGAATAATTGAAAGGACTTGAATAATTGAAAGGACTTGAATAATTGAAAGGACTTGAATAATTGAAAGGACTTGAATAATTGAAAGGACTTGAATAATTGAAAGGACTTGAATAATTGAAAGGACTTAAATAATTGAAAGGACTTGAATAATTGAAAGGACTTGAATAATTGAAACAAAAAATTAAAAGAGCCCATCCACAAGCTCTTCTTCTCCTAAATCTCAATTGAATTCCATTTCGTCACGCGAATTCATTTTATGAAAATTCAATTGCAATTGTCACTCGTTCCTTTCAACGACAATCAATTAAATTATATCTAGTACAATTATTGTCGGGGAAAAAGAAAACTTGGGCGCTCATATTAAAGTACGCGAGACCGCGTCGCAAGCGGACATTGCCGACGGAATAATTTTCAGATTGGCGTCGTTGAATTTGCGCGCGAGTCCTCTCGTCGATCGGTCATTAGATTGAGATTGAACGCGCATAAGCTCTCGGTTGAGTGGCTGTCGTCCAGTCGACGGGTCCCATAAATGGAGAAAGCTTGCTCGATATTAATAATCCGAGGTTCGAACAAGATTGCAACAGCCCGAACACAACACACCGGTTACTCGGCGAGACTCCGGAGCAACCGGAACTCTCCGGGAACAAAGTTCGCGATACGATGACGCGGTTGCCATTTTAATATCCAATTATATTTAATTGTACTGGACGCAATAATGAATTGCAAATAATAGGCAAAAGAATGAAAAAAAAAATCAATCATCACGATGACTATCAAGGACAAACTTGGTGAATAAATCATTGTAGAGTTTTCGGTTTTTTCCCTATTTTGTTTTCAATTGTTTTCAATTTTCGTTCAATTTTTCAATTTTTTTTCAATTGTTTCAATTTTTTTATTCAATTGCTTACATTTTTCAATTCTTTCTTTTTTTTCAATTATTACGATTTCTTTACTTTTTTTTAAATTCTTTTATTTCTTCAATTCTTCAACTCCTTAAATTTTCTTTAAGAATTTTAAACGTTTAACATTTTTTTTTTTTCATTTTTTTCCACATCAACGAATGAGTTACAATTAAAGATTCAAACGAGTTACCAATGGCAAACGCGATTTTGCTGTCCAGAAGATGCCAGCATTAGCAGCATTCAACGCGATAACGAGATATCTCCGCGTCCGTCGCAAAACTCATCATACGATACGAATATATACATATATGTCCATGCATAACGCGTATGCGTATGCGACAAATTATGCATCAGGTACTTGGTTGCTTTCAAACAGGATCGGGGACGAGTTCCGTTACATTTCGGATATGGTTGTCGCACTTGACTGGTTTGAAATATATATTTTGTTTTTCTCTAATTTTTTTCAAATGTATTTTTTAGGTTTTTTTTTGTTGGTATGAGCTTCATTGAGCTGGCTGTTTAACTCGAAAAATGGTTCATTCCACACTTGCCAAGGATGATGGGAGCCATGTATGCTTGATGTGATGACGTTACAAACGTATTCGAGAGAAGATTCGACGAAGCGATTGTTTGGAGCAATTGCCACGACAAGGCGATAGTTACAGATGCTGATATGCTTTTTTACAAATTTTGTAGATATTTTTTTAAGTCCTTTTTTCACATCTTTGTTTGAACTCTGTTTTCTTACTTTGGGAGAATTTTTTTTTTTTTAGAAAATTATTATTATTATTATTATTATTATTATTATTATTATTATTATTATTATTATTATTAGACCGAGAAATAAAAAAAATTATTACTTTTTTTATTTCTTAAGTTTTCCTTTATCTCGTGATTGTGAGTGACAGCACTTGGCACGACTAAAAAAATAAAGTTCATTTTCTGAAACAATTGGATAAAGAAATTGCATCAAGAAACCTGTGGCTATAGATAGGTATGTTTTTTTTTATTAGTTATTTTGTTGTTTCCGAACTTTTTTCACGTCTCTATTCAAAATTCGTTTTCTCGCTGGGAGAAAAAGTTGTTTATCGACATTACAGATACATGATACCTGTGCAAATTTTTACAGATCAGTTATCTATATTTATGACAATGGTAAATGCAACATTAATATGGTCAAAAAATAAAAATACAAAGAAGAACGAATTTTTTTTTTTTTTGATCATCCCATTTTTCAACTGTTCAGTCACAGAATTTTGGAAGTTTTCCGTAAATGACAAATTTATTTCGCTGATGAGCCAGTTGATACGTTTATATTTTGGAAAGTTAGAGTTCAATCGGTCAAACTTGACGCAATAAATTTGATTTTTTTCGAAAAATTCAAAATATCATTAAAAAAAAAACTTCCAGATGGATTCGGCCCGAATTACCAACCAACCTTGCGTACAAATTTATTCGAGACGAATCATTCGGACGAGTATCTCAAAATTTGCGATCGCTTGAGTAATAACGTCGTTCTTTTGTTAATTTGAAAACGACATGAAATCCGAGCCACAGCTTGAGTCATGACGGCAATTAAGGGAACATACCTAGGCGTGGGGGGCCCTAAAATTCGATAATTTTCCTGACTGAATGGATAAAGATATTGACGATTTATTTTCTTTATGTTCAGTGCATTCGTTGAAAAAGCTTCAATATAATTTTCGAGTAAAAATATTATAAAACAAAAAATATTGTATATTTCCCCAAATAAGAGTCTGAAACTGAAACAGGTGATTGCATATCGTTTTGGAAGAGTTAATCTTGAGAGTAAGGAAAGGATTTTTTTTTTTGAATGTCAGGTATTTGAACGTCTTTTGGTCTTTTTGACCTCATTTTTCGTTCGGTTTTTGCAAATAAAACGACAACAACATTTTTTTTTTTTTTTTTTTCAATAAAGCTTTCCCTTCTCTCAAGAGAATACTTTTTTACAGGAGCTCTCGAAATTTGAGCAAAATCGGTCAAGTCCCAATCGAAATATCTTGCCTACCGATTTTAAAATGTCACTTCGAGATTAACACGCGTTCGAAGTTTTGACAAAGTTTTCGGTGCGATCGAGAAACAAGCATGTGAATAAAATGAGTCGAAGACTACAATTTTGAACCGATTAAAATTCTTCTTTTTTTTTTCAATAAAAGCTCATAATATTTCGCACATAACTGATAATACAGGTTTTATAGAGAAGGGGCTGAATTTTGTTAATTTGTCCAAAAAAAAGTAGAAAATAAGATGTCCGTGGCTCGCGGCGGGAGAGGGGCGACGTAATTAGCTATAACTCAGCCAATTTTTCGAATTTTTCAATGCAATTCTCAGGAAATACTTTTGAATAGTTTTGAATTGCGAAAATGCAGAAAAAAAAATGTATCGATTGTTCGGTAGATATAAATATTGACCTTAAAGTCAATGAGAGGGTTATAGAGCTGCGAATTTCTGCAAAATTTGGGGGCTGTAGTTAAAAAGCGTTCTCGATTTATAACCCTTTGAATTTTGGGAGGTCATTACACACACACACACACAACAAATGTATGTTCTCGACGTTTTGACACATTCAGGACATAGTGACATGAAGATCTCGAAATAAATAAAAAAAAAGGTTCCCACCTTCACACAGCTTGCTCCACGAGGAATCAAAAAAATTATGATAGAATTTATGATTCGCTCACGAATCCTGTTTCATCGACACGTATTATTGTCGGTTGAGCATACCAACGGCTCACAGGACCCAAACGAATTGCTTCGTCGCTCGTGCGACGTTTCGCGTACGACGAGATTTTAATAATAGGCCGAGAGGGACTTACGTACTTGCTCATTCATGTGGTACACGAGAATTTATTATTTATAACCGATGGAATAGAGTACGGCTCGCGAAAATCCGTTAGGTTTGCAATAAACTTTATTTGACACCTGGTCATTGCCGTTCGTAACGTTCATGCATGCACATAAATGGAGAAAGCTCGTTCTATATTATATATATATATATATATATATATATATATATATATATATATATATATATATATATATATATATATATATATATATATATATATATATGTGTGTGTGTGTGTGTGTGTATATCCCCCGTGATTCAAACGAGTTTTCAACGCGACGGAATATCGGACGGGAACGTTTCGGCTTGTCCCTCGGCTGGCGTTCCAAGAGATAAACGTAAGTGTCGAAGACAGATCAAAACATCCTTTTGCGTGTATATATATCATCGGAAATTAATTGTCAAAAAACGAAACGAAAAAGTATAATATACTTAGCAATTGTTTTTGAAATTTTTTTCAATTTTTTTCCTATTAGATAGGTATATATATATATATATATATATATATATATATATATATATATGTGTGTGTGTGTATGTGTGTGTGTGTGTGTGTGTGTGTGTGTGTGTGTGTGTGTGTGTGTGTGTGTGTGTGTGTGTGTGTGTGTGTGTGTGTGTGTGTGTGTGTGCGTGTGTGTGTGTGTGTTTAATTAAAAACTATCCACTGACATTATTGATCATGTAGTTGCAATCAATAGCTCGGTAATGGATGGTAACCGAAGTAAATGGGTAAACGCGACAAAATCAATGACGCGAAACGCGTCCCGGTCCGGTGAAAGTATAATAATGCTTTTTTTTTAATTCCTCTTTTTTTTTATTCTATGGAAAATATATGGAAATTGCGGGTAACGATGTATGATCCTCAACGATGGTAAACAACGATGAAATTTTAATTATCAAGTTTAGCGAAAAAAATAAATTGAATATTATTTCATTCGAATTAATTCAAATATTATTTATGAATTATTAATATTCATATAAATTAATAATATGTGATAAACTTGATGAAGTGAACAATAATATATGAAAATAATCATAAATCTATAGAATTATTATTATTATTATTATTATTGTTATTATTATTATTATTATTATCATTATTATCAACTGGCTCTCTAATATTGTTGTGAACTTAATTTTTTTGTTAATTGTTAATTTGTCATAGTTGTATTGAGTTCGATTTGTCCAAACAAAAACGATGAGAAATATCATGAAAATATCTAGGGTCAAGTTTAATGGAGAAAAATGTGATGAAACATCAAAATGAATTATACAGAGATTATTATTTCGTTTTCCTCTTTTTATTTGGTTCATATTCTTTTCATGGGTGTGACTTATCCGCAGCGGTACGTAACCGGACATTTCGGGACATCAGCAATGGAAATCGATGATGAAATTCCAACGTTCCGATGGAGAATACAATAAAATAATAATTGCGATAAAAACAAATTTAATAATGAAAAATGTGGTAAACGAAAAATATGATAAATTATGGATACAGGCTCTCCGAATATCAATTTCTTATGTTCTTTTTATTTAATTCTCCAATGAAGTACCCCCCACGTCACGGTAACCGAACCGATCTGATCGTTCTCCAACATTCGTCTTAACTATCGACTATTCATTTGCTCGCTGGTTATCAATTAGATTCGTATTTATCAATACCCCCAATCTATTATCATGCATCAAAGCTTTCCAATCAAACTCATTGTAACGAAATTTCGCTACTTAATCTTCAAACTTTCGAAACTCGAACGTTTTATCATTATTTCGACTTATACAAGCGGTCATCAATCTCTCCCATCAAAATTCTCGATGCATCATTAAAATAATAATGATAATATTACTCTCGATATTTTTTTATCTGATTCATCATTAAATATGTAAACTTATTACAACAACACAAACTGCATTCGTGTGAATGTTAATATCAACCAATCCAACTTTCCCTGATGAAGAAAAAGAAACTCGATGCTCGATGGAAAAAAAAAATCCATCAATCAAAATTACAATTATCGAAATAAATCTTCGTGTCTCACCTTTTTCCAACAACACTCATCGCAATAAAACCCAACGATAACTTATAAAACAACAACAAAATTCAAAAAATACACAATACGTTTGTCAGCAGCCGAGCTAAAATGTGAGCAAACGTGTGCGATGATCCAATGATAAATCTTGCATATATAGATTAGGGTGTGTCGATAAAAAGTCAAAGCTTTTCGATTCTTCTGGCCGTTCCCGGACTTGGAGTAGATATCGTCAGGAGATAATTCTCAAAATTTCACCCCAATTGGACAATATTTAGAGCTTCCGCTTTCACGCATTCGATTTTGCCTTTGATTAAAATTTTTCAGGTAAACGAAAAATGTCCAGGGATGAAAATTAAGTGGAATGCATAGTACTTGAGTCACTTGAAGTAAGCATATTTTTCGTTTTACAATTTGAAAAAAAAAAGGTAACAACTTTCTTATTAACAAATATCATTGAAAACTTACCAAAAAAATGGTTAATTTTGCTTCCTTGTAAAACAAGCAAATTTACAATTAAAAAATCCGTTCCGACATTTTTTCGTTTACCTGAAAATTTTTCATGAAAAGTTTCAATTAATTTAGCGAGCATAAAAAAGTGAGATTATTTCTCACTCGGCGGGAAACAAGTGAAAAAGTGTTGTTAGTGTGAGCTCGTGTCGGTTATTATTTTTTCGAACCTTTTTTGGCAAGATTTCCCGGTCCAAGACGATTAAAACGTTGAAGTATTTTTTTCAATCTAAATCTGGTTCTTTTGGAAATTGTTCAGTTATCACTTTTTGTGAAAAGAATACATTTATATATATATATATATATATATATATATATATATATATATATATATATATATATATCATTGAGTGATTAAAAAATACCGAATTTTCAGATGAAAATTGAATCAGAAAATTATACAGAAAAACGAAATCAAGTCGCAGAACCTTCTAAATGTACACTTTTGAAAGCAAGATGACGCCCCACAATATTTTTCGACACTCAAACATACCTACATGGTTAAAAATGCTTGAATGGTAAAGACTTTGAAAAACAAAAATACGATCACCGCAAGCATTCTTCAATGGCCCAACTTTCCGAGAAAAATCGGACCACTTAAGGCGATGTACGAGTCATTTCGCGTAGCGCTATAAGTGCGAGCGAGATAGCACCATGGGCGCTCGCTGCAGAGCGAGAGAGACGGGCGCTCAGATATCGTACTTCACCTTAAAATTAATATAAAAAACTCGAAATTTTCAAAAAAAAAAAAAAAACAATTTTCTAATACCCAAACCAAAATTCCCATAAAAGAGCGTCGAAAAAAAAAAGAAAGTTGGTTCAAAACAGCATCCTGATACACAAACACTCTGCTGTATACTCGTTCGAAGTACTTGTAAAAACAAAAATCAAGAATCGATCCCTGAAAAAAAAAAAAAAAAAAAAAAACGCACCTCGGTTACCTTCTTAAATAAACACATATGCGTCTGTACCAATGCATGAAAAACCCGTAGGAAAAAATCCACCAAGAAAAACAAAACGCGGGGGAGGCCGTTGTGGGGACTTCGGGCCCGGAGAACGTCAGCGACGGAATGGCGCGGGGGGCGGGGGGGGGGGGTGAAGAGGCAAGAAGCTAAGGAGGGGAAAGAAAGGAAGAAAGAGAAAGAAGAGAAAGATACACACAGAGGAGGACAGAGAGGTATATCGAGAGTCTCCCAAGCCAGGCGCGATATTTCAACTTTTATATTCACGCCGAGCAATGATTCTCTCTCCCGTAGCCGGGTCGATCTTGAGTTGCGTCTCGGGAGGAGAGAACTCGCGCCGGCTACGAAAGGAGCGTTCTTACTTCTCGGATGCTGGCCGGGCAACCGAGCCACCAGACCGATCCGGCCCAGGCTCTGTGCCACACCCCGATGCGATTAAACCTGTTGCTGCTTCGCTCGTGGCAGGATGTACATATATGTATATGAATATATATATATCTACATATACATATTATATGCCTATATATTGGAGTGGACCTTAATGGAGTGTTGACGAATTTCGACGAGTGCACCCCCCAGACGGATTTGAAATAAATAAATAAAAATATGTGCGAAACCCCAGCGCCGTAGTCCGATGGAAACACGTCCCTGTAAGCTCGTTTTGTTTCCCATTTGAATAACATTGGATTTTCAGACTAATCCAGTAATTATTTTTTCGAGTTGTCCCTAAGCGTGAAAAAAAATCTTCATTCGCATAAATTTATTGTGTTAATTTGTTGTGTTAAGTACAACTACTCATATATTTTTTTACAAGACCTCACTTGCATATTATCGATAACAGCCAACCGATGAACGATGACAACAACTGCGATGATAACGTTTATCGCCGTTATCGATAATACACAGGTAGGATTTTGTAAAAAAATGTACGCGTAGTTGTACCCATTGACAATGGATACATGTGAATGAAGAATTTTTCGCAGGCTCAGGGACAAGTCGAAAAAATAATTACTGGATTACTCTGAAAATTCCATGTTATTTAAATGGGAAACAAAACGAGCTCACAGCCACGTCTTCTCATTGGACTATCGTGCTGGGGTTTCGCACATATTCTTATTTATCTATTTCGAACCTATCTGGAGGGTGCACTTGTCGAAATTCGTCTACACCCCCATTAAGGACCACCCGAATACTAACGCATCCATATATATATATAAACACACATGTTTGTAGATAGTATATGTATATATACATAGTCAGTTTGGTCGACGGGGTTCCACAGAGCTCTCCAAGAGCAATACTTGCCGCACCCCACCTCGCCATGCTCCCTTCGTCGCTCCTCGTCCTTATCCTCGCCCCTTTCGACGAGACGTCCTGACAATCCTGCCCGTCCCTGCCTCCACCCCCCCTGCCCCTCACGCGCCGCAGCCCCGCGCGACTTACCTTTGACATACCCTTACCACGCCAACATTGTTCGCCCCGATCGATGCATCGGCCAACTATAGACACGAGCCCCGGGGGTACAAGCTCGAGGCCCGCGTGGCGCATACACGCAAACACACACACCTATACCATGTATATATAAATATATATATAAATATACTCGAATGCCTAGGCGGGTATGATCGACACGATGGATTAAAAAAAAAAAAAAATAGATTGAAATTTAAAACCTTCTTCGCGAGACCGATGTCTCCGGGTACAGGCAAGTGTGAATTATTTGATTTCACATTTATTGTGGAGAGACGATTGAGGAAAGGGGTGGGAAAGAAGATGAATTTATCGCAATCGAATTTTTACGTAGGTTAGACGGAGAAATTATTTTTGGTCGTGATTGTTTTATTCGTGGTTATTACATTTTGGCTGGAGAGGTAGTGCGTTTTTTATCTGGAATATATATATATATATATATATATATATATATATATATATTCGAAATATAAATATATATATATATATATATATATATATATATTTATTTATTTATTTATTTATTTATTTATTTTGATGGGATTTGGAATTGAGATTGGTGTTAAGGATGAGAACAATTTTGTTTTGCGGATGAGCATTTTATTTTGCTAGATATCGTTGAGTAAAGTCGTCATTACAGTAAGAGTCGAACAACATCTTCGACGCCGCATTAACATATGTTTCGTTCGAAAATCACCTTAAGGTGTGTATCATCAATTCAACCGAAACGTCCATCAAAAAGAAATGAAAAATAATTGAAGGAACGTTGATAGAATTTTGAAAATGAAATATTGGTAATACAAAATAATTCAAATAATTTATGAGACGCGATGAAATTATAATAAAAAAAATTTTCGTTCGATGAAATATTTATTTTCAATCGGAATTTCCATTCAACGGTGAAATATATTTCACGGGTCGATTAGAAAATTAATAAAGACTTTGGTATAGGGATTATCATAATGGGAGGATCGTGAAGCCTCATAATGAGTGTTTATTGAATGACTGTGAATTTTCAGGATTGATGAGTTTCGTGACGAGTTGTGGTATCCGAAACTCACCTTGAGGTGTAATCATTAATTCGATTGGAACGTTCGTTAAAAATAAATGAAAAATAATTGAAAAAATTCAAATAGAATTTTGAAAATGAAATATTGGTAATACAGAATAATTCAAATAATTTATGAGACGCGATGAAATTATAATAAAAAATTTTCGTTCGATGAAATATTTATTTTCAATCGAAATTTCCATTCAACGATGAAATATATTTCACAGTTCGAATAGAAAATTAATAAAGACGTTGGTATACGGATTATAATAATGGGAGGATCGTCGAGGCTCATAATGAGTGTTTATTGAATGACTGTGAATTTTCAGGATTGATGAGTCCGTGACGAGTTGTGGTTTTCGAAGTGATCGGATTCGAACCGATGGACGATGAGAAATTTCTTCATTCGTGGGCCCTTCAATCACGATTATGTTTTTTTTTTTTTTTTGTTCGAAGATCCATCGTGACTGTTGTCAATAATGAGCGGAGCGTTGACTGATAGACGTGAATTAAACAAATAAACTGGATGGGCGGAGATGCGTTCGGGATCGATCAATCAGCCGGGTAAAGGACACAGTTACGTCGGTTGGGCACGTGAGTTACGTGGGGTCAACGACCTTCCCCGGGTCGACCACGCCGTTCAAAAATGAGGTGCACTCGGCTATCTCTCGCTCGATCTTCGGCCCATCCGGTCCTCGGACCCACAACAGACTCTCGCTTGTATCCAATTAAAAAAAATAATAATAAAATAACAACAACAACGACAAAAATAAAAAAAATATATATAATTTTAAACAAACAAAGAAAATTAATGATGCACAGGAACGTCCTCGACAACTTCGTGTGAACATTTTGCTGAGTTTAGAACATTTTTAGAATTTGGTTCTGGACAAACGCAAATAAAATGGTAAATTTGTAAAATTGATTTTTAGAAATCTATGACACTGGGACTTGTAATTTTCCGGTAAACTTCAAACAAACCGTTATATTCCCTGATTTTTTTTTTTTTTTTTTTTTTTTTTCAAATTTTAGGTCGAGTAGTTTTGGAAATAAGGGGGAGAATGTTTCTTGGATATTTTTCGGAATATATTTTTTTATATGCAGTTAAAAATTATGAGAAACATATTTTTGGTATTCAACATAAGAAGCTATTTTAAATGATGACCTGCATGATGATGAAAATTTAGAAGAAAAAAAATCGAGTACGTAATTTGCCCCCCCTCTTCGATTCTTATATGAAAGTTTTGGAGTGTTAACTAGTGCAAATATGTGAGCTCATAAGGGTTCTAACATTTTTCCTTTGGACGTAGTACGGATCCTGAAAACGACTATTTTTGTGCCAACGAATCGTTTGATTTGACATCGTTCTCCTTAATGTTGAATTCATGTTAGAAGAGAGTTAAAATTTGTAATTGTAGCTCAAATTTGTTTTCGCCAGTATTTGTGTGGAATAAAACAGAATTCCCCAATCTTTGGGGCTTAACCTGACCCAAGTTCGATGTAGTTTAGAGGTTGGTCCGTCGGATTTGGCAAGGATTTTGAACCTGACGGTTGAATGGTACGAAATTTTCATCACAATTTTGAACAATATTTTTTTAACAATTTCGAACAAAATGTTTTTTTAACAATTTTGAACAAAATGTTTTTTTAACAATTTTGAACAAAATGTTTTTTTAACAATTTTGAACAAAATGTTTTTGAACAATTTTGAACAAAATGTTTTTTTATCAATTTTCGGGTCCACACGATTTATTTAATTGAAACAAAAAATTGTTTACCCAAATATGAATCGATCAATTGTGTGTGATGTTAAAGATGGATTAACAATGTGATTAGGTACATTTAACTAGGATTTTGTCATTCATAATGAACAAGTCGAGTTTGACTGAATTGTCAGAATCCAAATGAGATGGTTCAACCTTGGACAAAAATGGAGTTGGGTCCGACATTGTATATACATTGTTACATTGTGAAGGAACCCTACACGATGACGCAGTGTTTCTATTTTTTTCAGAGACCAATTTTCAGTTTGTATTCAATATTCAGTCATGCAAATCAGTTATGTGGCTCTGTTTACAATTGAATTGTTGTAAATTTGACGAACAATAATTCACTTATTTCTAGCCTAATGTTTCTCCCAAACAATACGCGAACAATTCTATGACGATAAACGATTCGTTTTCAAAAATTCATTCGTCGTTTGTATACTCGAACAACGAATACTTACGTGATCAACATAAAGTCCAATGACATTTCCATTTCTCTAGTGATTGGAAATTTGAAAAAAATCCATTATGTTAGTCCAATAACCAATCAACAATATCTCCATGAATGCATGATGAAATAATAACAAAGATTGATCAAGAGCGTGTTGGGCACGTGCAGTAGTCATTGAAGTTGACATTTCGATTTTTTTTTTTTTTCAAAACTTCGATTTTGGAATTTTTTTTTTTTAATTTTTTAAAAATATTATTTCTGTTCTTATTGTTAGTCGGACTTGGCTAAACCATAAGGATTTCGTATATTTCTACGGAATCGTCAAAAGAATGCAAAGAAGAACCTTGCACTTTGCTTCCTCATAATTTTGTACAGTTTTAAAATTACTAAGATGCGAAGTAGAACCTTGCTCATGGCTCTCTCATCATTTCACAGCCAAAGATTCATCTACGAGAAACTCTGTGTTGATCAATGTTGGCTTTCTCATAGAGAAATCTTCGGCAAATGTGTAAAATTATGATAAAACCCATGAGCAAAGGTTCTACTTCACATCTCAATAAATTCAAAAAACAGTACAAAATTATGAGGAAGCAATGGTAAAGGTTCTACTTTGCATCCTTGTTCTCATACGAAAATTCGCTCCGTAAATATATCGAGTCCGGAGTAAATACATGGGAAAAATTCCATGTCAAATCTAAAAAATTGAAAATCGTATTGAATCCGAACGTCGGCATACATTTCGCCCAAATTCAATGCCAAACTTGTTTTTTTTTTCTTTCTCGTGATCCCACAAAAATCGATAAAAAGCAAAAAAGATGCAACGTGAAATAACGTCATCAACGAAAAATCAAAACGAAGCTTCCTCTATATGAGGAAGAAAGAATAAAAAAAAAAAAACAGTTAAATACCGAAACGCGCTTTTATTGACATTCTAAAATAAGAAACACGTTTGTGACAAGTTGAGCGATTGAGGGGTGGGGGGGGGGGGAGGGGTGTCCATTACGAGGGGCAGAACGAAGGGCGATGGGGAAAGTCTGCACCGCAAAACAAAGCGAGAGGGGTGGAAGAAGTCTGTCAACATGGACGATCGGTGGGGATGAATGAGGGTGAGGGTGGCAAAAGCGTCACAGGTGGACGGACGTGGAGGGGGTTGGAGACCGGGCGAGGGAGGGGGACGCAGGTGCGAAGGGGGGTGGGGGAAGAGGCAGGAAGAGGGTTCATTGAGAAACGGCACGTGCATGACGGTGGCGAGCGTAACACCGGCGGATCAGTTTTGCGCGGTGCGGGGGGTGGGGTGGGGAGGGGGGTGGAGGCGCACGGGGTGACTACGCGCTTGGCAATAACAGCCGGGGGTTGCTATGCGAGAACGTCCACCGGCCCGACGTGTTGCCCCTGGCAACGATTGCGTCACTGCGGCTTCGCCGTGACGTCACAACCCTAGTGGCCTTGACCGTCGAAAAACCGACGGCGGGGTTGTCCCGACGACCCCGGCGGCGCCTCCACGCTCGTTTTCCCATTCATCCCCGTGGCGCGCGAAACCCGCGATAATCGCGAAGTTTGTACGCTCGTCCTGGACGACGTTTTGGGGGAGACTTCAAAGGGAGAAAGAATTTTGAGGATTTTTTTTTTTTTTTACGGATTTTGGGGTTGTTGCAATGGAACTTGGTGATTATTTTTATTGTTGTTAGTTACTTTGGCCGTATTATTTTATACTCTTTTTTTTCGTTATACGATGCTTTTAAAGTGATTTGACGAAAGGCGACCGTGTCATAGATGTAATTTCGTAAGATTATTTTTTCCTCTCTTGGTTTGAGAGCGAGAACTCTATTTTACCGATATTTTTTTCTGTCTTTTCCTTAAATTTTAGAAATATCTATAAATCTATAACAAGGTCGATTGGTCAAAGCAAGTTAAAAACATCATGGAACGAAAAAAGGATTATTTTTATTCATTGATGCTATATGATGCGGCATTTTTTTTTTTTTGTGACTGGATATTGAATTGTTGAGGGGGATGCAAGCTGAGGGGTAGAACTGCTCGTTTTGCGACCTAGTGCACGATTGGGCCGCTGTTTAAATTATCTGAAACACCAAAAGGCCATGGACTACGTACGATTCGGAGGAAGCAAATTGTAAGTTCCAACTTGCAGCTTGCCGAAGAATTATGAGGAAGCGGTTTGGAAGTTCCAACTTGCGGTTTTTTCCGACTTCTAATCGATAACAGCATTCGATATTCCAATAAGTATAGTTCATATATTAACTGTACATGGGATTGGGCATATGTTGTCTATGCATAGAACATATATGCCCAATCCCATACACAGGTCATATTATATAATTTTTTGACTTGGGAACTAATTCATCTGACATCATAAAAAAAATTGTCAAATCTCTTACCATCGGAATTCCGGAAATCGGTATCTGTAAAATTTGTAAATGTTGACATTCGATCAACTCGAACGTGAAACTCAGCATCGTTTTTCAACATAATCCATTTTCAACTCCATCAACTTCAACATTATATTTCTCAACATACATTTCAACGTAGAACAATATTTTTTCTACGCTTCACATTATTTATTGTTTTGAATGAATGTCTCGATGTCGATCTTCGAGTTCTCTCAGGTTTCATGGAGTATTCCCAATTGTTGTATTATTTCGTAGGACCCCTGGTGATCAATGTTGAATGTGCTTGTGTTGCATTCGTGTGTGTGTGTGTAAAAACAATAGATAGATTATATTAAGAAGTGGGCATATGTTTTTTTATATGCAAACTATGCATAATCTGCATAGATACCATAGATACTTATGGTATGGTAGGCATTCTGTAGTAATCATTGAGATTTGGAAATATATATATATATATATATATATATATATATTTTTATTTCAATTTTGAAACGCTCGCTTCCAGCACAACTCGCAGCGACTCGTTGTTTTTTTTTTCTATTATTATTTTTCATATGTTTGATTTAATGTATTTTTAAAATATCCGGATCGCTACCACAATTCATTGATTTTTCAACGTTGAAATTCCTTTGAAGCCAGGGCTCAAGATATGCAATAGGAATTATTTTACCGTGACAAATTAGCTCGTGTTCGAAAGAGATTTAATTTTATATTTTTCGTAAACTATTTTCGCTACAGCGTTTATTATAATTTTGATCAAATGTACTAATTAAAAGCTACATTTTGGCATTTTTTTCACATTTTTTGCATCGATAGGTTAACAAGTTAAAGGGGCGCGGACACTCTGATAACGACTTTGGAAGCAAATATCTCATGACTGAAGGGTTGAAATGGAAAGGTCTCACAATCTTATTTGTTGCATTTAAGGAGACCTTTTCAAAGATGTGAGCAAAACAAAAAAAAAAAATTCCTGAACACTGTTTAATTTGCAGGGGGGTCAAAAACTTTTTTTTTTTCGTGTTATCATTTCTGTTTTTAGGTCACCGATCTACGTTCTTTGTACCAAATTTCATCTCAATCGGTCCATAACTGAGAGAATGGAGGAGGCCTGTGAAATACAGACGGTAGGATCGACGGACGGACTTGGCGAAACCATAAGGGTTCCTAGATTTATACGGAACCCTAAAAACTACGTCAATGGAAAACACGGTCAGCCCGATGTCGCAAAACTTAGCTATGGCCATTTCGCTCGAGTCTGCCTACCCCACGTTAACCTCTGCGGATCCTGCAGAACAACCCCGTGGCTATTGGCCTTTTCACCCTCGGGTTTCCGGTGAGCCCCGAACCACCCCTCTCAACACCCTGCTTTCGACACGCGGCGCTGCACCACACGCGCCCCGCAATCTTTTACCCGCCCCACCGACCCGGGGTCCGAACGACCCTGTTGCCTCGCTCCGCGTCTCTCCGTTCCACGACCCCGGATCTGCGGCGAGTGACGCGCACCTTGGGCAGTTTACTCTCGTTTATTTCAAACGTCAGCAACGTCTGACGGTGGTGAAATAGCCGGGGGGGGGCACCCAGGAAGTCGCGAGCTATCATTTCATTCATGCGCGCCTGCCCTACGTATATATATATATATATATATATATATATATATATATATATATATATATACATATATATGTGTGTGTGTGTATCAGTATACTTTTCATTGATAAAGTTTGCGCAGGGGAAGGTCGCCCAATGTAACCCCTGACATCTGTACTGGATATATATATATATATATTAGGGTGGGTCAAAAAAATCGACTATTTTTTTTTTAACTTCTTTACCCGATAAGTAGGTTTCTAGACACTTTTAGATAATTCACAGCAAATTTGAGCTTTTTATTTAAATGTTAAGATCCTCCGCCACGCAGTTTTTCATTTTTTTTGCAGTATCAGAAGAAAAAATTCATATCGCTCTATCAACCGGTATTTTGAAATAGCCCTCCTTCTATACTCGTAGAAAATTGTTCGCTCTACAAAAAAGATCTCTTACAATTTTTTCGTAGACCTCACTGTTTTGAAGATATTTACGGCTCAAGTTTGATCATTTTTAGACAAATTCCTGTTTTTCTTATGAATTTTGTAACTCGTTCACAAAAAATCATTTTGGAAGGCGCAATGCTTAGTTTTGTAGAATGTGCGCTGCTCTACAAAAATGGTCTCTTATGAATATTCGATTGAATTGAGCGTTTCAAAGATATTCATCGTCGAACTTCAATGCACGCCAATTTTAACAGTTTTTGATTAATAATTCGGAAAATTTTAATTTCATTTATGAGTTTTAGGGAAATTCATACAAATTTGAGTATCGATCGTAAGATTAACTATTATAGAAGTTCCTTGTTCGAAAATTTATTTGAAACTTTTGTTCTGATAATATTTTTATAAATTATATCTCTAATAATTTAAAATGACGATCGTGATGTTATTTTATTTTAAAGCGTGTGTTCAGAACGTATTTCAAACCTTTTTTCTACATAGTATACATAGAATTTTTCGTTCTAGGGGATTTTTGCTTTGAATTCCATTAGAATCTGATTAGGATCTTATGGAATTCAAAGCAAAAATCCCCTAGAACAAAAAATTCTATGTATACTATGTAGAAAAAAGTTTTGAAATACGTTCTGAACACACGCTTTAAAATAAAATAACATCACGATCGTCATTTTAAATTATTAGAGATATAATTTATAAAAATATTATCAGAACAAAAGTTTCAAATAAATTTTCGAACAAAGAACTTCTATAATAGTTAATCTTACGATCGAAACTCAAATTTGTATGAATTTCCCTAAAACTCATAAATTAAATTAAAATTTTCCGAATTATTAATCAAAAACTGTTAAAATTGGCGTGCATTGAAGTTCGACGACGAATATCTTTGAAACGCTTAATTCAATCGAATATTCATAAGAGACCATTTTTGTAGAGCAGCGCACATTCTACAAAACTAAGCATTGCGCCTTCCAAAATGATTTTTTGTGAACGAGTTACAAAATTCATAAGAAAAACAGGAATTTGTCTAAAAATGATCAAACTTGAGCCGTAAATATCTTCAAAACAGTGAGGTCTACGAAAAAATTGTAAGAGATCTTTTTTGTAGAGCGAACAATTTTCTACGAGTATAGAAGGAGGGCTATTTCAAAATACCGGTTGATAGAGCGATATGAATTTTTTCTTCTGATACTGCAAAAAAAATGAAAAACTGCGTGGCGGAGGATCTTAACATTTAAATAAAAAGCTCAAATTTGCTGTGAATTATCTAAAGGTGTCTAGAAACCTACTTATCGGGTAAAGAAGTTAAAAAAAAAATAGTCGATTTTTTTGACCCACCCTAATATATATATATATATATATATATATATATATATATATATATTTGTATGCACCCCTCGTGACGGAGACATAAAAATAACAATGAAATCGTCAATTATAACCATGACTGAACCTTCACAGGGATGGGCATCTCATTCAATGAAAATGCATTTTAGATAGTTTGTAAAGCAAATAACCATGATTATTTATCATGCATTAATCAATATTTTCACATTTCCGTTATAATTATAGGACCAATTTACGTAAATTATTATTTTACAATGAATTCAAATATTTGATAAATCCGGTAAAATTCGTTATCATTTGGTTCGAAAAGTCTTTGAAATATACTGAAAAGTTTAAATCTAATGTTGAGTAACTGAAGCGGTGTAAAATAATTTTTTAATGTCATAAAATGAATTTCCAGGAGCTGTGAATTGTGAATTATTGGATCAAGGCTATTTTTACCACAGACCTTTGTTGCAGAGAATTCAATTGGCTCTCAATTGCATTCATACATTTTTCTTGTACAACGAAGAGTTGAGCTGTGAAACTCGTTCGAAGACGAATTTTCGTCGGAAATCGGTTTACAATGCCTGTAAGTCTTGAAAATATTGAATTTTTAGACTTTGGGGTACGATAATTTTTTGCAAGGAAATTCAATTCCCCAGAGAATGGTATCTGGCGGATTCCGTTTTTCTTCTTTTTATTTGCGTACACATTGAAAGAAGCAAAATTTATTTTTCCCTTGTTATTTAAAGGAAAAAGGGGGGCTTAAGTACCTCTAAAAAAAAACATTTTTGAGTGTGCTCTGTGGGAGAATTTTTTTTATTTGTACCACCAACTTTTGTGACTTTTAGAAACAAGAAAGAGAAATAAATTGTTTTCCTTGACACAGTCTAATGTAGATGTATAAAATGCATATGAGCGATTCCACGTGACTTCAGCCACTCAAAAAAAAATTTTCCACAAATAATTTTAAAGAATTGAGCTATTTTTTTGCAATATATTCACCGAGTGCCGATTTTAAAAAATTTTTTTTGACGGTTTTATCGTTAATCAACGTTTTTTTGTATTTTTCCATTCAAATGGCTGTATCTTTGGCAGGATTTGACGTATTTACATTTGTCAAATACGAAAATGTGCGTCTTTTCAAGGCCTTCCACAAAAAAAAATTACTTTAGATCCTATTGAGCAAGTTGCACGTCCGTTTCAGGGCAAAATATGCAAAAATATTTTTTTTCTCAAACAATACATTTTTAATTTTTTTCCCACAATTTCCCCAAATTCTGAATACGAAAAAAGAATTTTTGATATTTTTTATATCGTGGGACCGGCAACCGGTAATGCGTAATTTTACCGATTTCATTAATAGATTTTTTACATTCGATTTTTTCTGGAAGGCCTCAAAAAGACGCACATTTTCGTTTTTTACGAATGTAAATACGTCAAATCCTGCCAAAGATACAGCCATTTGAATGGAAACATACAAAAAAACGTTAATTAACGATAAAACCGTCAAATAATTTTTTTTTGAAATCGGCACTCGGTGAATATATTGCAAAAAAATAGCTCAATTTTTTAAAATTATTTGTGGAACATTTTTTTTTTTTGAGTGGCTGAAGTCACGAGGAATCGCTCATATTCATTAGGGTGTGTCACGAAAATAAAATTTTCACGGAAATCTCCAAATATGAAGTAGATACTATATACGATAACAACACTCCTGATGCATGGACAGATCTGTGCCCTATCGGAATGTTCTAAGAGGCTCCGCGTGGATAATATCGATTTAGCCCTTGATTAACACGTGAAAAGAATGGTTTTCGACGTTGGAATAGATTCTTTCGGCAAATATAATATTCGAGGATCGAAACTATGTGCAATATCTATGTTGTATTCCGCTCACTCGAAGTAGACCATCATGGGTACCACAATGACCATTTTTTGTATCAACAAAAATAATTAAAAACGTGCAGAAATGTTTTCAACGCGAAAGAACGATCACTTGATAAATTCATAATTCCAAATTGTATACAATGCAAGTGGATGAGCAGAAAGAGCGATGAATACAACTAATTTTCTCATTAATTATTATTTAACAATAACAATTTATTAATATCGAACAATATTTTGTACCTCCTTGAGACGTCTCAAAATGTTTGCTACCTGTCAATAATGTCAAATAACTTAATGTCAAATGATGTCAAATAACCAGGGATGGACATTCATTCAATGAAAATGTATTTTCAAATACTTTTTCGAATAAATAATTATGATTAATTATCATGGAATAATCAATATTTTCACATTTCTGTAATAATTATGATCAATTTACGTTAATTATTATTATACAATGAATTTAAATATTTACTAAATCCGATGAAAATTCATTATCATTTGGTTCGAAAAGTATTTGAAATAAATTTTCATTGAATAAATGCCCATCTCTGCAAATAACATGCCGGCATTCGAGAATAAAAATCAAACGATTATTCAAAACTAATCAATGACTATTGAGAGACGTTTTTTTTTCTCGGTATCGACAAGCTGGACTCGGCTTCCAGACAATTCTAGGTATTTTTTTTTTTCGACGTTCACTAACAAAGTCCGGCAAAATTGAAAAATTCACGCTCGGTCTCGCCTTTCCCCATCGTCAAGGAGACACCAAGAAAGCCACTATGATTCCCCCCCCCCCCCCCCACCACACGTGGCCGCGCCGACGCACGGTCATTCATAAAACGAACTCTACGCGACCCATTTGCGCGCGACTTTCGTTATAGGAGCGGCGTAAGTGTGTGTATACGGTGGGTATGTCTCCGCTTTATGGTGGTGGGCGTTCATTCATGCAACGCGTGGGTGGACGTCAGGCGTCATTGGAATTTCTTGCCAAAGAGTTTGGGCCCAAGTTTTTCAAACTCTCCCCCTTCCCTCGTCTACTTTTGGGACGGTGGGGAGGGGATTGGCGATATATCGAATGTTTCTCAACTTTATAGTCCATATTAAGCGATGCGGTAGCGTCTCGACGCCAACCATTGAAAAAAAAAAAAATATATATACGTATATAAATATATATGTATTCAAATTTATTAAAAATGATTTTTTTTTATGAAGACAAACAGGTTTCGTGAATTTAATTGAGAGACTTTCAGGCTTCCGTTTATCGAAATTTAGATATTGCACGATCGAGGGAATTAATTCTAGTCATACAGGACGTCTATTATATTGAATATGAAAATTTTATCTATTTATGATTTATGATTTCGGTTGAACTCAATTCGGTCGAACGGTATTAAAAATTTTGCCGTAGACCGTTCACTGTGTTGTCAGAGACGTAACGGAAATTGTGATCTGAGCACAAAAAAATTGAAAAAAGAAAAAAATTAATTGAATAACTTTATGAATATCTCATGGAATAAAATATAAACGTCAACCTGATTTACCGACCACGAAAATGTCCTTTTTCCAATATTTTCTTTTGTCACCATTTTTTATTCTGAGAGCTCATCAACGCATGTCGAACAGTTTGCACGATAAGTTTTCTTACCGACTGAGTAAAAAGCCCGAGTTTTGAGAGGATGCAAGTTGTCAACATCTAGATCCGCAATAGCTTCTTCGCTGTTGCTTATGGCCACCAAAGACGAACAACCACTGAACTATCATTGGCTCTTGTATTCGCTGTGTGCGATTTCATACTATATAGAATATGTCTGGATAGGACTTAGGGCGCCCATAGTGGCCGGAACTGGCAATATTTGGGGTCAGTCATTTGTTGTTTCACAGAGTTTCGCAATGGAAAAGCCACGAAGAGGGAACGTTTGTTGTTGCATAAAATCCTCGGAGAATGTATTCGAATCAACGAGTGAAAAAATAAAATGGTATTCGTTCACAACAGCGAAATATTAAGCCACGTGAAAAAAAAAAAAAAAAAAAAAACTGAGGATAAATTGGGTTAAAAAAAGAAGTAAGTATATTTTTTGAGGTTATGTTGATATGGCAGCCCTAGTCGTATAGCAATAAGGCTCATTTCCGAACGTTTGACAGTAGCCACCCAACCCCAAATCGGAATGGAAAGTAGCGAAAAAAAGTATTTTAAATGTTTGGTACTGTAACACAATTTTTGTGTATTACACTGCTGAAAATAAATATTTAATATTTTTGACAAAAACAAATCGTCGGAACGTATATGTGCCTATGTGAACTTATATTTCAACCCCGAAAATCGCAAAATTACACCGCGGCGCGGCGCCACTTGGCGCTGTGGACACAGCGAATAGAATTCTATATACCGGGTGTCTCGACTAACTCGATCACCCCGACGATTTCGCTCATTTTCCATGATAAAAAAAAATTTCACATGCGACATTTGTAACTTTCGTTTAATCATTATTTTTTATTTTAATGCTCAAGGTCACAGGGAGGTCATTACGTGGGAGGTAATGGAAAAGGTCATCGCCTATACCGTCACGCTACGATAAACAAAAATATCCAGTCCCAGTGAGAAAAACACATCGATGACCTTGGAACCTGAAACGTCATGACCTTGAGAGAAAAAAAAACCGCACGGGACAGTATTTGCTCCGTGAGAACACACAATTCTCGTGAGTAATAAAGTTTGTTTTTGTCATTAGAAATGAGCGAGATATCTGAGGTCGTCAAGTTAGCTTGGACATCCTGTATATTAATATTTTTTAATAATCTCGACCATTATTTCCAATTCGATTTGATCCGGATCGGTAAATTCAGATTTGAAACGAGAAGGGTTATTCAAATGTCGTTCCTTGGAGCTTCAAGTTGATAAGTTTGTGCAGGTAACAAAGTCGAGTTTTTTAATATCGATTTTTAAATTTTCTACAGCACTTAGAAGTCAAAGCACTGATTTTTCATCAATTTTTTTTTTTTCAATATTTTGACTTGTAAGTGCTGTAAAAATTGAAAAAAATCGATAATAAAAAAAACTCTACGTTGTTACCTGCAGGAACTCATCAACTATTAGAATCATTTACGTTTTTTGGATTTCAGATGATCCAGCGTTGAGTTATGAGGAGCACCGAAATGAAACTTTTTTTTTTCGACGTCCGCGGAGATTCGCTGTCATTGGCCCATTTCTTCATATAAATTAAACAAAATTCCATAGAATATTTTTCGAAACTGACTTTATTATGTAGTCATTGTGGAAATACAATACATTACAACTGTGTCGTCGAAAAAAATTATCGATATGTTTTTTTTTTGTATCGAATTAACCTTACTTCCCCTTAAGGGTGGGGTAAGGTATTAACATTTTTTTTATTCTTTGCACTGAATGCATGATATCTCAAGAATATTGTGTCCAAATTTTGAGTCGATTGGACAAAAATTTACGAGGATAATGAGTATTTGAGTTTTTTCTGAAACTTGACATTTTTCTAAGTCCGTGTTCACGATAACGCAAAATCTACTGGACCAATCGTTTTGAAATTTTGCACACTACTTTTTCACATAATTCACCAGGTATTATCGAGAGCTTTTTTCAAAACAATTATTAATGTTACACCACAAAATTAGCTGATTTTTATTGCAAAAATCGGTTTTTTGCTTCAAAGTGCTGCGAAAAAAATTCAAAAATCAAATAAAATCCCCTTGTGATTACCTCGAGAAACATCTCCCTCAACGAATTCATTTTGATTTTTTTGTTTTAGATGATTCTTTTGCAAGTTATGATTCACTGTCACTCGCTCAATTTCCAATATTTTGGAATGAAAATTTAGGAAAACATTGTTCAAATGTTGTATTATTAAATGGACATTGATTGAATGAATTTACACTATTGAAGTCGCCAAAAAAAAATCTTAAGGTAGTATCCTACAAACTGTAAGAGTCAAAGCAAGCCTTAAGATATACCATCTCCGATTGAGTTACGTAGTACCTGTGTGTGACAAAGACGCGTGGTATGATGTCGATTAGAGAGAGAGAGAGAGAGAGAGAGAGAGAGAGAGAGAGAGAGAGAGAAGATATTTTCCGATGTTAATATGCTTATTATTATCATCACCGTCTCCTGATCTCTACTGTCAAGTGCCCAAAATGTTCTCCGAATATTCAACTTGCAGCTCAAGTATTTCCAATAAAATCTGACGGCGACTTTTTGTATTATATCAAATTGAGCGTGATTCTCCATAAGGCTACATGTTAAATGTGTGAAAATTAAAGTGTTGATATCTTTTTTCTCGCGCTCCGGAGAGCCATAAAAATTTAACTGTACCTTTTTCTCATCAATACCTATAAGTATGCCAAGTTTCATGAAAATCTGACGGTGAACTCTCGTATGGAGGGTACTACCTTAAAAACGTGCTTCTTTTTCACCGAATTAACCTTACTCCCCCCTTAACATCTGCGTGACGGTAGCCGGACCACCTAACCTACCGTAATGGAAATCGATGTTTGAATTCGGGTTCGAAGACCGACCTGTTGCATCGTTAGTGAACCAACGACCGAAACCCTACGCGATCATTCGTGAGATACATGGGCGTTATCCCGAGAACCCCTCGTCAGAATTTTTTACGATTCCCAAAGCACTTCGGGACCCATTGGAAATTATGGCGTTGGGCCACACGCCCTTTTTTCTGACATTGATTCTCGTTCACAACGCATGCTCGTAATAACACGAAACACACATTTATTCTCACATTTACGACCACCGTGCCGCAGTGAATTCGGCAGCTTATCCTGTACTTCGAATTTTTCCATTTCAACGTTCATCGTCATTTTTTTTTTTTTGAAAAAGTGTTTGTGCATTCGTACCATAAATTTACGATTTACTATTGAAAAATAGAAGGCGGTAAATATATTTATTTCTCACGGAAAATAAGGTGCGGCTAATGGGTTATTGAATTTTGTCAATCATCATGATTTAGTAGTTGATTATTTGTATATCCAAACTCGAAATATCATTGATTCATCGTAACAAATATCACGACTTATATCATCACAAGAAATATTATGACAAACTCGATATTTCAATGAAGAACATGGAATACATTGAGACGCGATTGTTCAAATTTCTCGTTGCAAATAAAATATTGATTATATCGTGATATATCATTCATCAAGGTCTACAGATTTCCATGTGCACATTTTTAACGAATATTTTTGTTATACTGATTTTTTGTTTCAAATTTCGCTGTTTCGATGACACTTGTGTTCGATGACCTTAAGGGGGTACATCTGTGTAGATTGCCAGAAAAATAGGTGAATTTCGGCACTTATTATCTCAAAACCTATTGATCCAATTGAATTCACGTTAATTTTATTCGAAATTATATACATTGATGTATGTTCACAAAATTTTGTTTGAATGTATAGTTAATGGGAGGGCTGTTATTCTGGCCGGCGTGAAATAACTTTGTCGTCGGCACGGTTTGCGGTTTCCACTTTTTCCGGCAGTCGGTTGGTCTGAAACAAACAGTTCAAGAAGATTATAAAAATGTAACGTCTTGAGCTGTTCAGCACGCAGGATTTTTTTTTTTTAACAAAAAAGCGCTTGATTAAAGTTGAAATTCACATTTAACCTCAATTTACGACCTTTGTTGATCGATCAAAGAAAAATTAGGTAAGAAAAAAAAATCCTACGTACCGAACTTCATTACCTATCCGTGCATATTGTGTCGAAATTTTAATGGAATCAGTCAATTCTAAAGGAATCGGAAAAATGCAATTGTGACAATAGCTTGTATAGTGCATTGGAACATCAAAAAAAAATATATCTTCCATTATGGCATGGCATTGAGGAAACATCTATTGGGTGTTATTGTAAACACGAAGTCATTTTTGACACAACTGCTTATCAGACCGAATACATTCGGACCCAGCATTACCAGAACATGAGGCAACAATCGCACGAGTTAACGTTACCCGACGTTTCTTCTAAAAAACTATTCTAGAAATGCATGCAGTGGAGGTAACTACATACTCAAGTCAACTAATGAGTTACTCAAGAGTAACTACTTGGCAGCCCTTGATACGTATGTGATATTGAATCAATCATATATATATATTTTTTTTTCAAATCAATGATTTTGTTTTTTCAACCCTACGTCTTATCCAACACAACTAATCGTCATTCCGCATAAAAAAAATCAACACAAAGCAGCAAAAAAGTTTTTTTCAAGCAAACACATGAAACTCGATCTTACTCAACGTGTGTCAAACGAAAAAAAAAAGTGCAAAATCAACAATCGAACATCAACATTCTTTCGCCTCCCACCTTTATTGTTTTTTTTTTTTTTTTTTTTCGTGTCTGCCATAAACGCGCAAACACAACTGAACCACACGTTAGGACATCGCAGTGTGTAAACTTCGATAGCGACCACGTGTTAATTCACACGTTCAAAGTCCCACCGTACAACCACAATACTTTCATCATCAATGAAACCCACTAACGTGATGCTGCAAAAGTGTGAGATTGCATTTATTGTCGTTTTTGTTTCATTCTACAAGACAAACTTATTTCATTATTATTCTTTTTTTTTCCTTCTCTCTCCTCGCTCTTTCTCGTTTTCTTTTTTTTTTTTTTTCGCACTCTTACAAAAATTCATCTCACGTGTGAGCAGACACACAGACACACACACGCACACACGTGGAACGTTGGTGGTGGATATGTGTAAGGTCGTGCCCACGCGATATCGCCATCGTTCCATTCATAACGGCGTAGAAAGAAAGAGAGAGAGAGAGAGGACGAAAGAGGACTTGCGAAAGTGCGCCTCGAGCTCCCTCTCTCACACACGTTTCCAACGCGCCATCATCTCTTCCTCTCGTACAAACTCGTTGATTTTGCCTATCCAAGATCTCACCGAGCGATACTGTCCGGCAACGTAGCTTCCTGAGACGCTACGAGATTTTCATTCATACGAAACGTTCGGTCAAATTCGATGTATCTCTATTCATAAAAATAACATTCGCTCTCGCAACGTCGTTCCCTTCGCAACCTCCAAAAATCCCAAACGCACTTTGATGTCGTTATTTATTTTTTTTTTTCATCTTCATTTTATTATTATTATTATTTTTTTAATTTTATTTTATCTTGATATTTTTTTTATCAATCATCTCGGTCGTGGTTCTCGGATTTTCATTAGACGTGTGTTATGCACGGACCAATAGCGAGACGTGTGTCCTTCGATGACGAAATAAGAACCCGACCGTAGTGTTTAGGACCGCGATTCACGATGACGACGGTTTTACGTACGGAAACGGACCTGTCCGAATCTTGGATATTATTTTAATGCGGATGGAAGACACTGGTCCTCCATTCATGGCATCGTCGCGGTCAATTAATCGACCGCTTGGATGAATCTCGATAATATAAGAATGACACAATCTTTTTGGTATTTCACTTGTAAAAACTTTTGACGAAATTTTCTACGACCAGAAATATATATATGTATATATTTATCAATCTTATTTTAACGTCGCACGTGGATAAATGTTTCTGACATTCGAATATGGTTTTTTGTACCTCAGAAATGAAAATAAATAAAAAATGATTAACAATGATTCCTGATAATATCACTCGCGTGTGATTTTATCAGAAACCGGCGGGCGACGTGGAAACTTCAGATTTGTCATAGTGATCACATTTTATCGACCCACATATTTTGCACTAGTTGACGCTTCGCTATATTCGTATAAGAATCAATGAGGGGGCCAATTAGGCACTCGAATTTTTTTTTCATCGATTCTATATGTCATGTGTACCGAAATAATTTTTTTTGTCTTCATAATTTTAAATAGCGTATTGAAAAAGATATTCTGAAAAATATGCGAAAATCGTGCATTCGCTCTCTCTCTTTCTCTTATTTCCGAAACTATCAGACCCAAAATCTTCAAAAAATCAGAAAAGTCTTCTTCGAAGTTTACCGGAAAATTATAACGAAAGTTGTACGTTTTATGGATTTACTGGAAATTAATTTTACAAACTTTCGCAAGTAACCAGTTTTTTTTTCTTCATATTGTTACACGTACATCGATATTAAAAAAAATATTATTTATCGGAGATATTTCGCATATGAACATTTTGGAGATTCACATTAATAATTAAAGATTCACAATTGTAGAACTATTTGCATTAAAATCTGGCGATTTTTTTTTATTTCGTTATGAAATTCCACCACATTGTCTTTTGAAAGAGGGCGCTTGCGTTTTAATACTACTGTTACACGAGAGACCGATGAGGATCTTAAGGTCGGAAAAATTGTAGTAGATGTACTTGTGTGTACTTGTGAAACCGATGGCATGATGACTGAACATGCAATTGATAATTAAAATAAGTCAACCAATAACGATGATGATAGTGATGATACTAATTACAACAACAACAATGATTACGATGAATGATGATTCTAATTACAGTCATTATTATTATAATAATAATTATTATTATGATTATTATGATTATTATTATTATTATTATTATTATTATTATTATTATTATTATTATTGTCGCTGTTGATTTTGTCATTATTACTATGATCATCATCATCATCATCGAAACTTAACACACGATGGTTATTGAAAAAGTCAATACCAACAATTATAAGGATAATAATAATAATAATAGTTATAATGAACATCATCATAATTATATTATTATTGTCGCTGTAGCTTTCATCATTATTACTATAATCATCATCATCATCTTCATCGAAACTTAACACACGATGGTCATTGAAAAAGTCAATACCAACAATTATGAGGATAATAATAATAATAGTTATAATGAACATCATCATAATTATATTATTATTGTCGTTGTTGCTTTCATCATTATTACTATAATCATCATCATCATCGTCATCTAAACTTAACACACCACGGCTATTGAAAAAGTCAATACCAACGATTATGAGGATACTCATAATAATAATAATAATAATAATAATAATAATAATAATAATAATAATAATAATAATAGTGAAAATGATCATCATCATGATTATTGTTGTTGTCGTTGTTGGTTAAAAAAAAAAAGAAAAAGTAAAAGTGTCATAATGACATGTACGCAGACGTAACACATGTAATTGAAACGACGATCCCGGTCGTGATGTAATCGAAAACGCCATAAACCCATACGTACCCGCAGTCTGCGTCGGTCACCCGTAAAATACGGTCCCTCGCGTTATAACCATCGACTGATTTCCGTTTGCAGATTTTCTCTCAGACACACGTTCGCTCGCGTATTAATTTTACGGAACGTCATTCTGTTGTGCGTCGAGTATACATATGTTCGACTTCATTCATAAATTGCACGGGTGTACGACTAGAACGTCGCATTTATTGCTCGCCATCGGCTTCAAAGCACATTGGTGATTGACGTCATTCACTTATTTCAATATTTTCTTCGGATATAGGTATTATATACGCGCACTGTTGCACAATTTAGAATTGTGACATTTTCAAATGAAATTTTGACATTTTTTTCTTGATTTGCGTGAATTATTAGACTCTTTAATAGACTGTGCGATCAAAATAATAATTTTTCGATCTATAACAATATTGTTTGTGATTGGAATAACATGAATTTCAACTTACACGTCCATGACAATCACGGATAAGCATACGACGAATTGTCTTTGATTACTCAAGCCAATGTGCTACCTATCTGTCCCTTTCAGATTGCCACGAGTGCGACGAAGATAGTCGAATATTTGAAATGTATTGTTCTTTATCATGATCAAGCCGTCAGATAAAAGACGAGAACGGTTGACTGTAGAATCGTCGGAGTCAGTAAAACGTTCTAGATTTTGGTTGCAAAGATCGATCGTGGCTGAGAACAATGGTTTACAGTTTTGGGTTACCGATCGAGCAGTAGCACATTACTTTAACACGAGTTAAAGCAGAGTATAGTTTTGTCCGAGAATACTGTAAAATCCTTCGATTAGGGTGCAATCGATATTTTAAAATTTAAATCTATAAAAAAAGGATAAAATTGAATTCGGATTAAAAAAACGCCTCCCCCAATAAACAAAAATTATGCCTCACATAATTTTTTCGAATATTTCAAAATCTTTGGAAAAAAAGAAAAATTAGAATAGAACTTGTGAAATCTTTTTTGTAGAGAATTCAATTTTCTACAAAAAAGGTTATTTGCATTATCGCCGTATCTTACATAATTTCCGAGTTATTATCAAGTTTGTCGAAGTTTTTGAGGAACACCCTATCTCAACTTGCCTATCTCAATTCATCGCGGAATTCAATCACTGGAAAACGTTTGAAATTGGCGTCGAAGACCTACTACAATAAGTGGAAAATTTGCGGAGTTTCAGATTTTTCGGTGCAATACTGCGAAAGGAAAAAAATATATACTATCAGGTGTCAAAAAATCCTATGTTAATCAAATGGCGAAATTCGACGGCTTGGGGAGGTACTTAAAATTGATCTACGAGGCTTCGGCCACCTTAAAAATTATTTATTTAGAGATATTTAAGCCCATGGGAAGAACAAAAAAAAATTGAACCTAAACAAGAACCACCAAAATATATATATACATATATATGCATATTGAACATTAAAAATGAGTATCAGTTACCAAAGCAAGCTGGGTCTTATGTAAATTGTAAATCTACGGTCATATATCCATCGTACATAAATTTTTCATATGCATTGTCCATGAACAATGAATATTAAACATCGTTAGACTTGTACATGCGTTTCATACAGTTTGTATAGATATATTTTTATTTAACTCGAGGAGGGAGAGGACGAAGCGACAAGGAGGCGAATCCATGTGAATGGATGCCCAGCGTTGTTCGATATGTGTGCACGAAGCCGACCCCACGACCGACACATGTAAAGAACTGACATGTGGAAAACGACTCGAATACGCCTTCGTTCAATGTTTTCCAATACCCCACATTTGGTTAATCGTTTGGCACTGCATACATAAACGAAACCACACGCTGTGAAATCCAACTTAATTTTACTTCACACCAACTGAGTTTATTTTCTCCTTAATTTACAGTTAACTTGAACGAATTAGGAAGTGACAAATTAATCGCCTCCCAACACTTCGGTTCTATCCACGATAACATTTTTTTTCGATGACGTTGATACAATTATTTTCTTGTTATCGTCACACCAATCCTAACGGAAATAAGATTATTCTTAATTTATCGTCATCGCGCACTCGGATTTCAGAGGTCCCTTAATTTTTTCAATTAAATCTCTTGGACACTCAATTTTCGATAAATTCAACTTTTTGTGGCTATGAAAATAACAGACGGGGAAAAACAAGCGAGAATGAAAAGTTAAATCGTGCACATGGGGTCGGTTATTAGTTCTCACGTTCTACTAAAGTCTTCCTTCATCAAGAAATCCCAGCTTGGTGTTCGTACTACTCGCCCTTACTGATAAAACCTCGTGAGAAATGACAATTAATGAGGAAGCAATGTGCCAGAGTTCTGCTCAACAGCTTTTGATGCTTCTTTTGTTTATGTTGCAATAATGACAACCGTAGGTGCAACACGGAGTGTCTGACTATGAGACCGTATTTTTTATATGTATTCCAATTATCACAGTTGGGATTTTCGAGACTTCATCGTCTCCCACAGTCTCACGAAATGCAGTGTCTCGGTATTAGATTGAAGGCCTGAGACTATCGTGACGACGGTAAAAGTTGGAGACGTATTTCACCCTGAATTATTTTTTTTTTTTAATCGGTAAACGAAAAAAGATATCAAATTCATCGAGTCACATGTTAAATGTATGAGAAAATTTTTTGAAATTCAAAATAATTATAACTAAAAACTTCATTTGGATTGAATTCATAAAAAAAAACCTAGAATCATTAATAATCAGATAACATTGTTATTTTGATTATTAATTTTTTCAATGATTATTCGATATTGAATAAAATGATTAATCGTTTTGAAGTTTACGCGAATTGGATGTATAGTTACCGTTTATATATTCTCAAAATCAAAGGTTGAAAATCGTTATTTGGAGGGGGGGGGGGGGAAGTGATTTATGCAGTATCGCGACTTTTCAAAATTCTACGATTTCTAGCATTTGTTTTTCTTCCAAAGGGTCTATTTTGCCCTCCAGCTAGAGAATCAAATGGGGACGTGAAAAAATAATAATATAAACACTTGTTCAAACATGTTTTCTTTCTCGATTTTGTGTTCGTAATTTGGTTGTCATTTTTTTAAGTTAATAACATGTCTAATGTACGATCACCGAAATAAAACTCTTCCAAAGTTCCAGTGACGGATTGTCGTGCTTGTCCACAACTATTTTGGGAAAAAAAGGTTGCTGCTCATTTTATGACTCAATTTCGTGAATTTCTTCATGAGATTCGAAACTTGAAAAAAAAATGTATTCTCCTGGAATTTAAATCGTGCTGACGCGCCTCCAACTTTTTTCCCCCACTCATCCCAAGTGCACAACCTTAAAAACGAAAGAGAGAGAGAGAGAGAAAGAAACAATACGACATCCCGCTGTTTCTCCAACGTTCGTCGGGCGTCCCCCGACCCCGAAAGGGTTAATGCCATGAGGAAAAAAAAAAGAATCGAAATAAAATAAATAACGCCTCGAAAATTCGAAATTCATCTGTATTTTCAATTTCACAAGATTATTCAAAGACGTATGAAACAATCGTCCCACGGGTAATCGTCTCGATGGTGTCACGGTGTGTACATGTGTGCCTCGCTTTTCCGATCGTGCCCCCGTAATCCCCATGGGTGACGTAGCGGAGTCTCGCGGGACTGGCCAACCGTGTGTGAGATGCGATATTCGACTCCGAGCAGGCTCTTCGCTCTTCGTATCGTTGTACGCAACCGAGCCAAGATTTTCTGTGCTCGCCCGCGGCACGCGAACCGATCGAGCTCGGTGAAGGCGCGCGCCATCGCCCGCGCCCATCGTTCGCACACACACACACACACACAATCACGCACATTCGAAACATATACGCACGGCATATACAGGGTGATTCACAAAACCGAACGAGGAAACGTGTATCGGATGCGAATTGAAATTCCGATTTCAAATGTCCCGATCTGTGATATTCGCTTTTTATTTACATTCAATGAATATCGCTTTACGAAAATATGTATATTTATTTTTTTTTTATTAAATTCTCATTTATTGATAAACATATGTACATTAGACTGGTTCTTAGCAAGGGTCATTTTTGAATAAAAATAGAAACGCCCCTCACATAGTTTTCGAATAATTAAAAAAATATATTCGCGAAGAGCCTCCCCGTGTGGAAATCGTGTCCCGGAATCAGCCAGGGCCGGGCGAGTTTTCCGGGATACTGGCCCGGTTCTAGCCTGGCAACCGGGCTAGGCCCCTGCGCTATAGGTAACATCTGGCTATCCAATTGGTGTCCATGACAATTGGCCACGGGCTGGCCAGCATTCCGACATTCTCTTCCGGAAACCGGGACCAAAACTAGCCGGCACCGGGATTATGCAGACCCATATAAAGCGGGAGAGGGGGTTAATACAATATATAATGAAATAATAAGATCCGAAATAACATTACGACTTTTATTTCAGATTGAAAAAGATTATTATGCTGTACACTTTATTCTTAATTATATATAAATTATTAAAAAAGATATTCGAAAGATGAGAAAAAATAATGAGGTTAGAAAAATAATCACTTACGTTCTCGAAAGCAGTATCGCGAACGTCTTCTCAATATGTCTTCAATATCTCCCTGTATCGCCCGGTGTCGTTTCACCTGTTCCCGATTTAACGATCGCTTCTTTTCGTTATCCATCTAATTGATTTTAGTCTTTAACTGTCTTCGATTTTCGTTAACCAGCATGCTTGAAATACATTCGTGAAAGTGAGGTTAGTTTTGATCGAGGCACGCCGGCGCGACATATCAATTGTTGCCTGCAAAAAACGCCAGATGGCGTTGGCTTCTAAAGATGGGTACTAGATGTATTATGTCTAGCCTCTTTCTGGGTAACGTTGGACAGGATAGCCAGCTAGCGCCTGCCCAGCCGTGTCATCTATACATGTATCGTGGCTACATCCTATCCCGTGCGTCTACAGGAAACCTTGATCCGGCAAATTGGCCGGCTGCTAGATTCAAACAAGGATACCCCTTACAGATTTCCACACGGGTCCTCCCTATCTCAATATTAACCCAAGCCTAAGTAATTTTATATTTTTCGTCATTTGATAACATGCAATGCTTATCGGATTAATTTATTATAGCTGAAATATCAATAGAAGACAAATTTGCCCGATATGCTTTCTTTATCAGAAAGATGCGAACTTTTAAAAAAAAAATTGTTCATCACTAAAAACGAAATAGCTGAACTAATATGGCGGCTTGAAAATTGGAAATCATTCGAATTACGATAAAAATTGCGTTCTCACTTTGCTGGGGTCATCGGATGGGAATTTGGGACTCAAAATTTGGGACTCAAAAAGACACTTAAGTGCAACTCATACGACGAAGTAACAAACCATAAAAAAATATTTACTCCAACAATTTTTGACACAAGAACACCATGGAACCGTAGGTAAAAATTGTTGGAGTAAATTTTTTTTTTTCGGTTTGTTACTTCGTCGTATGAGTTGGACTTGAGTGTCTGTCAATTAGTTCAGCTATTTCGTTTTTGGTGATGAATCGTGATGACTCGAACGCTCTCTAGCCGTTGATGCGGGTTATTAACAAAATTTGAATTTCGATCGTTACAGATCTTGAGTAATTCCGAAAATCCATGTTCAGACCGTCGATAGTTCGACCGTGCACGGTACCGAAAGTCCGTATACCGAACGGGCAATGTCTCGAACGTTCATAGTTCCGGGAAAAAAAAATTAATAGTTTCAACCTTTTTCCAACATGGACCGGTCGAGAGGTCACACGTTCTGAAAATAACGCGCCGTCCATGCGGGGTCACAATGACCCCGGTTATGCTTAAACCATTGCCACGCGTTAAAAATATCGTTCAAAACGAATCGTGAAAATTTCGGAGTTTGAACACTTTTGAATGAGCATATATATCACGAAAATATAATTAAAAAGATGAAAATAACAGTGTCGAAAACAGGTATGGGTTATTGAACGAGACGTTTTTTTCTTACGAGATACTTCGATCGAGAATCCCTGGTATCATTTATTTGAATGAACGATATATATTCACATAAAAGTTCGTACAAGGTAATGCGAAGTAATCATCGATCACCCTCGCACAATGTACAACCTTGAGAAAAACTATTTCTCTTTTTCCGTTCTTTCAAGTTCGAGAAGATTGAAGAAAAAACGATCCAACAAGACATTTTTATTAATCGGCAGAATTGAAGACGAGTGATTCATTGGTTCTCGATCGGAAGATGAGCATTCGTAAAATAAAAATGGTATTTTTCACAAAATTATCCGATCATTTTTTTTTTATTTCTTCAAACATGTTGAAGAAAAAAACGAGTAAAAAAAACAATTTTTCATATTTCAAGTCCATCCCGTGTGGAAATCGTGTCCCGGAATCAGCCAGGGCCGGGCGAGTTTTCCGGGATACTGGCCCGGTTCTAGCCTGGCAACCGGGCTAGGCCCCTGCGCTATAGGTAACATCTGGCTATCCAATTGGTGTCCATGACAATTGGCCACGGGCTGGCCAGCATTCCGACATTCTCTTCCGGAAACCGGGACCAAAACTAGCCGGCACCGGGATTATGCAGACCCATATAAAGCGGGAGAGGGGGTTAATACAATATATAATGAAATAATAAGATCCGAAATAACATTACGACTTTTATTTCAGATTGAAAAAGATTATTATGCTGTACACTTTATTCTTAATTATATATAAATTATTAAAAAAGATATTCGAAAGATGAGAAAAAATAATGAGGTTAGAAAAATAATCACTTACGTTCTCGAAAGCAGTATCGCGAACGTCTTCTCAATATGTCTTCAATATCTCCCTGTATCGCCCGGTGTCGTTTCACCTGTTCCCGATTTAACGATCGCTTCTTTTCGTTATCCATCTAATTGATTTTAGTCTTTAACTGTCTTCGATTTTCGTTAACCAGCATGCTTGAAATACATTCGTGAAAGTGAGGTTAGTTTTGATCGAGGCACGCCGGCGCGACATATCAATTGTTGCCTGCAAAAAACGCCAGATGGCGTTGGCTTCTAAAGATGGGTACTAGATGTATTATGTCTAGCCTCTTTCTGGGTAACGTTGGACAGGATAGCCAGCTAGCGCCTGCCCAGCCGTGTCATCTATACATGTATCGTGGCTACATCCTATCCCGTGCGTCTACAGGAAACCTTGATCCGGCAAATTGGCCGGCTGCTAGATTCAAACAAGGATACCCCTTACAGATTTCCACACGGGATAATACAACATTGCTTGACCCATGAAAAATGGTAAAGTACACATGCTTACTTCGGACTACACCTCGTATATTTACCTTCATATATAGATTCATATACTTTATTGAAAAGAGAAATAAAAAACACATTGGACCCTCAATTCCAACATTTCTTAAAGTTGCTATCTCATCCAATTTCTAGAATTTCTCGAACTTGAAAAAAAAAAAAAAAAAAAAAAAAATCGAAAAAACATAAACAAATAAGTTTCTCTCAGGTCGTCGGTACACGGTGCGAGAGTGCTCGATGGTTCACTTTGGATCACCTTGTACGTACGTTATAATATACAAACATATAAACATATATATATATATATATGTATATACATATATATGTGTGCATATATATACATATATATGTGTGCACACATATGTACATGAGCATACGCCAACGCACGAGCGTTAGTTTCTTACCCGTTGCCTCCTTTCGTCCCGAGAGAGAGAGAGAGAGAGAGAGAGAGAGGGATAGAGAGAGAGAGAGAGAGAGAGAGAGAGAGAGAGAGAGAGAGAGAGAGAGAGAGAGAGAGAGAGACCAACACAGAAATCGTGTGGGGCTCACCGAGGTCGCGTTCGTTCGTTCATTCACACGCGCGCTGGACCCGCGTGCGCGCGCGCGCGCGACCATTCATCCATTCATAAAATGCACTGGCGTGCCGCGCACGCGCCTCGTACATACGTGGCTCAACTCTGTACCGCGTCTCTTTCTCTTTTTTTCTCTCTTTCTCTTTCTCATTATTTTTCCGTCTTTCGTTCGGGCTCACCGCCAACACACCGCAACTATATACAGCCAACCGACGACGCTATCACGTTCACGACGCAGCGAATTGTGCGCAGACTCCGATGGGCCTTGCCGAGCCGGTCTCCCCGGGATCTCCCCCTCGTACCAGTTTGAGATACTCTCCCGAAGAACCGGACACGCACGGCGCCCAACCACAATGGGCCTGACCCCGGGTTTACAGTTCAGTACAAAACCCCATAAGACCCAACGGACGCGCTAAGTGAAGGAACGAACCGTGTGGAAGCGCCCGGGAATGGAACACTCGTCGCTGCTAAATTACCATGATAAATAATTGCTCCTTCGCGAATCCTCATGCTTTCATTGTAAAACCCATGAAATATTATCGTCTTCGGGCTAAATTATTTTTTAAAAAAGAAAAAAATATATATGTATATTTTGCCGTTAATTTGGACGAGAATAATGATTCGCGGTAACAATCTTGTCAGTTTTCATTGTTATTTTTGGATTATAATTGTTGTAGATATTGTTTATTGTTGGAGATATTTGTGGATTATAGAATTTTCGAAGATTATTCGTCGAATGCGAATGAAGAGTTTTTATAGGAATTAAGATTGACTTAAATAACAATAGGTATTCATTGTTTATAGGATTTTTTTTATGAAAGCACGATTTTTTGTTGAACATTTTTAATTTATCATTGTCGATGTTTTTATTGTTTTCATTGTTATTGTTATTGTTGTTGTTGTTGTTGTTGTTGTTGTTGTTGTTGTTGTTGTTGTTGTTGTTGTTGTTGTTGTTGTTGTTGTTGTTGTTGTTGTTGTTGTTGTTGTTGTTGTTGTTGTTGTTGTTGTTGTTGTTGTTGTTGTTGTTGTTGTTGTTGTTGTTGTTGTTGTTGTTGTTGTTGTTGTTGTTGTTGTTGTTGTTGTTGTTGTTGTTGTTGTTGTTGTTGTTGTTGTTGTTGTTGTTGTTGTTGTTGTTGTTGTTGTTGTTGTTGTTGTTGTTGTTGTTGTTGTTGTTGTTGTTGTTGTTGTTGTTGTTGTTGTTGTTGTTGTTGTTGTTGTTGTTGTTGTTGTTGTTGTTGTTGTTGTTGTTGTTGTTGTTGTTGTTGTTGTTGTTGTTGTTGTTGTTGTTGTTGTTGTTGTTGTTGTTGTTGTTGTTGTTGTTGTTGTTGTTGTTGTTGTTGTTGTTGTTGTTGTTGTTGTTGTTGTTGTTGTTGTTGTTGTTGTTGTTGTTGTTGTTGTTGTTGTTGTTGTTGTTGTTGTTGTTGTTGTTGTTGTTGTTGTTGTTGTTGTTGTTGTTGTTGTTGTTGTTGTTGTTGTTGTTGTTGTTGTTGTTGTTGTTGTTGTTGTTGTTGTTGTTGTTGTTGTTGTTGTTGTTGTTGTTGTTGTTGTTGTTGTTGTTGTTGTTGTTGTTGTTGTTGTTGTTGTTGTTGTTGTTGTTGTTGTTGTTGTTGTTGTTGTTGTTGTTGTTGTTGTTGTTGTTGTTGTTGTTGTTGTTGTTGTTGTTGTTGTTGTTGTTGTTGTTGTTGTTGTTGTTGTTGTTGTTGTTGTTGTTGTTGTTGTTGTTGTTGTTGTTGTTGTTGTTGTTGTTGTTGTTGTTGTTGTTGTTGTTGTTGTTGTTGTTGTTGTTGTTGTTGTTGTTGTTGTTGTTGTTGTTGTTGTTGTTGTTGTTGTTGTTGTTGTTGTTGTTGTTGTTGTTGTTGTTGTTGTTGTTGTTGTTGTTGTTGTTGTTGTTGTTGTTGTTGTTGTTGTTGTTGTTGTTGTTGTTGTTGTTGTTGTTGTTGTTGTTGTTGTTGTTGTTGTTGTTGTTGTTGTTGTTGTTGTTGTTGTTGTTGTTGTTGTTGTTGTTGTTGTTGTTGTTGTTGTTGTTGTTGTTGTTGTTGTTGTTGTTGTTGTTGTTGTTGTTGTTGTTGTTGTTGTTGTTGTTGTTGTTGTTGTTGTTGTTGTTGTTGTTGTTGTTGTTGTTGTTGTTGTTGTTGTTGTTGTTGTTGTTGTTGTTGTTGTTGTTGTTGTTGTTGTTGTTGTTGTTGTTGTTGTTGTTGTTGTTGTTGTTGTTGTTGTTGTTGTTGTTGTTGTTGTTGTTGTTGTTGTTGTTGTTGTTGTTGTTGTTGTTGTTGTTGTTGTTGTTGTTGTTGTTGTTGTTGTTGTTGTTGTTGTTGTTGTTGTTGTTGTTGTTGTTGTTGTTGTTGTTGTTGTTGTTGTTGTTGTTGTTGTTGTTGTTGTTGTTGTTGTTGTTGTTGTTGTTGTTGTTGTTGTTGTTGTTGTTGTTGTTGTTGTTGTTGTTGTTGTTGTTGTTGTTGTTGTTGTTGTTGTTGTTGTTGTTGTTGTTGTTGTTGTTGTTGTTGTTGTTGTTGTTGTTGTTGTTGTTGTTGTTGTTGTTGTTGTTGTTGTTGTTGTTGTTGTTGTTGTTGTTGTTGTTGTTGTTGTTGTTGTTGTTGTTGTTGTTGTTGTTGTTGTTGTTGTTGTTGTTGTTGTTGTTGTTGTTGTTGTTGTTGTTGTTGTTGTTGTTGTTGTTGTTGTTGTTGTTGTTGTTGTTGTTGTTGTTGTTGTTGTTGTTGTTGTTGTTGTTGTTGTTGTTGTTGTTGTTGTTGTTGTTGTTGTTGTTGTTGTTGTTGTTGTTGTTGTTGTTGTTGTTGTTGTTGTTGTTGTTGTTGTTGTTGTTGTTGTTGTTGTTGTTGTTGTTGTTGTTGTTGTTGTTGTTGTTGTTGTTGTTGTTGTTGTTGTTGTTGTTGTTGTTGTTGTTGTTGTTGTTGTTGTTGTTGTTGTTGTTGTTGTTGTTGTTGTTGTTGTTGTTGTTGTTGTTGTTGTTGTTGTTGTTGTTGTTGTTGTTGTTGTTGTTGTTGTTGTTGTTGTTGTTGTTGTTGTTGTTGTTGTTGTTGTTGTTGTTGTTGTTGTTGTTGTTGTTGTTGTTGTTGTTGTTGTTGTTGTTGTTGTTGTTGTTGTTGTTGTTGTTGTTGTTGTTGTTGTTGTTGTTGTTGTTGTTGTTGTTGTTGTTGTTGTTGTTGTTGTTGTTGTTGTTGTTGTTGTTGTTGTTGTTGTTGTTGTTGTTGTTGTTGTTGTTGTTGTTGTTGTTGTTGTTGTTGTTGTTGTTGTTGTTGTTGTTGTTGTTGTTGTTGTTGTTGTTGTTGTTGTTGTTGTTGTTGTTGTTGTTGTTGTTGTTGTTGTTGTTGTTGTTGTTGTTGTTGTTGTTGTTGTTGTTGTTGTTGTTGTTGTTGTTGTTGTTGTTGTTGTTGTTGTTGTTGTTGTTGTTGTTGTTGTTGTTGTTGTTGTTGTTGTTGTTGTTGTTGTTGTTGTTGTTGTTGTTGTTGTTGTTGTTGTTGTTGTTGTTGTTGTTGTTGTTGTTGTTGTTGTTGTTGTTGTTGTTGTTGTTGTTGTTGTTGTTGTTGTTGTTGTTGTTGTTGTTGTTGTTGTTGTTGTTGTTGTTGTTGTTGTTGTTGTTGTTGTTGTTGTTGTTGTTGTTGTTGTTGTTGTTGTTGTTGTTGTTGTTGTTGTTGTTGTTGTTGTTGTTGTTGTTGTTGTTGTTGTTGTTGTTGTTGTTGTTGTTGTTGTTGTTGTTGTTGTTGTTGTTGTTGTTGTTGTTGTTGTTGTTGTTGTTGTTGTTGTTGTTGTTGTTGTTGTTGTTGTTGTTGTTGTTGTTGTTGTTGTTGTTGTTGTTGTTGTTGTTGTTGTTGTTGTTGTTGTTGTTGTTGTTGTTGTTGTTGTTGTTGTTGTTGTTGTTGTTGTTGTTGTTGTTGTTGTTGTTGTTGTTGTTGTTGTTGTTGTTGTTGTTGTTGTTGTTGTTGTTGTTGTTGTTGTTGTTGTTGTTGTTGTTGTTGTTGTTGTTGTTGTTGTTGTTGTTGTTGTTGTTGTTGTTGTTGTTGTTGTTGTTGTTGTTGTTGTTGTTGTTGTTGTTGTTGTTGTTGTTGTTGTTGTTGTTGTTGTTGTTGTTGTTGTTGTTGTTGTTGTTGTTGTTGTTGTTGTTGTTGTTGTTGTTGTTGTTGTTGTTGTTGTTGTTGTTGTTGTTGTTGTTGTTGTTGTTGTTGTTGTTGTTGTTGTTGTTGTTGTTGTTGTTGTTGTTGTTGTTGTTGTTGTTGTTGTTGTTGTTGTTGTTGTTGTTGTTGTTGTTGTTGTTGTTGTTGTTGTTGTTGTTGTTGTTGTTGTTGTTGTTGTTGTTGTTGTTGTTGTTGTTGTTGTTGTTGTTGTTGTTGTTGTTGTTGTTGTTGTTGTTGTTGTTGTTGTTGTTGTTGTTGTTGTTGTTGTTGTTGTTGTTGTTGTTGTTGTTGTTGTTGTTGTTGTTGTTGTTGTTGTTGTTGTTGTTGTTGTTGTTGTTGTTGTTGTTGTTGTTGTTGTTGTTGTTGTTGTTGTTGTTGTTGTTGTTGTTGTTGTTGTTGTTGTTGTTGTTGTTGTTGTTGTTGTTGTTGTTGTTGTTGTTGTTGTTGTTGTTGTTGTTGTTGTTGTTGTTGTTGTTGTTGTTGTTGTTGTTGTTGTTGTTGTTGTTGTTGTTGTTGTTGTTGTTGTTGTTGTTGTTGTTGTTGTTGTTGTTGTTGTTGTTGTTGTTGTTGTTGTTGTTGTTGTTGTTGTTGTTGTTGTTGTTGTTGTTGTTGTTGTTGTTGTTGTTGTTGTTGTTGTTGTTGTTGTTGTTGTTGTTGTTGTTGTTGTTGTTGTTGTTGTTGTTGTTGTTGTTGTTGTTGTTGTTGTTGTTGTTGTTGTTGTTGTTGTTGTTGTTGTTGTTGTTGTTGTTGTTGTTGTTGTTGTTGTTGTTGTTGTTGTTGTTGTTGTTGTTGTTGTTGTTGTTGTTGTTGTTGTTGTTGTTGTTGTTGTTGTTGTTGTTGTTGTTGTTGTTGTTGTTGTTGTTGTTGTTGTTGTTGTTGTTGTTGTTGTTGTTGTTGTTGTTGTTGTTGTTGTTGTTGTTGTTGTTGTTGTTGTTGTTGTTGTTGTTGTTGTTGTTGTTGTTGTTGTTGTTGTTGTTGTTGTTGTTGTTGTTGTTGTTGTTGTTGTTGTTGTTGTTGTTGTTGTTGTTGTTGTTGTTGTTGTTGTTGTTGTTGTTGTTGTTGTTGTTGTTGTTGTTGTTGTTGTTGTTGTTGTTGTTGTTGTTGTTGTTGTTGTTGTTGTTGTTGTTGTTGTTGTTGTTGTTGTTGTTGTTGTTGTTGTTGTTGTTGTTGTTGTTGTTGTTGTTGTTGTTGTTGTTGTTGTTGTTGTTGTTGTTGTTGTTGTTGTTGTTGTTGTTGTTGTTGTTGTTGTTGTTGTTGTTGTTGTTGTTGTTGTTGTTGTTGTTGTTGTTGTTGTTGTTGTTGTTGTTGTTGTTGTTGTTGTTGTTGTTGTTGTTGTTGTTGTTGTTGTTGTTGTTGTTGTTGTTGTTGTTGTTGTTGTTGTTGTTGTTGTTGTTGTTGTTGTTGTTGTTGTTGTTGTTGTTGTTGTTGTTGTTGTTGTTGTTGTTGTTGTTGTTGTTGTTGTTGTTGTTGTTGTTGTTGTTGTTGTTGTTGTTGTTGTTGTTGTTGTTGTTGTTGTTGTTGTTGTTGTTGTTGTTGTTGTTGTTGTTGTTGTTGTTGTTGTTGTTGTTGTTGTTGTTGTTGTTGTTGTTGTTGTTGTTGTTGTTGTTGTTGTTGTTGTTGTTGTTGTTGTTGTTGTTGTTGTTGTTGTTGTTGTTGTTGTTGTTGTTGTTGTTGTTGTTGTTGTTGTTGTTGTTGTTGTTGTTGTTGTTGTTGTTGTTGTTGTTGTTGTTGTTGTTGTTGTTGTTGTTGTTGTTGTTGTTGTTGTTGTTGTTGTTGTTGTTGTTGTTGTTGTTGTTGTTGTTGTTGTTGTTGTTGTTGTTGTTGTTGTTGTTGTTGTTGTTGTTGTTGTTGTTGTTGTTGTTGTTGTTGTTGTTGTTGTTGTTGTTGTTGTTGTTGTTGTTGTTGTTGTTGTTGTTGTTGTTGTTGTTGTTGTTGTTGTTGTTGTTGTTGTTGTTGTTGTTGTTGTTGTTGTTGTTGTTGTTGTTGTTGTTGTTGTTGTTGTTGTTGTTGTTGTTGTTGTTGTTGTTGTTGTTGTTGTTGTTGTTGTTGTTGTTGTTGTTGTTGTTGTTGTTGTTGTTGTTGTTGTTGTTGTTGTTGTTGTTGTTGTTGTTGTTGTTGTTGTTGTTGTTGTTGTTGTTGTTGTTGTTGTTGTTGTTGTTGTTGTTGTTGTTGTTGTTGTTGTTGTTGTTGTTGTTGTTGTTGTTGTTGTTGTTGTTGTTGTTGTTGTTGTTGTTGTTGTTGTTGTTGTTGTTGTTGTTGTTGTTGTTGTTGTTGTTGTTGTTGTTGTTGTTGTTGTTGTTGTTGTTGTTGTTGTTGTTGTTGTTGTTGTTGTTGTTGTTGTTGTTGTTGTTGTTGTTGTTGTTGTTGTTGTTGTTGTTGTTGTTGTTGTTGTTGTTGTTGTTGTTGTTGTTGTTGTTGTTGTTGTTGTTGTTGTTGTTGTTGTTGTTGTTGTTGTTGTTGTTGTTGTTGTTGTTGTTGTTGTTGTTGTTGTTGTTGTTGTTGTTGTTGTTGTTGTTGTTGTTGTTGTTGTTGTTGTTGTTGTTGTTGTTGTTGTTGTTGTTGTTGTTGTTGTTGTTGTTGTTGTTGTTGTTGTTGTTGTTGTTGTTGTTGTTGTTGTTGTTGTTGTTGTTGTTGTTGTTGTTGTTGTTGTTGTTGTTGTTGTTGTTGTTGTTGTTGTTGTTGTTGTTGTTGTTGTTGTTGTTGTTGTTGTTGTTGTTGTTGTTGTTGTTGTTGTTGTTGTTGTTGTTGTTGTTGTTGTTGTTGTTGTTGTTGTTGTTGTTGTTGTTGTTGTTGTTGTTGTTGTTGTTGTTGTTGTTGTTGTTGTTGTTGTTGTTGTTGTTGTTGTTGTTGTTGTTGTTGTTGTTGTTGTTGTTGTTGTTGTTGTTGTTGTTGTTGTTGTTGTTGTTGTTGTTGTTGTTGTTGTTGTTGTTGTTGTTGTTGTTGTTGTTGTTGTTGTTGTTGTTGTTGTTGTTGTTGTTGTTGTTGTTGTTGTTGTTGTTGTTGTTGTTGTTGTTGTTGTTGTTGTTGTTGTTGTTGTTGTTGTTGTTGTTGTTGTTGTTGTTGTTGTTGTTGTTGTTGTTGTTGTTGTTGTTGTTGTTGTTGTTGTTGTTGTTGTTGTTGTTGTTGTTGTTGTTGTTGTTGTTGTTGTTGTTGTTGTTGTTGTTGTTGTTGTTGTTGTTGTTGTTGTTGTTGTTGTTGTTGTTGTTGTTGTTGTTGTTGTTGTTGTTGTTGTTGTTGTTGTTGTTGTTGTTGTTGTTGTTGTTGTTGTTGTTGTTGTTGTTGTTGTTGTTGTTGTTGTTGTTGTTGTTGTTGTTGTTGTTGTTGTTGTTGTTGTTGTTGTTGTTGTTGTTGTTGTTGTTGTTGTTGTTGTTGTTGTTGTTGTTGTTGTTGTTGTTGTTGTTGTTGTTGTTGTTGTTGTTGTTGTTGTTGTTGTTGTTGTTGTTGTTGTTGTTGTTGTTGTTGTTGTTGTTGTTGTTGTTGTTGTTGTTGTTGTTGTTGTTGTTGTTGTTGTTGTTGTTGTTGTTGTTGTTGTTGTTGTTGTTGTTGTTGTTGTTGTTGTTGTTGTTGTTGTTGTTGTTGTTGTTGTTGTTGTTGTTGTTGTTGTTGTTGTTGTTGTTGTTGTTGTTGTTGTTGTTGTTGTTGTTGTTGTTGTTGTTGTTGTTGTTGTTGTTGTTGTTGTTGTTGTTGTTGTTGTTGTTGTTGTTGTTGTTGTTGTTGTTGTTGTTGTTGTTGTTGTTGTTGTTGTTGTTGTTGTTGTTGTTGTTGTTGTTGTTGTTGTTGTTGTTGTTGTTGTTGTTGTTGTTGTTGTTGTTGTTGTTGTTGTTGTTGTTGTTGTTGTTGTTGTTGTTGTTGTTGTTGTTGTTGTTGTTGTTGTTGTTGTTGTTGTTGTTGTTGTTGTTGTTGTTGTTGTTGTTGTTGTTGTTGTTGTTGTTGTTGTTGTTGTTGTTGTTGTTGTTGTTGTTGTTGTTGTTGTTGTTGTTGTTGTTGTTGTTGTTGTTGTTGTTGTTGTTGTTGTTGTTGTTGTTGTTGTTGTTGTTGTTGTTGTTGTTGTTGTTGTTGTTGTTGTTGTTGTTGTTGTTGTTGTTGTTGTTGTTGTTGTTGTTGTTGTTGTTGTTGTTGTTGTTGTTGTTGTTGTTGTTGTTGTTGTTGTTGTTGTTGTTGTTGTTGTTGTTGTTGTTGTTGTTGTTGTTGTTGTTGTTGTTGTTGTTGTTGTTGTTGTTGTTGTTGTTGTTGTTGTTGTTGTTGTTGTTGTTGTTGTTGTTGTTGTTGTTGTTGTTGTTGTTGTTGTTGTTGTTGTTGTTGTTGTTGTTGTTGTTGTTGTTGTTGTTGTTGTTGTTGTTGTTGTTGTTGTTGTTGTTGTTGTTGTTGTTGTTGTTGTTGTTGTTGTTGTTGTTGTTGTTGTTGTTGTTGTTGTTGTTGTTGTTGTTGTTGTTGTTGTTGTTGTTGTTGTTGTTGTTGTTGTTGTTGTTGTTGTTGTTGTTGTTGTTGTTGTTGTTGTTGTTGTTGTTGTTGTTGTTGTTGTTGTTGTTGTTGTTGTTGTTGTTGTTGTTGTTGTTGTTGTTGTTGTTGTTGTTGTTGTTGTTGTTGTTGTTGTTGTTGTTGTTGTTGTTGTTGTTGTTGTTGTTGTTGTTGTTGTTGTTGTTGTTGTTGTTGTTGTTGTTGTTGTTGTTGTTGTTGTTGTTGTTGTTGTTGTTGTTGTTGTTGTTGTTGTTGTTGTTGTTGTTGTTGTTGTTGTTGTTGTTGTTGTTGTTGTTGTTGTTGTTGTTGTTGTTGTTGTTGTTGTTGTTGTTGTTGTTGTTGTTGTTGTTGTTGTTGTTGTTGTTGTTGTTGTTGTTGTTGTTGTTGTTGTTGTTGTTGTTGTTGTTGTTGTTGTTGTTGTTGTTGTTGTTGTTGTTGTTGTTGTTGTTGTTGTTGTTGTTGTTGTTGTTGTTGTTGTTGTTGTTGTTGTTGTTGTTGTTGTTGTTGTTGTTGTTGTTGTTGTTGTTGTTGTTGTTGTTGTTGTTGTTGTTGTTGTTGTTGTTGTTGTTGTTGTTGTTGTTGTTGTTGTTGTTGTTGTTGTTGTTGTTGTTGTTGTTGTTGTTGTTGTTGTTGTTGTTGTTGTTGTTGTTGTTGTTGTTGTTGTTGTTGTTGTTGTTGTTGTTGTTGTTGTTGTTGTTGTTGTTGTTGTTGTTGTTGTTGTTGTTGTTGTTGTTGTTGTTGTTGTTGTTGTTGTTGTTGTTGTTGTTGTTGTTGTTGTTGTTGTTGTTGTTGTTGTTGTTGTTGTTGTTGTTGTTGTTGTTGTTGTTGTTGTTGTTGTTGTTGTTGTTGTTGTTGTTGTTGTTGTTGTTGTTGTTGTTGTTGTTGTTGTTGTTGTTGTTGTTGTTGTTGTTGTTGTTGTTGTTGTTGTTGTTGTTGTTGTTGTTGTTGTTGTTGTTGTTGTTGTTGTTGTTGTTGTTGTTGTTGTTGTTGTTGTTGTTGTTGTTGTTGTTGTTGTTGTTGTTGTTGTTGTTGTTGTTGTTGTTGTTGTTGTTGTTGTTGTTGTTGTTGTTGTTGTTGTTGTTGTTGTTGTTGTTGTTGTTGTTGTTGTTGTTGTTGTTGTTGTTGTTGTTGTTGTTGTTGTTGTTGTTGTTGTTGTTGTTGTTGTTGTTGTTGTTGTTGTTGTTGTTGTTGTTGTTGTTGTTGTTGTTGTTGTTGTTGTTGTTGTTGTTGTTGTTGTTGTTGTTGTTGTTGTTGTTGTTGTTGTTGTTGTTGTTGTTGTTGTTGTTGTTGTTGTTGTTGTTGTTGTTGTTGTTGTTGTTGTTGTTGTTGTTGTTGTTGTTGTTGTTGTTGTTGTTGTTGTTGTTGTTGTTGTTGTTGTTGTTGTTGTTGTTGTTGTTGTTGTTGTTGTTGTTGTTGTTGTTGTTGTTGTTGTTGTTGTTGTTGTTGTTGTTGTTGTTGTTGTTGTTGTTGTTGTTGTTGTTGTTGTTGTTGTTGTTGTTGTTGTTGTTGTTGTTGTTGTTGTTGTTGTTGTTGTTGTTGTTGTTGTTGTTGTTGTTGTTGTTGTTGTTGTTGTTGTTGTTGTTGTTGTTGTTGTTGTTGTTGTTGTTGTTGTTGTTGTTGTTGTTGTTGTTGTTGTTGTTGTTGTTGTTGTTGTTGTTGTTGTTGTTGTTGTTGTTGTTGTTGTTGTTGTTGTTGTTGTTGTTGTTGTTGTTGTTGTTGTTGTTGTTGTTGTTGTTGTTGTTGTTGTTGTTGTTGTTGTTGTTGTTGTTGTTGTTGTTGTTGTTGTTGTTGTTGTTGTTGTTGTTGTTGTTGTTGTTGTTGTTGTTGTTGTTGTTGTTGTTGTTGTTGTTGTTGTTGTTGTTGTTGTTGTTGTTGTTGTTGTTGTTGTTGTTGTTGTTGTTGTTGTTGTTGTTGTTGTTGTTGTTGTTGTTGTTGTTGTTGTTGTTGTTGTTGTTGTTGTTGTTGTTGTTGTTGTTGTTGTTGTTGTTGTTGTTGTTGTTGTTGTTGTTGTTGTTGTTGTTGTTGTTGTTGTTGTTGTTGTTGTTGTTGTTGTTGTTGTTGTTGTTGTTGTTGTTGTTGTTGTTGTTGTTGTTGTTGTTGTTGTTGTTGTTGTTGTTGTTGTTGTTGTTGTTGTTGTTGTTGTTGTTGTTGTTGTTGTTGTTGTTGTTGTTGTTGTTGTTGTTGTTGTTGTTGTTGTTGTTGTTGTTGTTGTTGTTGTTGTTGTTGTTGTTGTTGTTGTTGTTGTTGTTGTTGTTGTTGTTGTTGTTGTTGTTGTTGTTGTTGTTGTTGTTGTTGTTGTTGTTGTTGTTGTTGTTGTTGTTGTTGTTGTTGTTGTTGTTGTTGTTGTTGTTGTTGTTGTTGTTGTTGTTGTTGTTGTTGTTGTTGTTGTTGTTGTTGTTGTTGTTGTTGTTGTTGTTGTTGTTGTTGTTGTTGTTGTTGTTGTTGTTGTTGTTGTTGTTGTTGTTGTTGTTGTTGTTGTTGTTGTTGTTGTTGTTGTTGTTGTTGTTGTTGTTGTTGTTGTTGTTGTTGTTGTTGTTGTTGTTGTTGTTGTTGTTGTTGTTGTTGTTGTTGTTGTTGTTGTTGTTGTTGTTGTTGTTGTTGTTGTTGTTGTTGTTGTTGTTGTTGTTGTTGTTGTTGTTGTTGTTGTTGTTGTTGTTGTTGTTGTTGTTGTTGTTGTTGTTGTTGTTGTTGTTGTTGTTGTTGTTGTTGTTGTTGTTGTTGTTGTTGTTGTTGTTGTTGTTGTTGTTGTTGTTGTTGTTGTTGTTGTTGTTGTTGTTGTTGTTGTTGTTGTTGTTGTTGTTGTTGTTGTTGTTGTTGTTGTTGTTGTTGTTGTTGTTGTTGTTGTTGTTGTTGTTGTTGTTGTTGTTGTTGTTGTTGTTGTTGTTGTTGTTGTTGTTGTTGTTGTTGTTGTTGTTGTTGTTGTTGTTGTTGTTGTTGTTGTTGTTGTTGTTGTTGTTGTTGTTGTTGTTGTTGTTGTTGTTGTTGTTGTTGTTGTTGTTGTTGTTGTTGTTGTTGTTGTTGTTGTTGTTGTTGTTGTTGTTGTTGTTGTTGTTGTTGTTGTTGTTGTTGTTGTTGTTGTTGTTGTTGTTGTTGTTGTTGTTGTTGTTGTTGTTGTTGTTGTTGTTGTTGTTGTTGTTGTTGTTGTTGTTGTTGTTGTTGTTGTTGTTGTTGTTGTTGTTGTTGTTGTTGTTGTTGTTGTTGTTGTTGTTGTTGTTGTTGTTGTTGTTGTTGTTGTTGTTGTTGTTGTTGTTGTTGTTGTTGTTGTTGTTGTTGTTGTTGTTGTTGTTGTTGTTGTTGTTGTTGTTGTTGTTGTTGTTGTTGTTGTTGTTGTTGTTGTTGTTGTTGTTGTTGTTGTTGTTGTTGTTGTTGTTGTTGTTGTTGTTGTTGTTGTTGTTGTTGTTGTTGTTGTTGTTGTTGTTGTTGTTGTTGTTGTTGTTGTTGTTGTTGTTGTTGTTGTTGTTGTTGTTGTTGTTGTTGTTGTTGTTGTTGTTGTTGTTGTTGTTGTTGTTGTTGTTGTTGTTGTTGTTGTTGTTGTTGTTGTTGTTGTTGTTGTTGTTGTTGTTGTTGTTGTTGTTGTTGTTGTTGTTGTTGTTGTTGTTGTTGTTGTTGTTGTTGTTGTTGTTGTTGTTGTTGTTGTTGTTGTTGTTGTTATCTTTACTACAAAAAATCCGTTGGCAAAGATTTTAGTGTTACATCTCGATTGTTGTTGCTGTTGTTGTTGTTATGATTCCGATTTCTCTTTTCAAATTCGATGGACCATTACTCTTGGGATCACGAGTATATTACACACGTGTATAAGGCGTTTCATGACAAGGCAACCTTCTTTGACAGGTGAGTAAAAAAATGTTTGCCCTAATATTTTTTGAAAAAAAAAAACATTTGAGTAAAAAATATATTTTCATATTAAAAATAAATTTTTACTCAAATTATTTTTCAGTGAAGAATATTTGCGATAATAGAATGGAATGGAATAATGATTTATCAACTATTTACCAATTGAAAATGGCATAAAATTGAAAGTACACGTTTTTTTTATTTTTATGTTTTTTTTTTCAATTGATCGAAGAAAAACGAACATTCTGAGACCTCACGGAAGTTGGCTGAACGTTTCGCTTGAAAGTCGTGGCTATTATTCTCATGAAAAACACGTTTAATGTGTTCTTCATGTCAATCTGCAAACTATTGATCTGTTGTAACAAATATGAATAACATATGTATATTCTCACTAACCGCTGGAAATATCTTTCGATTCTCATGGTCTATTCTGTTCGAAATAATTTTCAAGTACCCCGTGAATTTAATAGAATTGATATATAATGGAACATTTTTTTCCCAATATTTCAATTAGAAATAAAGCTAAATAATCAACGAAACGCACCTAACCTGTTACTGACCATTGGGAATGCTTCCTATTGCTTCACAAGTCTTAATCACTGCACAAGAATTTTCTACCTATAGAAAAAATTGCCCTTTGAAAGAAAATAACTTGAAAAAGACGAACAAGTGCAACTATGACTTTCACGAGGATTATGTATAGTTATATTATCGTAGAGCTCAGTAAGTAGTTGCTTTATAATTATTATCAAACTATCGACAATTTGATAATTGGAAAAAACTTAATTATTGACATAAGTTAGTTTAGTTTTTGTGTGTAGTCGTCCTTTACGTAAACACTGTATGAAACGAACTGGAAAACCAAGTTGTCACGTAATAATTCTACATAGAATGAAAAATGAACGATTTTCGGATTTTTTTTCCATTATTTTTGCCACGAGACTTTCTTTAATGCCATATTTAAAAATTGTAGGTCAACGGGAAAGTCAACCCTATAGGTTCTCAATGATCAGTCAGTGGTTCGACTGACGCACAACAAAGTCGATCCTATGAGGGTTACGTTTCGACTTTTAATAATTTAAAGGTCAAAAACATTTTTTGAAAAATTCAAAATAAAAAAAAAACGATATGAAGTTAATAAAAATTGTTGATTTTTGCGTGTGCACAAAAGTAATCGATAAATAATTCTGGTCTGCGTTTGAACGAACGACGGGGAAAATATTCCCATGAGACGCATAACGAGTTTATAAGTAAAATACATAAGGCCGCGATGATTATGATTGAATATACGGATAAAGAGAAATAATAATGATGATGATAATAAAAGATGGCCGACAGTTCTGATCGTATGGCTTAATCCGAACGTACGCGGGTTTTAATCGTGCGAAAATCTCGCGCCGACACGACTGCACAGCTACAGCTCGCGTTTTTTTCTCATTCATCACCGATCGCATGAATTAAATGGGTGAATTTTTTTTTTGCTTGTTTTTTTTTTTTTTTTTTTTCGTCTTTCGAACGAGCTGTGGTTATAGATTCGAGACACGTGTAACCATATACGTAAGTTCCCGGTTATAAATGTACGATGAAATAAAATTGTGCGTGGAAACGCGCAGACCGGTAAACGCAATCGTCGTTTCATGCTAAATAGAGGGTTGAGGCTCTCGATATCTCGTTGCGTCATTAGCGAGCGAACACGCGCACGCGCGCGCGCGCGCGAGAGCTACGACCATTCGTCCATTCATAAATTGTGAATTGGCGTGCCGTCAACGCACACCACAGCGATCCTCGGCACCATGGAAATTAAATATGCGACGTTTCGCGAGAAAAAGGACCTGGGGCGGTTGAGGCTAATTTTTTCAGGAATTATGGTAGTTTGTCTTCAGCCAGATTGCAGTATCCCAGTTTGACTCGTCCTACAACAGCCCCCCCCCCCCCCCCCCCCGTCCCACCTCAATTGATATATTAAACAGCTTGAAAACAAATAAAACCAACTTCAAAACTTTGCCCGTATGTACACTTAATTTCAAAAGTTAAGTATGATAGTTTTTTATTAGTTTTTCGTTATGGGAGGTTTTTTAACGTGATTTGACGAATCGACATTGTTACAGATGTAACTTCGTAAGATTATTTTTTCCTCTCTTGGTTTGAGAACGAGAATCCTACTTTATCGATATTATTTTTTTGCTTATTTCGGTTTTCTATATTTTATATTACCTAAATTTAATTAATTGCTCAGTTCATTCGCGAGAATTAACGAAGCAATATTCTTCCATCAATGATGTTCTCGATAAATGAAAATTAAATCGTGAAAAAATAACGTTTATATAATTTTATAATAATTTTTATTGCTTTAAGGGGTTAGGGCTAGTCAGCATTTTTTCATAATCGATTTTTTTTCGGCATTTTCCAAAATTACAGCATTTTACAATTATTCCCAGAAAATGTTAGACAATTCGAAGCATTATTCGTGAAGATATATAAAACTTTGAGCACGGCCGCGTCGGGCGGGTAAAACTAGGCCGTTGGCGTTGAAATGGGTCCTTCGTTGGTTGAAAAATCTCGGTGTAAGATTTTTGAATTATATTGGCGACGTCAGATGGAAATTGCAAAGGAAGGATCACTTCATAGTGACGGAATGGATGATTCAATTTGAGTCCAAAAATAATTGTTTATTCGCATGTAAATCGAATTAAAAAATTTAAATGAGTTTTTTTCGAAGACACGTTTCCAGATTCGGTGATCACTGTAACTCCAGAGCAGCTTGACAGATCATTTTGAAATTTATATCACTTATTCTGTACATAACATAATTGTCCACAGGATACACGAAGAATTTCCATCAGCGGTGAATAATTGTTTATTCACAATAGAAAACATGAGTGAAATAGGGTACAAACAGCAAATTTTGACTTTGAACATCCGCCATTTTTTAAAAAATCGAAATTTTCATTAACCCCTTCGTTCATCCTGGGCCCAATGTGATTCACTAATGATCCCCGTTTTTTTTTTCTTTTGGTTTCAGATGATCCAGTGATGAGTTCTGATGATCAGAACTCATCACCGCGAACCACGCTCTTTTTACTTCTCGCAGACGTACTGTGCCTCCGTTAATTATTATCATTGTCCAATAAAAAAAATTACTGCAACTTCCCGAAATATTGATTATTCATATTGGAAAACATGCTTGCCATAATAATAAAACCCGTTTGAAAAACAAAATCTCGAAAAAAAAAACGTTTTTTTCGGAGTTACAAGTAGCCCTAAACCCTCAAGGAAAAGAGCATTGGAGGGCAATGTACACAATTATTGATAATCAAATATTCACAATATCTTATCGGTTATTTTTGGAATTTGTGCCATATATATATATATATATAGATGGCACCAATTCCAAAAATAACCGATGAGAGTTATACAAGTAAATATTTAATCATCAATACATGTGTACATTGTCCTTCAATCCTGTGAAAATAAAAGTGAATACCCAGAGTGTGTAGCGCTTAAAGTTTTTTTCCCATGAATGCATCATCGTATTGGCGAATCATCGTTATTTATTTAACAATAATAAAAAGATCCGATAGATTATGATGAATTTCAATAGTGTTCTAGCCAAACCATAGACGCACGACAGAAAAAAAAACTGACGGAGACGCCTTTTAATTTTCAAAGTTGATGTACAGCTACACTTACATTTCAAATCCACCATCTGTGGATGGAAAAAAAATTTAGTTCGAGTTTGTACGCATCGGCGATTCTTTCAGTGTTAAAATTATTCGATTTCATCAAAATTATCCGATTTGAAAGAAAGAAAAAAAATTAAATTTTTTTTTATTGTGACAATCCACGAATCTCCCTCCGTGAAGACACGAAAAAATCAATTGAGAGCAAAGATTTCTGCACGAAAAGAACTTTGAGCATTACCCAAAATTCTTAGGAAATAATTTGCAAGCTTTTAGGACTTAGCAAGAACTCAACAAGAAATAAAATGCTTCCAATTTTATTTTTTCGTGAAGGAACAATAGTTTTATTTTCCTCATGCCGCACTGTCGTTAATTTCGCCTGATCAATTGTAGAATTCGATATTTTCAGGCCTATCAGGATTCGAAATTTTAATATTTTACAGCTTTCTTCAACAGGTAGCCACCACGCAATTCCACATGTTTGAAATATTTTTTCACAAATTTCGTCGCTGCTATGGAAAAAATTGTAAAAAAAAACATGGTAAAAGTTATAAAATTCGGGGAAAAAGTTTATCGACGGTTTTGCCAAATTATTCAATCCAAGTTTGGAAAGCATTTTTCAAGTTGTTAAGCAGTTTGAATCATTCCAGTTCGATACAAATCGAAAAAGAATGTGGGCCGCAGAAACCTTAAAAAATATCGTTGAGTGTTCGAAGCGACCCCTGGCGAACTAATTCTCAACTATCTTCACATCTGAATCGTCGAATTTGAGATGATGTGAAACCTTCCGATCTCCGTCGTGAGTGTAAGAGAGATAGCGCTATCGGCGCTCGCTGCATAGCGAGAGACAACGAGCGAGAAAGGTTTTTCCATCGTCTTAATAATCACAATTATCAAAGTAACAATGATAATGATAATAATTCTTCATAACTGTTTAAATACGCTTACGGCAATTAATCTCTCTCAACTATTTCTCAATTCACGGAGAGCGAATCGGAAATTGGAAAATGGTTGCCGATGTATCATCAGCCGATCATAATCCACAAAAATTTCTTTAACGGTTACATTTTTTTTATTTCCATACCAATAATAATCATGACACTAATCTAATTCACCCACATAATCGTTAACAAAACTTTTCCTTTCTCTTTTTTTTAATTAATTTTAAAAAATGCAGTTTCATTACCGACCGAGTGTCGGTATGAATTTTTTTTTGTTTTTTTAATTTGAAATGAAAATTGATTTTCCTAACATTTTCTGACCTTTTTTCGTGTACATTCGAAATTATATTTTCCAAAACCGAGCAACCACAGCACCGATCGCATTCGTGTGCAATTGGAGCGTCCCCGCCCATTGTTGTTGAAAATAATCGCAACTCAACACCGTAAATACATCGGAAAATCGAAAAAACCCGACGAAACACGATGCTGTCGTTGATTGGTTGCGCGGGCAACAATCGGGTTCCCGCTATTACGTCGACAAACGACGTGTCGTACGCTAACCCACGACATAACCTCCAAATAACATCGAACCGCGTCCTTTGCAAGCTGGCCCCCGTTGAATTCTCAACGATTCGTCGTTGTTGACAAAATTACAAAACTCGTTCATGCAAACACTATACGACACATGGCATTGTTATCATCTGTGACTCGTGGAGCCGCCATTGCAATGGTGTTTCTGCCGACGATCCTCGTCGCTTGGTTATCCGGCGGCGAGACTTTCGGTTCGTACTTACTTTCTCTCTCTTCTCTTTTTTTTTTTCTCACTATTTGCATTGACCATATTGATGGAATTCGAAGAAAAGAAAAACATAACCAACAAAAGTAAACAAATAAAAAATGGAGTAATTTCGTTGTTTGTTCGCGCGTCCTTGGATGACCTTGAAATATAGGTAGCGACAACTTTGACGATTACTCCGACGAAGATATAATCGATGTCGTTACAACCGAGCACGTCTTCTTCGAGATTTTAGATCCCATAGAAATTGGATACACTTACAGAATTCAACCTGCACGCGACTTTGGAGCGCCATTTGTGAGTTTATCATCGTTATTGGGAAAACTACGAACTAAAATGAACCAAACGGTGGTGGAGGAAATAACGTTCGAGGTGGTGGTTTTGTTTTTATTTTTTTTTTTTTTGGAAAGGTAAAATGGAGGACAGTAGGGTTATGTGCGAAGTTGATACGCAGGTTTCCACCAATGAAAAAATTCGTTTGGGAATGCGAATTGGTAGATGCGGTAGCGCGAATTTCGAATTTTCTTTTTTCATGTCTACGTCACTGCGTGAAACGGTAATTGAAATTGAAAAACAATTCGACGAAATGAAAGCATATAACCGAACTACTTGATTTTAATGGATAATTATTGAGAAATGTGTTTGAGTTGTTTTTTTTTTTTTTTTTTCAAAATTTTATTTTTGGATTGATAATCGAATTTCGAGTTTTATTATTGGCATTGATATTGTTCGGTGGATTCGTTGGAAAGTTGTGATAAATAGAAACCATTGTAGCTCGAAAATCAAAGAAAATTTCGCGTGCATTCCGATTAAAAAAAAAAATGTCCAATAAAAAAAGAGGCAAATTTCAATTTTTTTTTCCTAATGCCATGTTATTCCCTTCTACTTATAAATATTTCAGTATGCAATTTTTAAGATCGACAACATTTTGAAAACCTACGAAAATTTTGCATGCGTTTCATAATTTTCAAAAATTTTCGAACAAAGAAAACGTTGCAAACAATTTTTCTCTTTTAATGCCAGTATTTCATATTTCGTTTCTGCTTTTTTTTTTTCGTCAATATTTTAGTATGCAAGTTTTTGAGATCGAAAACATGAAAATCGACGGAAATTTTGCATGCGTTTCATAATTTAAAAAAATTTTCGAACAAAGAAAACAATGCAAACAATTTTTTTTTCAATGCCGGTATTTCATATTTTGTTTCTGCTTCTTTTTTTTTTTCTTCAATATTTCAGAATGCAAGTTTTTCAGAACGTAACATCGGTCTCGTTCCCGTGGAACCTTCGACGGGTTGCCGACGTCCGGACAACGCCGACAGATTGAAGGACAAAGTGGCTCTGGTGGTGCGTGGCGATTGCACGTATTACGAAAAAGCCGTGATAGCCGAGGAAGCCGGAGCAAAAGCCATTATCGTGGCCGATTACGTTGTGATATCGATGGACGTTGAACGTGAGATGTCGTACTGGAACGATCACTCGTACGTTGCAATGGCCCGCGACGACAAAATTTCTCACGAACGTAACGTCACCATTCCCGCGGGTTTTTTGCTCGGTAAAAATGGTAGAATGATAATATCGACGTTGAAACGTTTGGAAATGGAATCGGCGATAATAAATATTCCGGTTAATCTCACGTTTGCGTCTCTCGAGGATTTTCATCAGCCACCGTGGTTGTCTCTGTGAATCACGAACGAAAATTTTATGAGAATTACGGAAATTTGTTGAGACGACATTTTTCAAATTATTTAAAAAATTTTCACCTTTTTTTTTGTTTCGTTTTTTTTTTTTTTTTTTTTTTTTTTTTGTTTTTGTGTTGGTCAATTATCGTCGAAAGCTGGGAGAACCAGTGATAAAAATGTTTCTAATCCATTTGGCTTGAACGATGAATGAGATTACATTTTTTTTTCAATTTTCTAAAATTGACATTGATTTAACCCTACGTCTGTACACTGACGCTTTTTTTTTTTTTTGAAAGAAACGGAATTTTTTGGTAAAATATCTCTCGAAGATTTGAGTAATTGTAGCAAAATTAATTTCCAGTTGATTACTAAAAAAAATTCATTGGAATGTTGAATTGAATACCTAAGAAGTATTTTAGAATTGATCCAGAATTTTTAAATGCATTGAAACATTTTTTTTCTTCATTTTTTAATTGAAAAAAAAAAAAAATTATAATGATGATAATAATGAGAAAAAAAAAACTAACAAAATTTGATAAGGATCGGTGTACAGAGGTAAATTGAAGGGGTACGCAGGGTTAATAAATTAACGTCTGATCATCCACAACGAATACGATCTCATGGTAAATTATGACTTGTAAATATTTCAGATTACGAATTAACCATGTTGGTAGAATAAAAAATTGTTGTTTTTCTTTTTTTCCTTTGAAAATCGTTGACTACATTTTTTTTCCACCTCTCTTTCCCTCTCTCTCTCTCTCCTTTTCCGCAATTCATAGATTTCTCTCTCGACTTTTCTCATGCCAACACTGTCAATGCAAAAACACAAAAAAATAAAATCATTTCGCTGATTAACTATCCACGAAATTTGAACTTAATTTTTGTGCCAAGTGGAAATTTGATTTCCGGACTTTGTTTTATTTTAAACATGAGTTTAAAAAAAAAATAAAAAAAAAAAAAAAAACATTTCGTCCTTTTCGAAAATTATAACAACGCAACTAAATATATTTTACGTACTTCTTATTGATCTCATTGTCATGCAAATTTTTACGAAAAACAAAAATATATAAAAAAATATATTTGTTTTGTTATATAAAAAAATATACATAGATTTTTATATGATATAAAAAAAAAATAATTGGATAAGGAAAAAAATAATATGAATATATTCACCATAACAATGATACGTTATTACCCACGAGTGCTTCTTTTGGTAATAATTTTAACCTTAAAAAACCCAAGCCAAGTTGTTTGCAATCACGTTACCAGCAATAATCGAACAATCGCTTTGATCACATTCGTTTGGTAATCAAAATTCCCCACAACCATCACGTGCACCGATGGGCTTGCACGATCCCGACGTATTTGGAGTTTTATTCGTTCAGCGTACGAGAATGTAAGCCACGGGGAAAGAGGATTATAAGATATCGAACGAAAATGTTAACCTTCACGAATAGTTATCCCTTCACAACTGGATTTCGATTTTATTGCGAAAACGTATAAATTCGGTTTAATTTGATTTGTCATCGGCTGCGTTGATACGACAGCCACTTTCGCGAGTCTTTGCGAGAACGTCGTGAATCTTGATTAAAGACGTTGACGCACTCCTTGCAATAGATATATGTGTCTGTGTGTGTGTGTATATATAGATCGGATAAATCGGATTGTAAGGTAAAATATCGAAAAAATCTGTATAAATGTTTTCATCGAGACGATTTTCTCTTTTTCTCTCTCTCTCTCTCTCTCTGTTTGTGTATCCGTAAAATTGGATTTTCGATGTTATTCGAACGATTATATCGTGAAAAACATCTCGATCGATAGTTGGTCCGCGATTTCCGTTGTAAATACGCATCGTGACTGGTCACACGATGCCGGACAGTTAAATTTAGGATTCGTCGAGGCGATGATTCGAGCCAACTGGTTTAAGGTCGTCGCCTAACCAGTTATCGGTTGTGTTTCTTTTTCGAGCCAGCGTAGAGCTTGCTCGTTTTCCTGGCCTTGCAACAAAGGTCGTAGAACCTCCAAGCACCTCGCATGGTACGAGTTCAAATACGTGATCTGCAACAAATTTTCATCGGTCAATAACGTAGCTACAATTTTTTTTAACATTTTATTTCCAAACGATTATTTTTTTTTTTTTTTAATCTATCGCAGTAAAAATGAATGACAAATGTATAACGGTTTGAAATATTTTAATTATAACATGTAGTTTATGATTATTATTTTTTTTTCTCAATTTCATCATTAACACCGCATGAGACGCCAACTTTATTTTTTTTTTTTTTTTAAATCGAAATCGTTTGCATGAAAATTTTTGAAAAAAATTGATAATAAAGAAAAATCTTTTTTTCTCAATTTATCATTGTCATAAGATGAGACACCAACATTTCGTGACAATGGGGAAAATCGTGAGGAAAAATTATTATTGTAATCTCCATTTTATAATTATAAAAGATTTTTCTTCATCATCGATTTTTTTTTTTTTTTTTTTTTTTTTCAATTTATTTTTGTTCTCTCGACGTTATTTCGTTATAAAATTTTGAAATGATTTGTCACCTCGTCATCGGTGAGCAACGATCGATCCAGATGGATCGTCTGTATGGGCACGAGAGTCACAGTCTCGAATGTGAGAAAATCAATGTTTCTACGACTGTACTTGGTCTCTGTCCTCACCACACATTCTATATTTTCTATTCTCACGCCGAAACTTCCGTCCTCGTAGTAACCGGGTTCTGCGATAATAACAAAAAAAAAGAATAAAAGTACATTTATAACAACAATAAATCATTTTTACATGAAATTACATTTTTTAAATAATTAGACCATTTTTTTTTTTCAAATTAATTTTGAAAATTTGAGATTGAAAAAAAAATGCATGACCGATATCTTGGAATTGGTTTTTTCTTCAATCCCACTGCTTTGAATTAGCGTCCGAAGACGTCTGACGAATTGGGCTTAATTATTTCAATCGGTAATGAAATCGTTGGAGTAATTACCGTTCGAGAGAAACATATTGGGTTCTAGGCCAGGGTCGTCCGGACAAGGCCTCCAACTGATACCGATGGGATCTTCATGGACGTTCAGATACGAGCCGACACCGTGCCCCGTTCCGTGAAGATACTCCAATCTTGAGAAAAAAAAAAAAAAAAAAAAGATTTTCCGTCAATTCACCGAAAATTAAAAAAAAATATTGTTTCCTCTTCATTTTTTATATTATCGTATATTAGGGATTCTGTAGCCAAATACGGAATTGGATATTTGAGCCTCTGGCGTAAATATATAATATTTCCTGGGTCCCAAAGAAATATTTTTTAACACGTTGCCATGTTATTTCTTGCAAATAAATTTTCTTTCCGGGATCGGTAATCGGTAATGCGTAATTTTACCGATTTTGTTAATAGCTTTTTTTTCAGTTTGATTTTTTTCTTCGTGTGTTCCAGTCGCTTTACGCGATACAACGAGCATTTATTATCATTGATTTTCCGTTCAAGAAAGCTTCTGAACTCGTGTGGAGTGACTGGAGCACATGAAAAAAAAAAAATGAAACTGAAAAAAATCTATTAATAAAATCGGTAAAATTATGCATTACCGATTACCGATCCCATTATATAAAAAATACGAAAAAATTCTTTTTTCGTATTCAGAAGAAAAATACCACTACGATTTCATCGGTTGATAAGGTTCTCTACAGGTAACAACGTCGAGTTTTTTTTAAATTGAATTTTTTATTTTTCACAGCACTCGGAAGTCAAAATACTGATTTTTCATCAAATTTGTGTTTCAGTATTTTAACTTCCAAGTGCTGTGAAAAATTGAAAAATCAATACGACAAACTCGACGTTGTTACCCGCAGAAACTTATCCAACGGATAAAATCATTTTAGTTTTTTTAATTGCAGAAGATGCAGCGATGAGTTACGAGGGGCACCGCAATGAAACTTTTTTTTTTAGACGTCCGCGGAGATTCGTTGTCAATGGCTCATTTCATTACAAAAATCAATGAAAAATTTCGTAGAATATTCTTCAAATGTTACTTTATTACCTAGTAATTATAGTAATAAATGTACATTAACTGTAGGGCCACGAAAAATCATCGAAAATATGTTTTTTTTTAAAATCCAATTAATCTCACTCCCCCCTTAAAGGGTCCAAAGGGGCACTGAGAAACAATTTTTCGAAAATCAACCCCCAAGGGGGTGAAACTAGGGTGTAAACGTTTGTAACCATTGTTACTGTATCCGTGGAACGGCAATTGATGAAGAGTTGAAATGTACTGAGAACATTGAGAAAGAATTTAAAAATCGACCGACCGAAAGTGTGTCGAATTTTTTTCAATGTATTTGCAATAAAGTCCCGAACTTACCCGACTTCCCACAAACTTTTTCTCGCCAACGTATCCAAATAATTGCCTTTTATTTGTGCGCGAAAAGTTGTGCTGGACATGGAGCACATGCCCTTGAACACGCGTGTGTAACACTCGCGCTCGAATTCGGTGGGCTCGCCGAAGTGCAGTGTCCTCGTGACGTCGGTCGTTCCGTCGTAAAATTGTGCACCGGAATCGCACAGATAAAAATCGTGATCGGTTATCGTCACGTCCGTTTCCGGGGTCGGTTTGTAATGTATTATCGCACCGTGAGGTCCGACAGACGAGATTGTCGGAAAGCTCAGACCCACGTATCTGTCTTGTTCTCTGTTGAAAAAGATAACAACAATAAAACTTTTTTGTCAAAAATAATTTTATTTTTTTTTTTTTCGAAATAAATAATATTATCGAGAAGATTGTTTTAATTTTAATTGACGAAAAAATTGTTTTTGTCGATCAAATATATATATATATATATTTTCCAATATTTTGAAAAATATTCTACGCAATGTGTATTTCGATGTGCAGAATATGATCGTGTCGAAATTTGAAGGTCGGTTGAACGAAAGTTTTGAGAGTGATCAATTTGATAAAGTGGGGAGAGATTTGATAAAGCTGTTAGAATATTTTCAAGTGTATTTTCTGATTTAAACATTTGTTTTCTATTTTATTTTAATTTTGCTTCCTTATGAAGGAAGCTATACGACGGCGGGTATTTTTTTTCGAGATCTTCGTGTCACCATGTTAAGAATGTGCCAAAACATGGAGAAAACGAATTTGAAGAAAATGTCTGGATATATGTAATGGCCTCCCAAAACTGAAACGTGTATAACTCGAGGACGGTTTTAGCTACAGCCCCGAATTTTCGCAGACATGTGCAGCTCCATAATCCCTTCTTTGTCTAGAATTTTCGCGATGATTCACGCTTATCAAGTGAAAATATTTTACCTTTTACCTTCAATCTGTAATACTTTTTGAATTGCCATCGAAAATCTTTTGTATCACATTTTTAAGACAGACGACGATTCCCAAAAATTCAACTCTATTCATTTTTCAACAACTCAATAATCTTTTACAATAATCTCGATAACTCAATACAACAATGAACATAAAACAAATATACTGACTGTCTGAATTTTTCCAATCTATCAGCTCCCGAAATTTCCGTGACCCTTTCCTTCTTGTTCTTAATCATATCCTCGAGCCAAGCGAAATACTTGACAAGCGCCACGGCATCTCTGACATGCGCGCGTTTCATTCCCTCGGTCTCAACTTTATTTTTCACGGCTTTCATCAATTTGATGGGTGTGACGGTCGTGTGTTTCGACGCTTGTCCGCAATCGGCGTGCAAACCGTAACTCGAATGATTGCTTATCCATATTTTCGTAGTTTCCGTATTAACCGATAATTGTCGCAAATAAGATCTTAACTCGTCGTACGGATGATAAACAATTTCCACACCCTCGTTCTTCATTTGTTTGTCAGCATCGGCGGTGATGCGTGATTTGTCGACGAAAAAATGTACATCGTCGAGTGTGATTATCGCATAAGCGAAGAACACAGGATTGTAAGGAATGTCGGAACCTCGTAGATTAAAAACATAAGCGACTTCGTCAAGGGCTGATATCACCAAAACGTTGACACGATTCTTCTCCATCTCGCGACGACAATGAGCAATTTTTTCGTTCGCAGGTCTTCCGGAATAACACAAAGCGTGCGGAACTATGGAATTCAACGACAACGACGGTCTTTCGTCGCCCCAAACTTTGTCGACCAAATTTTCATCCAGCGCCAAGAGACGATGACCGGCGGCTGTCAACGCGACGTGCATCGACGCCCAAACTGTGTAACTCAGCAAATTGGGATCCGCGCCGACCGTGGAATTAGCCGGTAACACAGACACGAGCCAATCCGCGATGGAAGGCGGTTGAGCGCCGCCTTCGATCATCAGGATCCAAGCTTCGGGCGGATCCAATTCTTGTTTGGCCTGAACGCTGTATCTGCCGTCGGTGAACATGGCAGCTTTGTCCGGCGTTATAACTGCGGTGCCCAGCGAACCTGTGAAGCCCGATATGAATGTTCTGCGCGCGTCGCGCGGCAATATGTATTCCGACTGATGCGCGTCGTCCGTGTTTACTATCAGCGCTTGAATGCCTTTCGACTGAACGCCGCCCGTCTGCACCAGCTTCATCAATTCTCTGAGCTTGGACAGTTTGGCCGCCCCGTTTCTGGACGCCATGGTCGACTCTACTGGAAAAGACTAAAGGCGCCATGTTTTGAAAGTTTCTACAATTAACGACTGTTACGAATTATCGTTTCTCAGGGTACTGTTTTTTTTTTTTGTTTGTTTCGAATGCGTATTCGATTACATGGAAATGTAGTCGAGGAGCTGTTTTTATTACTTTTTAGAATTCGACGGTTCTTTGGCGGTTCGGACGTTTGATGTTACTTTTTTCTATTTTCAAGGATTTGTTTGTTAGGTCGAAGGCTTCTTTGATCGTCGTTCCGTCGTCGGAACAAATTTCAAAGATGACCCCGACGAAAAAAGGGCGAAACATTGAAAATTGAAATAACAAAATTTGAGTTAAAAACAAATCGACGACTGATAGTCTATTTGCGCCAAATCACAGATCCCAGATTCATTCGTCTCACTTGATGCAATTACAAAATCATTATTCGCGAATATTGTGGAGAGAAAAAAAACATTTAAAAGAACACCAAAAAAACTTTTTTCCAAAAAACAAATATATGTGCAGAATCAAAATGGAATATTGTTAGTTCTACTTGTAAAATTTAATTTCAATATTGAATGTCTAATGAATTTTAACATTTTACGGGGTCCATATGGACCCCGATGGTTCAATGAATTCGAAGGATAAAAAAAAAAACGTGTTAGGGAAAAAAAACAAAATGGCAATACATGCCTTGGTCTACTATCAGTTGAAATACAATCTACCCTCATCGACCATAGTAATATCAATATAATTATTAATGTTATTAATATTATCATTATTTTTACTATTATAATTAATAATATAAAAAGAAAAATGAAACATAAACATTTTCAATTGCTATTTTCTTGGTTTCGTGTAAAAAAAATGATAATTCGTACCAACCTTGGTTTATCTTATCGCCTCAAAGCTATTGAAAACACTTGAAAACGTCTTTGTTCGATCCCGGGTTAAATCTAACAATGGAATGATAATGTTTCGCTCGGCAAAACCGCGAAATTAATAATCGAATATATCACACAAACTTATCGCGTTCATCCGAATCACAGAAAAAAAAAAAAAAAAAAAAACTAGATGGATTGTTATCCACCGACGATGGAACTTGACATTGGGGCGTAAACGGATTGGTCCCAATGTCGTCGAAATCACGTGACGCGGCGCTGATGGATGGAACGGAAGCTTTGTCCGAACTGACGACGGACAAACGACTGACGGACCGGAGTTGAGCAAAATTATCCGCAAGCAACTGCCAACTCCACGTCGTTCTAATAATAAACTTCGAAGACGGACCACAAAGGGATTGGCGAATCAGGTGGTAGTGCATATGTGAAAACGTCGGTAAGCTGGTAAACTGTCGTGCTGTCGATGTCGGCAAAGTCGGAAAAAAAATGGGATGGTCGCACACGAGCTTCCCCCAGTGAGTTGACTACTGTGGCAGTTGGACCTGAATTTATCTCGATCCGTGCGCGCGCGCGCAACGTCATCTCGAGCGTTTTATCTCAGCCTGAACGTCGTCTTTACCGACCGACTTTATTTGGTAGTTATCTCGGCTTCCGAGCGCAGCACTGAACGGGACGACTTAGCGAGTCTCGACATTTGGCTCCTAATTCGAGTTTCTACTACGAGATTCACAGCCCGCAGCTTATACGATATTGAAGGCGCCACGCTCGGAAAAAATCTTAAAAATTCGAGATCTTCTTAACACCCAATTATTACGTTACATTATAAATTATATAATTACATTTGATATTAGATGCAACTCGAAACGCATTTCGAGTTACATTTTACATGTGATTTGCTTCTTTATTCTAAGCCGAAATAAATTGAAATCTCTCACAGAAAAAAGAACGTATAGCAGCACTTATTATTATCGCACGTTTCAATTCATTATATCGTATTTGATATTATTATATTACAATATATCAATATTATATCAATATTTGCGGCTCCACCGCGATGCGACGACTGGATTGATATATATATATATATATATATATATATATATATATATATGACATATATATTTGGTATTCCAAATGAAACCGTCATTCTCCTCGGGTCCGCCGACCGTTGCACACATTTTTGTATCGCTCTGTTTGGACTCCAAATAGACCATCATTGTTTTTCAAAATGTTTTCGCTACTTCCAAGGGCAATGCGCGCGCATCGGAGTTGTGAAATCAAGAGCACACCAACAGACGGACCTTTTTTTTTATATTTCGCATTTATTTCCACAAATTCTGTGTTATAAACAAATGTCCCTATGTTCTATTACCTTGTACCTGCGATGTTTTGAAAAAAATGATGTCATTTATCTGAGGGATAATACCGTTCCAATGTACAAAATTCAAAGTCATAAAATGTTTCATCTTATTTACAATCATTTGACCGGCTGGAATAAGGAACGTACATAGATGTATTCATTGTCAGAATCGCTTTCAAAAAGTCGGACGAATTTGCAACCGCTTCGATCTCGTCACTTTTTCATCTCCGCAAGCTCTTTCTTCAACAACGACAATTTCGTGAGAGCCGTGTCGCGCCATCCGCGTCTCTCCTGCAATTTATCCAGAGGACAAATGGCATTCAGTTGATTGCTGATCTCCTCGGCCATCGGTCCTTCGAATTTAGGCGTAGGCCCGAAAGTCTGGCTCACGTTGTAAATGCTCTTGGAATATGATTCGCAATATTTTTTCATTCCTGGAGTGTCAAAACAAAACCCGAAGTGTAAGTACGTGTGTTGCACCGATCCCCGGAGGGTTAAGTGGTGAATTGAGGTAGTATACCAGTTTTAGGCCGAAGTGACTTCGGCCTAACTTGTGACGTCACGCCGTCACAAGTCAGTTCCCGGGAATCGAATTTTGAACTTTAACTAACAAATACAAAATAACTATGCGGTCAACTATCCTCAATTTTGCAATGTAAGACAACATTTTATGATGTTTCTAACGGTAGGTTTTTGTAGGGGCTTGCACGACTAGGCCGCCCGCAACATTATTGAATCTGCGACGTACCACCCATCCTCCTAATACCGCCCATGTTAATTTGCCCAACCTTAACAACAAATACCTCGTGAACTAAACGATAAAGTGCTTTTTTGCCTAAAAATGCAGAAAAAATTGCCTTTTAGATTGTTAGTAAAAGAGATAGGGTGCAACGACACGCTGATTACTGGTATACTACCTTAAGTTAATGGACTATAAATCCATTAATGGACTACAAAAAAGAGTGGGATAAGTAGCGCGATCGGCACTCGCTTCGGAACGACAGACAACGAGATCAGAAAATGTAGTCCCGTCACCTTAATATTGAAAAGTAAAATTGTGGGAAATTCATTAACGAATCACGAATAACGATTCATAAAAATAATACCTTCAGCATTGAGATGAGCAGCTTCGAAAGCGCCCAAAAAAGCATAACGCATTCCAAGACCCTCGCTCATCACTATGTCAACGTCCTTAACGCTGAGAACACCGTCCGCGACCAATCGCCAAGCCTCGTTGAGAATCGCATATCTAATAGTTATGTCAAATTAAATTTAAAAAAAAGTATTCCAATTTCATCGGAGTGGTGCTTGTGTATTCGTAAACGTACTGTATTCTGTTGAGAGCAAATCCGTCGATCTCCCGAGAAAAAACAACGGGAGCCTGACCGATTTCCGTCATAATGGCCTTCGTTCGAGCGGGAATATCGTCTCTCGTCCATGGGCTCGGTACTATTTCAACCAACGGCACGTAATACGGTGGATTGACCTAAAACATCGGTCCCAACGACAACATTCGTACGAAAATATTTACCAACGTTCGGATTGCTTGTCATTCTTCAATAACTCGTTGCCAGGGTTATCGTCTTATCTCGGGCTCGACTGATACGAACTATTCTCAGCTTCTTTTGCGAGTAAACATATTGCGTGGTTTTCGAACGAAACAAGCATATATACTCACGGGATGCGAAACGATCACCTGATCCCTGTGTATCAATTTTTCGCTGAACAATGAAGGTCTGAATGTCGACGTCGACGACGATAAAATGGTTTTTTTATCGACGACTTTGTCCAATTGCCCGTAAACTTTGAGTTTCAAATCAAGATTTTCCGGAACGCATTCCTGAATGAGTTTTGCATCTTTCGCTGCTTCCTCCAACTTTAATGTGCCTGGGTAATGAAATATAATATGTTCGCGAATAGTTGTGATTATCGCGTGGAAAGTTTGTCCGTAGAAAAATCGTGAGTATCGGCTTGCCGCTTATAAGGTCGTATTGCTGTTGAGCGGTTAGCGAGCCGCGAAGAAGATTTCCCGCTTCGAGACGCTTCAGCTGCTGGTTAATGTCTTCCAAAGCCTTGGTTATTTGATCCTGTACGATATCGTAAATAGTCACTTTGTAGCCGACGCTCGCAAAAAGCATCGCCCAACTGCGACCTATCAGGCCACTGTGGAATCAATCGAAATAATAATACAAATCGTTGAACCTTAGCGTGCCATCGGAAAAAAGTATTCAACGATTATGAAATGATCTCAAGCCAATCAGTTGAAAATGCTTTTCTCTTATGATAGATCATTGATATATCTTTTCCGAATAGGAGCAAAATAAGTGTTTTTCAAGAATGTTTGGGCTTGTTAAAATAGTCGATCTCATTCACTCTACAATCTTATGTTTTGGGAAAAAAAATCTCCTAAAGTATATGTGAAACTTAGAATTTGCAAGCATATTGTAGCAATAGGCGTACGATCGCCGATAGCGTTATCTCTTTTGCACTCATCGCGGCCTGGCCGCTATAACACAAAGTTTCAACGTGTGATTGGAATTTTCCGCTTCGAACTAAGCGCGCATCGCACGAATATAGGGCAGACAAGAGGGGAGGGGGTTCGCTAGCATTGCTACTCTACTAAAAATGCGACTTACCTTCCGACAATGCCAATTTTTTCATTCTTCGAGGCCATGACTTCTCAATCGATGGTTTGGCTGGAAGATCAATGGATTCACAAATTATAAAAGCTAATGTCAATCGCACGGTTGAACTGAACCTCCGCAGTCTCAGCGGACTCTATATAGTCCATCTCCCCCTCCGCCGGCCGCTACTTGATTATATCGATATTTCCCGCGCTACGTTCGACTCGCGCCGTTACATTTGTATAGGTATAATTATCCTACCGTTGACCCGAGTCCGGGTTGAGAACGTAGGTTTGAGAAAACACGGTCTAACAGGTCTCAAGAACGAATCAGGATTTCAGTGGTGGGGGAAAGGGCTCCTCATTTTCGAGGAAGTAGAAAAAAAAAGCGAGCGAGAAACGTAAACATCGCTACAATGTAAGCAAAGCACGTCGTTTGCCCGAAGAGAGCCTTGACCATGGAGAATAGACACCAGGAGACCAAACTAACGTTATTGAATCTGAGCACTTTCTGTCGGAAGTACAGTAGTACACGTACTTCTCATGTACAGCGCTCGCATCAGCGGTCTTGAGAGATGGGCGTCATGGCATCTAGGTAACGCGTCAATCACGTCACATAACCTCATAACGAGAAAGAGTGGCACAGGTCTCCACCGCGGAACAAGTCGATCTAGACTTCAAAACTTAAAAAAAAGTAAAACAACAATGTGAACAATCGTTAAGCTATTTACTAAGCCATCGAATATTTCTAAATCAAAGTTTCCAAGTGTGAGTTTTAGGAATAGTTATGGTTTGAGTAGTCGCGACTCCGAAAAAAGTAAAGTGACAAAGTAGACTTGCATGACTTTTGAACATCACACAATTTCATTTTTCCGACAAATCGTTTCCAGGCATAGTGATATTTCTAAATTATAAACAATAACCGCTAATCTGATCTCAGAAATATTTATGATAGGTAATGTTTTTTGTAAAAAGCGAAAAAAGAAGTTGTTAACGAGTACTAATTTATCAAATCATCAAATTGTTGATAACTGAACTTTGTCAATGTTTTAGTTATTCCCTCAAGTTCTGATGACTGAGACAATTGAATTTGATTACAACGACATGAAGGAGGAACTACATTTGGTGCGGTTACCTTCAGATCGCAAATGGGGAAAGCTTACGATGGACGATTTCCCTTATATTGCTTTTCTGGATTGGGAAAATGGCATCACCAAGCGAAAAGTAGTGATCAGAGAAAATTTGAATGTCGAAGTATATCTGAAAGAGAAAAAGTGTACCTGGATTAAAGTGGAAAAACCAAGAAGTATTGATGATATTAATAAGCTTTTATGCATTGTTAATAAGATAAAAGTATAATGGTGGTAAGCGTAGTTAAGATAAGACGAGTATGGAATATTGCATTCGTGCGCTATTCAATCATGATCCATGTTCATCTTCTTAATTGTAAATATGCAATTTGTAAATGCCTAATAATTTTTTTAAATAAAAAAACCGAATCGACATTCTGTAATTCAAAAATGGATACCTATATGTTATACAAACACTGTTACCGTACGCTATTAAGACACCTACTTTCACTTGGATTCTACTGATTGTACATTTATATACAAGGCACAAAAATCTATGTAAGGTAATATTGATTGTAATCCATGCGATGTGTTCGTTCCGAAAATAAATGTAGAAGACACAAGAGTTTTCGATAATATTGGGAATTAAGGATATATATATATACCTAAATAAATAAATGCAACAGTTATTGTGAAAGTAATGCTACGGTTTTATTCTATCAGAACCAGTCTTCAGTAATAAAGTCTAAATAAATATAAAAAATATTATTTATTTATATCTGTCATCCATTTTGTTTAACTCTCCTACAGATTCTACAGCTTGGCATCTTTCCTGCATTTTTGGGTTTTTTTTCTACACGCATCGTTTATGCTATTGTATCGCTTTGCAATAAAATGTGATCGCGTTATTAAATAAAAGCTGAGGATCGACTTCGTAAACGTTTGGCGATGCTCGGAACATCCGACTTTCGGTATCTCACAGTCATCGAGACCATCCAAGATGTGCATAAACGTGTCACGATTGAGCTGTCCGCCGGCCAAAATGTGTAAAATCACATTCTCCACGTGATCTGTAAGTTTATATAAATCATCGGATGGGTACTGTAAACGACCACGATTACACACATCTATCATCTTGTATCGTTCATGATCGCCGGGTTTCCTCTCGCTTTGCACATTCCGTATGCATTGGATACAGCTGGTTAAGTTTGTAGATCGACATGCGACGAACCCGGCGACGTAACCTTGTATAAAGTCAGGCGATTTGCACAATCGTTGATCGTGCTCCTTGACTCTATCCAAGAAGGTTGGAATGAGCTCTACAGCTGGATCATCGTTTGATATGATGCGATCCAAAATTTCGCTCAACGTTTCCTTTTGAGTCTCTTTCTGTACATCACGAATATTGAGCATGCTATTGAGGATGTCAACACCTTCGACGTTGCTTCCTTTTCTGGGTTTTATCAACGAATAAACGCTCAAAAGACGAAAAACTTGCGCGAATATGCGGGAATCGGGATGATCGTTAGACCCGCAAGCTTCTCTCACTAACCCGAAAAATCTCTGAAAATCGAAGTAAGAATTAAGAAAAAATAAAACGATGAGATATTTTACTGCAGTTATAGCACACAAATCCTCATTCGTTCATAACTATAAATACCTCTAAGCTGTCTTGATTTAGTCGACTTGTCATCAGATACTGCACATTAAATTTCGATCGTAGCGAATGAAATATTTCAAGAGTCGCTTGTAACGTGACTTTTAATCCGACGCACGTACTGCGGCTCAGGAAGGGCATCCGATTTCGGTGGGCACCTACTTCCCATTGTCGCAAATATTGCATGAAGTCTGATATCGCCTGCGCAAAATTAAATATTAATCATTTTTGGGAGTTGTTAATTTAGGATAGAAATTGAGTTTCCATTTTTTGTATGAATTTTTCATTTTTTGTAAAAGGACGAACATTATACTCGTCCGAGCTTTCCCTCAAAGAATTTCGGGGCGTTCGCGACATCATGGCCGTTATCAACTTGGAAATTCTTTTCACGAAATTTTTTGTTCCTTCGCAGTCTTTGAGTTCATCATGCACATCTCCGTACAAGTCCATCGCTGTCCAAACTGGTTCTGAAAACAACTAAAAAAATCGTCGTTCTTTAAAAGTGAAATATTGTATTTTCTAATTCTAAAAATCGAATTACGTACGTAAAACGCCATCGGAACGTTCATTTTTTGGAAGTACTTGGGATCTAAGTGGTCTGGCGTTAGTTTGTATGCCACTTTCAAGTTGAAGAACCCTTGGTTTTCTACGTCAATGACCGCTTTCCAATGTTTTTTTTTTACTACGCCATCGGGAGTCTGGAAATAAACCGAATATTTCAATAGACACTCATTAAATCAAATAGTTATAATATGAGAAGGTAAAAAAAACAACTTTACCCATGTTTCTTCTCTTGATACGATGCAGTTCCGCAGAGCTTTTATTAAATGCGGAAAGTCGGAGAGAAACCACAATCTCTCATTTTCCTCGCACGGATGGTCACACGATACATTGTCCTCATTTATACCAAACTGCGTCCACATTCCTCTATTCCATTGAGCTCCATCAGAGACGACTGCGTCCACATGTAAGCCCGATGCGTGCAGTAAATTTATGCACTCTATGACCAAGTGACTCAAAACTTTTCCCGTGGCACAACCTTTACTCAAGAAACACGCTAGGGTTTGTATCCATGTTCCCGCAAACGGTTGAAACATGAATACCAAAGCGTGGTCTCCCAGTTCGCGACTTTGATGAACCGGGGTATATGCACTAAGGTCCGTGAATCCGTTGAAAAGTAAATTTTTTTTATCAAAATATACTGTAGGAGTTAGTTTCATTTCATCCAGTAGGAGAACTCCTAAAACGGCAAAAATGGCATTTCAAAATAGCTCTCTTTTCCGCTAAAAATTGTAGAACCGGCGGGAACATAATAGTTTAAATCTTGTATTGAAGGAATAAATATTACCTCTTCTTTCGAATTCACTAACATCTGAACATTTTCGTTTCAGAGATTCGAACACGGTCAAATCAAAACCATACGAAGAATGCATCTTGCTGATGTACTTCTCAAGCGTTTGCAATGTCGGGACAGCTAGTATTTTCCTGCTCAAAATATGTTCGTATAAGCTTTTGCTTTTGATCCTCATGAGAATACATTCGTAAATCCAGCGCAATTCATAGCGTCGTCCTCGGGGATTCTTCACTCTCGCTGCCTCGAAGCAAGCTTGGACCGCTTGCTGCTGCTCTTGTGGCAACAAACTTATCTTTTCCTCGAGGACATGCTTTTTCATGGAAGCACAGTTTTTTTTCAACTCCATTGCACATTCCTTAGACTTTGTAACCTGTGTGTTAAAAACATTGTGAAATATATTATGAATTGTTTACGAATTATTATAAGTCAACACTGAACGTGTCAATCATATTATAACTATGAAACTGTGAAATGTTCCTCTACGAACGGGGAAAAATAAAATTCTTACTTGTGTTATTAATCGCTTAATTTTTTCTTTTAGCGGACGTACTCGATCAGGTTTTTTGATCACTCCTCCACTGAGTGCTCGTTTCTTACGCACTGCGTCTCTATCAATTATTCTTCGACGCAGTAGACGACATGGTATGCACCGTTCACTTCTTGACTTTGCCTCGAAATGTCTTAAACATTCTTCGGATCTACAAGAGAAACACAAGTGACATATATATTTCATGTACCACAATTGTCCACTATTCAATTCGTATACATCTTTCATATTTCACCTTGTCGTGCTATCTATTCCTGGGCACAACTGAATGGCGTCTAAAAGCGCTATATTATAACGAATATCTTCGAGGGATCGTACATCTCTTATTCCTAGCAGTTTGGTTTCAACTTCATTGATGTAAACCTGAAAACGTTTCGAAACATAAGTCGATGAATATTTACTTCATTCAACTGAAATAGCAGAATGAGTCCATAATAATAAGGTAATATGATTACTGCACAAATAGTAAAGTGATGTAATTTACCTTCACCGACAAATCAGAGTCAATGATTAACTTTTTCGGGCTGCAGGCAGTTTCGTCCCACTGACCGAAAACTATTGTATCGTGATTAAATGATGCTGCTCCCCAACCGTTTGAAATTTTTTTGCTCGCATCGCGCTGCAAATCTTCAAATCGGTATCTGTTCGATTCCTTCCCTTCCTGAAAACAAGCACATTACGATTTGTATAGCTGCATAACTACATTTGAAAACTTTTGACACATAAATCTATGAACAAAAACTACGAAAAGTACAGAACGTAAGACATCAATAGATCTGAAATTCTAGTTTTATTTTGGTAAAAAAAAAAATGTTTATTCTGAAAGCAAATATGTTGGTTTCAAAAACATCAATGCTTTTTCAAATGATTAAACAGTTACATGGTGTGATCCACCGGAACTTGTATTTCTTCTACAATTTCAACTATAATCGGAACATTATGAAATGTACAATAAAAATCGAAAATTTAATCATTTATAATTTAATGGTGCTCTATATTCTCTAATTAATTTATGTACTTACATTTAATAATGAACGGCGCTTTCTACTTGATTAGAGGTTATGGTTATACCGCGGTATACTCATGATTGATGTATATATTACATACATTAATATATCAATGGCAAACATTCCACCTACCTCGTCCATTTCAGAAGACATTTAAGAATTGCACTTTAATAATAATTCGCTGGTGATGAGAAGAGAATTAACAAATTTATCAAGAAAAACAACAATAGTGGCACCTCCATAAGGCATAAACAGCGCTATAAAGAAGCCCGCGATGGTTTCGAACAGCGGGCGGGTCTGACGCGAGCGCCCCCAGAAGTTCTCATGAACTAATCGCGTGCTTCCGACAAAATCTGTTCACTTTCAGTGAAGTACGTCCATAACAGTTTGGTCTCCTGGTGTCTATTCTCCATGGCCTTGACGCTCAGCTGTTGGAAGCCAGAGAAATTCTCCGAACCAGGGCTTGTTTACGGGCACTCACGTGTGCGCGAGCTATATCTAATATTGATCGACCATGTCCATAATTCGCCGGTATGCTTGGGATCTGCAAGCGCCATTTCCACCCGCAGCCACATGCGTCGCTGCTATCGGAGATTGTTATTGATTTCCGCGTAATGATGCAAAAAATAAGCTAATAAAGCTATACGAAATGGGTAAGATCAAATGAAACAAAACATTGAATTGAAAAATATTAAACTTATCTAAATTGATGGACACTGTAATTTCATAAAGAACTTACTTCCAATGCAGTTACGTGAAAAAAAATCATTTTGGTTTTCGATAACCTTATTATTGGATGAATAAGACAATAATAATCATCATTATTGTAATTATTATTATTATTATTAGTAGTATTATTATTGTATAATTTGGTTTCTTTTGTATCACTATATACATATATACGATACGCTAGAGCTCAGATCGATGCGCATGCACCTCATTAATAAGAGTCAAAAAGACAAGCAGAAGCTACTCTCCCTGGCCCTCTCACAAAAGAGTCCGACCAGAGATGAGTACAGAGATCTCCAGTGCCGTGTTAAAATGTTGTAACCTGGGCCGCCGGATTGGTCGTCCCGAGTCAACGATGCCGTTAGTACCGAACGATGTCGCTCAGAGGTCGTGGCGATCGCCTCAATATAACGGGTGTTGGCTCAACGCTCGAGGTCGTGCTAGGTTACGATGGCTCTACGCTTTTCTACAGCGATTTTAAGGCGATGGACGACAGCCGAGTGCGAGAGAGACAGTGCCGTCGGCGCTCGCTGCGGAGAGAGGGAGATCGAGAGTTTGTGTCATCCATCGTCTTGAAGGAAGGTGGGGGGGACGAGGCGCTTAGGCGCGCGCTTGTACGGCGCACAGACGAGTGAAGTCGAGTGCTTTCGATGTATTGGTGCCCAACACAGGTAATTCAGGCGTACCCATACGCTATGCGTGGTCGAGAGCCTTGTGCGTCTGTATGAGTGGAGAGCCTTGTGTGTGCGACAAACACGGCCACTTCGGTCGCTTCGCATAATACGGTAGAAATAGGATCAGATAGGCGTATTGTGGCCGCGCGGTAATTCGTCACAGCCTTATTATAGCCGAAAAATTTGCATCTGTAAAGATATTTCGAAAAAACTTTCGTCGAGTGAGCGTTGAAGTTAGTAAAATTACGAATTTTCCCGCTCAGGTACAATTCTGATACAATGTGATCATAGCATGATAATTGAGATTTTTTTTGTTTTTACATATTTCGAATACACTAGTAAATCTAAACTTGGTAAATCTAAACTAACACGAAGCGTGCGTAAAACCGCATTTTACGTACGGCGTGTCATAAATTATATTAAACGACGAACCAAATTGCCTCATGCGAGGAAATCTCCCCAAACCGCAGTAATCGTTGCAACAAATGATAAAGCTTTAATTTGCAATCTCTTTATGTTTCAGTGATCAAAAATGATTTTGTGATAACTGATCGTTAATTTTTGTTATAATTTTAATTCAATTTTTGGCGCGCGTGAAGCGTACCCGACGTACGGTATTCGATTTGCTCGTTAGAAAAGATGGCGCCAAGCTATATAAAGCATCTGATTCTAAATTTAGATTGGTCATGTCATGGAAAAAGAAAATTCAATAAAAATGTGTCGTCATGTGGATTCCGCACGCTCATAGAATCAAATTAATATCTTAGGATCTCGATGAAATTTTAGAATTTTTCGTTGATGGATTAATAGCTGAGGTCTTGCAGATGCTTTTTCAATGTTTCAAGATTGAAAAAACCGTCCTTAGCTTAGGCTGGAAGTCAAAGGTGAAGTATGAAATTCTTTCGAAATCGAAAATATTTTTTTGTCGTGCTCATGTAATACTTCCGAATACAGAAGTCCAAATTTAATCACCTAGGGTCCATTCGACACAAAATTAAATAAGCTTTCCAACGGTTATTGTAAAAATTGGTAGCTTCATTTTCTACGGAGTTATCATCTTTCAAAGTCGCGACTCGTTTTTGGTTGGGCGCTCGTTAAGTGGTCTGATACCATCGGGCGGTAGTGTACACAAGTGCGGCGGCACTTACGCATCGACGATACGCGTCAATCGTTTCACGCCTCGCTGGCTCACTATTAAAAGTTACAATCATAATGATAATAATAATAATAAAAGAATTGGTACAACCATTTAATGAGAAAAAAATTAACTAATCAGATATACGAAAGTGATTAATAAATAATAATTTGCGAATGTAAGAAATGATTGCGCGATGACGTGACGCCCCTATTGGACCGTCGTGATGGGACGAAATCCGCTCCGATCATACCGACCGAGAGTATTTGAATCTCCCGGCCCACCGATTGCCTCAGTTCCTCTGCTTCTTCCGAACGATCAAAAGGTAAGCCCGAAGTCCGTCCCGTAGTGAAGAAACAAATTTTTTTCTTTGAATAAATTCGAGCCTGTCGAAAAGTAAATAAATTAATTCAAAATAGTTTTCAAAATAAAATGACAATAAACCAGGATAATATTGAATAAATGAAATTAATCAAATAAAATCGAAACAATGAAAACAAATTAACTAAATCCGAGTTCAGACAAATTTCTTTCACCTCTGTGCGATAAATTTGTTTCATTTGATATTATAAAAAGAAGGAGCCGCGACGACCCAGCCCACACGCACACACATAATTATCTCTGCATACGAAAATTTAATTTGTTAATAGAATTGTTTTATTTACATATAAGAATTCACAAATTAACACATTTCGCTTTTTTTTAATTTTCACAATTGTTAACTATATGATTCCGCATTTTCTAAAAAATGAACGTAATTTTACGCATGGCTTCCATTCATTTTTCGGCATTGCGAATAAGGGCTTGCCCAGACAAGGCGGGAACCTCGCGTTTTCACAATCGCGCGAACCTTATTTCCATTGTTTTTTGCGTTGTCAGGTCTGAACGCAACCATATAGCGTAAAATAAACTCCGGGCGGTTGAATCGCAAAGCGCGGTTTCTGCCTCGTCTGGGCAAACCTTTAGACAACTATTATTATTAATATTATTTTTTATATATTACTATTAATATTATTTTTTTTTGTTCTGTTCAACAGGCTGAAAAAATAATGAAATTATTAATATTTGCGGGCTTAGTCGCGCTCTGCGTGGGCTCGGCCATCGCTGCTAAACTAAAGCGGGACAACAAGGTCGTTTGCTTCTGGGATTCCACGTCTGTCTTGCGTTCAGGTATAATTTTTTTTTCGATTGTTTGTTTTCAACAGATTTTCGTATTTGTGACACGTGCAAGTGTCGTTCGATATGAAGAAAATTGTTAACTAAACACATCGATATCGCTGAGCATTAAACATTTTCATTTTTATGAGTTGGTTTTTGAAATTTTTTTACGACTCTCTTTATTTGATTGTCATTATCCATAAATTATAACAAAACGCAGGACCTGGTCGTTTCACGATTGAACACCTGAAACAAGCCTTGCCGCATTGCACCCATCTCGTTTACGGTTTTGCTGGTATCAACGCGGCCGATAACAAAGCCATTTATTTGCATCCGGATATCGATATTGGAGCTCGTTACTCGTTGTTCCCATTGATGTCCGAATTAAAACGCACTTTCGTCGGTCTGAAAATTTACCTGAGCATCGGTGGCGATGCCGATCCCTACGAAGCCACCCACAAGTATCTCACCGTGGTGAGTCGATGATTTAACTAATTCAATTTATTCCAATGAATTCAACCAATTCAATCAATTCTAATCAATACAATTAATTCAAATAATTTGACCCCATTCAATTCATAAGAATCCGTTCTGCTAATTCGAACCAATGCAATTAATTGGGACCATTTGAATAATTTGAATTAATTGAATTAATGATCTTATTCTTTAACCGTAAGATTTTCCATCCGAATTTGTATTGAATTGTTATTTATTCCGATTATAACAGACCGAAACCCCGGAAGCAAGATCCAAGTTTATCAAATCCGCCTTTGACATGTGCACCGCCCACGGTTTCGACGGTATCGATCTCGCCTGGCAATTTCCGACGATCAAAGTTCACAAGCAAGGCGTAACATTTGGCTCGATATGGCACAAATTCAAAAAGACATTCGGCTATGACAATTTTAAGGACGAGAAAGAGACGAAACATCGGGACGGTTTTACCGCTCTCGTGCACGATCTCAATGCTGAACTAAAGACCCGGAATCTCGCTCTGACCCTGTCTGTTCTTCCTCACGTCAATGCCAGTGGTAGGTGATAATCGATGACTCGCACATCCGTGCAACATTCCAATTACAAAAAAATTAAAAAATGCAATAATACATTTTATGACACGCTGTGCGTAAAAGTGCGGTTTTACGCTGCGCTCACTACATTCGCTTCAAACCGCATTTACACACCTTGTGACATGAAAATTCGTACGACACTTGTACGAAAAACGTTTTCCGGACTCGTGTGATTGCAACACTCGCCTTCGGCTCGTTCTGCAAACTCACACTCGTCAGAAAAAAAAATGTTCGTCCTAGTGTCGTAATGTACTATTTCACTTTTTTTCCCGCGTTTGCTTTGAGATAAGTTTATTACAACGCACGCAAATTGGCTCGGGACATCGATGCCGTCCACTTGATGAGCTTTGATCAAAAGACACCGGACCGCGACCCCGAAAAGGCGGATCACCCGGCGCCAACATACGAGCGCTATGGCAACCCTAGTTCTGCCAACGTAGATTCTGCTGTCAGGTGTGATACGATTTTTAAAAATTAAGAAAATTGACATAACACCTACCTCAGCATCATTTACCTCTCCCTGTAATAGTTGATTCACGTATATAGGGGAGAGCGGGGTTGAAAGTGCCGGCGGTAAGTTGTTCCGATGCGAATATTTCGTAAACGGAAAGAGATAACTAGAATGAAAAAATCGCCGTGCAATGCCATGTAGTCATGCTTCTGCGACAGTATTTTTTTTTTTTTCGTCGGCGACACCGTATGATCAGCTGTGCGTATTGCGTGGTTTAACGTCTCGTAAGTAAATATTTTCCTTCTTATACTTTTTGGTCTCCTTTCTATGGTATTAAAGCTATGAATACGATTTTTTCATTCAAATTTTCTCAATTCATTTCTGAATGAAATGGCGTTTTGGGATTGGCGTTTCGTTCAACTGATGCTTCAGGGTTCGTCTAGAGGTGCATAATTTTGTAACGGGGTTGGAAGTGCCCTTCCGTTTGGGGCTGGTTGTGCTGCGGCACGACTAAGCTCAAGTGCACCAGATTATTTTCTGCCATCTTTCTTTAATGAAATGAGAACACACAAGCGGAAAACGGCAAGGGAAACCACTTCTCGAGATCTGCAACAGAGAGCTGCAGACGCAGCTCTCGACGATTAGTCATAATCAAAATAAGGATCATCGTTATTTATTTTATTTCAGTTCGTACCAAAAAAATTACCAAAGACTTTTTTTGTTGTTGGGTCGATGGATAAATACTTTACCAATGACAACAATGTTATTATTTTTCTATTAGAGCCATTTATTTTAACCAAAAATGTTGGACGTTATAAACGGCACAACCGACCCCAGTATCGGCACAACACGCCCCATCGCGGAGTCATTTGTGCCGTGTTGCTGCGTCGCGAAAAATCGAGTCCCTGTTCGAAACCGTTGACAATAGGCAAAAACTGAAAATAAATTCAAAAACTAAATAAAATTTGAAACTAAACAGTCTACAAACCATAAGGAATAGTTATCATTTTGCTAGTTTTTTTTCGCAATTTTTCAAAATCGACACTTTCAAACCCGCTCTCCCCAATGTGGCTTTCATGGCAGAGAGAGAGAGAGAGAGAGAGAGAGAGGGAGAGAGAGATTTGATTGATTGATTATTATTATGCCTCAGTTAATAAGCAATAAGTTAATATAGCAGTAACAAGAAAAATAAGAATAATGGGGGATGAGAAAAATATAATGTATTTTTTCTTTCTCGCTCGCTTTCTCCCGTATTTCTCTTTTTCTCTCTGCCATGATAGTTTCATAGGTATGATACTTCTATGACGAAAAAAGAGTAAGCGGGAGAGAGAGAGAGAGAGAGAGAGAGAGAGAGAGAGAGAGAGAGAGAGAGAGAGAGAGAGAGAGAGAGAGAGAGAAGAGAGGAACCGTGACGGAATTAAATTCGTGAGAAATAACAAATAAATAAAATATACATTGTATATTTTTGCTATATATGCATATAAATATTTAGGTATCTATAAAAAATGATAATCAAATCTGTCGATAATAGAACTAATTGACTTTTGAACTTAACAAGATCACTATCATATCATTGTGTCATATATAGCTACATAAATATACAAATATGGATTTTTTAAATATCTTAGGAAGAAAAATTCCATTCATTATTATTACTATTTATTTTTCATATGCCCAGATACTGGCTCGACCGCGAAACTCCGCCTAGCAAGATCGTCGTTGGAATTCCTGCTTTCGGACGAACGTGGAGATTATACGATAAAAGCGCGATGAGCGGAGTCCCGGAGATAAATGCGAATGGCCCGGGTTCCGAAGGACCGCTCACCAAGACTCCCGGAATGCTTTCCTACGGCGAAGTTTGCGCACGTTTGACGGAAAAATCCCCAAGTCAAGTGCGCAGAATCGGTGATCCGACGAGAAGATACGGAAGTTACGCTTATAATTCTTACGATTTGTATAACAAGGTATATGGTATTTGGATTGGTTACGACGATCCCGAAACAGTTGGCAACAAAGCGTCGTACGTGAAAGACAAGGGTCTCGGTGGAATCGCTATTTTCGATCTGTCGACCGACGATTTCCTTGGCACATGCACCAAGGAAGCTTTTCCAATCGTTCGAGCTGTCAAGTCGAAGCTTTGAATTCGAATTAATTAATTGGATTCGAATCAATTGAATCAATTGAGTGGATTCGAATTAATTGAATTGATTAAATGTATTTGAATCGATTGAGTTAATTGAATGAATTCGAATCAATTGGATGAACTGAATGGATTCGAATTAATTGCATCAGCTGATTCGATTCATAAAAAAAAATGTCCTAACGAATAAAAGAATGCTTATCGAGTTTGAATGGTTATTTACGGTTACTCTCGATCATTTTGATCCATTCGATAATTCAATTTTTAACACTAAGAAGAATACGTTTCGTTTTGTTCAATTTGTTTTCCGAATGCGTCGTAGTTTACAGAATGTCCAGTCGATCGGTTCTCGAGTTTTCGTTGCTCGATTTGGATGAAAAATTCATAGCAGTGATAACAACCTGATTCCTGGCCAGCTCAAGTCAATAACGGTAGGTTTTATAACCGTATCCCAGGGTCAAACCAACGATTTCAACGTATAAAGCGCGTCGAATATACAGTGGCGTGCAAAAGTTTTGGGCCACCCCATTTTTTCATTGGATTGATAAAATATTTAATTTCTCTACTCCTTCATTGTTCAAAACATTTGAGAGTTAGAATATACACAGTAACATCAACAGGTACCAGATATAATGTTAGGTATCAAACTCCTACTGTAAAACACGTTGGCGGGAACATCAAAGTTCGGGGAGCTTTCTTCGCTGATGGCGTTGGTCCGCTGGTGGAAATTCACGGCTATATGGACGCTGCCATATACAAGAACATTTTGCAACATCATATGCTTTCATTTGCAATGAAGAATTTGCCTCGTGGTTGGGTTTTTCAACAAGATAACGATTCCAAACATACTTCGCTTCTGGTGAAAAATTTTCTCCAGAGCCAAAACGTCCGCCTCCTAGCCTGGCCGTCGCAGTCACCGGATTTAAATTCAATCGAACATCTGTGGCAAGACCTGAAAGTCCGTGTTGGAACGAAACATCACTACAACAAGACTTAATTGTGTTGACGGAATGAAAAATTGCCAGAAGAACGAATTTAGCAATTAATTCAATTAATGCCTCGCCGATGCGCTGCAGTCATTGCTGCTAAGGGCATGGCAACAAAGTATCAAGTCGAGTGGAGGAGAACAAGACATGTTTCCTCAAGTCTTTTCATTATTTCCAATTTTTTTCGACGCTGTCGTATACGGCCCGATACTTTTGTACAGTATCTAATATAAAAATGTTGAACAATTAATTATTTAGAAGTAATATCAATGTTTACAACTCATTGTTTTCAAATATAAGTGAATATGTATTATAATTAATCGTCTATATTTCTCTCACTATCGTATTTCTGTGCAATGTGTATGAAAAATAGGATGGCCCGAAACTTTTGCACGCCACTGTACATGCGTCGCCTAATAATAATTGCCGATCCACTCCATTACAAAGTGTATGTACACAGTTGGACCTCTGCGAGGTCGTCGTATCATATACATCGGCGAATTTAGCTACGACGACACTCGAAGTTACAACAATACGTGAGCTAGACGATGTCGAATAAATGTTCGAGACCGACTTCAAATCGAAACTAAGTTATTCCCATTTCTGCACGAAGCACACCACGACTTCGTGTAATGATAAACAAAAAACGGAGAATAATCTGAAGTCATGAATAAACATTGGAGATACTTATTTCATTCGATATTGATAGTAGATGCGTGTATCTGACAATTCCACGAAGACGTCGTAACATCGTGATTGTTCGTCTTGTTTCCACTGACAAGTATACACACAAGTGGTAACCATTTGAGTAAATTTTCTATGCGAGCAAATTCACGATCGTTTTCTGCCATCGATGTGATACATCTATAGTGATTCCTAGGCCATACTGGCGTTCAAAATTGGGCAAGTTACCTCCCCAGAACAAAACTCCGTCTCGACTTACTCAACGAAATACTCCCTCGATTGGAGATCGCAATTGTGCCGTTGTTAAAAATTCTTTGTTGCACGAAAATAACAATGATATATTAGATTCGTCTTAATTTTGCCAGAATAATCTAATATAAATTATATAGAATTGTTACGTGGCCACAGAATGGACTGGGTTCTGCGTGAAATCTTATTATTTTTCAAGAGTGAAAGAGTCGCGAGACTTGGCTACATTTTTTCCATTGAACGTTTTTCATGGTCATAATATTCGGACAGATAAGTAAAATAAGGCGAACATAGCTTCCGCTATATTACGAACCCCAATGTCTAAAAGGAAGAATGGAAATTCTTCCTCGTAGAAGGTCTTCGTTAACTGCCTACGATCGTTATAAATCGAATTGCGGACTTCAACTTTCAGCTTGTTAATATGCCAAATGTTTCGCGTCAAGGGTTTAATTATAGTTTACCAATGGTACGTTGTCGTAATAATATTTTGTGGGAGATAGCGATTTGCACCATGCTGCGGCAACACGCGCCTTCTTTTCTCCAACATTTAAATCGCTAATCACTATGAGAGTTCAAAGATGTATAAGAGTCAACGAGAAACGTGTTATTGAAGTATAATATGTTGAAGTATAACATGCAAATTAAATCTCTGATGATGTGTAACCTCGAAACATTTTGCCCCATTTTTTTATCTTAGCAAATATTTTTTGCCAAAACGAAAAAATTGAGCTATTATTCATTCGATAATATGGTTGGGAGTGACGGAGTCGAGAGGATGGAAAATGTTCAGTACTTCGTGAATCATAAGTAAGTGTAAATCAATTTTGAATTAAAACGAAATTATTGAATATAATTAATTCATAACCCATTCTATATTATATGGATTAGTAGTTTTTTTTTCTAATATAGAAAACAGACTGTAGAAAGCAGGAGAACGCATTATACGCAATATTTTACTTATAAAGAAAGTATCAGAACACCTTATGAGCGCAGTGACAAGCAAGAATGAGCACTCATAAGGTAAAAATCATATTTGAAATATATTCTGTCAACGAATAATAACTCCGATTAATTATCATGTAACAATTGATAGGGTCACCTTTCCGTAATAATTATGAATAATTGACAGGAATGATTACCTCATAGTGTAATTCAATATGCGATAACTGCTATCCAACTGTTGAAATTGGCCGCGGCGCGGCGCTGGCTGTTCATAGGGCCGACTTTGCTACTGAAGCATAGGTGAAATTATCATAATTACGATAATCAATTTGAAATTTTGAACACATCCGTAACTGCAGGCAGCTATAATATAAAAAGTTGAAATATGTCCAAGCAGTGGCGTAAATACATTATTTTGAAAAAATTGCATAAATACATGTTTTTAACTGAGATATGTTCGACGATATATTTTTTGACAAAAAAACCTTCAAAAATAATTTAAAACGACCAAAAAGAAATAAGATTACGATTTTTCCTATGCAATTGCAAGCAAACCGTCAACGATAGTCGGCGCTTTGAACAGCCAGCGCGGCGCCCGGCCACTTTAAACTCTCGTGCCACTTTATTTCAGTAGGCGAGCATAGGAGTACCAGGGGCCTGATGATATACGTAATATACGATAAAATTATTATTAAATAAAAATTCAAAACTTATCGATTGTGTGGTAAAATGAGATGAAACGTGTTCAATATATTTTTTCGTTCATACGATTTTTTATCCTCTCGATAGAATGTATATATTTCTACGAACACTTATTGAAATTAGAATTTCGTCGTACTGAAATTTTGTTATACCGTTGGAGGTTACGTTGATCTGGCTCCATTCAACATTGCATTCAGGTTATCACCGATATTAATAGCACGTTGAGTGAGTGAGTAATTTGTTTAAAACTATCTAAACTAAGAATTTTTATGTCGCATGATGAGCTCCATCACGAACGAAATGTAACTACCCAAGATAATAAAAAAGTATTGATACAGGTAACTCTTGTCTATTGATGCCTCACATTTATTGTGAATGACGGATCCGAAAACCACAAAAATGACAAGTCTCGAGTTTCTATTGCATAGATAAAAATGTGTCATGCTCCCCGGGATGTTTGCATCGATAAGAGCATGTAATTTGGAGCATACGGATTCATACATCGATAATATACATAAAGTGGAAAGGCCCTAAGAAAATTCGACGGCGGTGACAATAACCAACCATGATTAGATCAATTGTCGATGAAAAGAACAGGATTCCATGGTTTTATTTGTCAGAAGGAAATGTATTGAATATCAACCGTAACTATCGATTGCTTTTTTTGTCGAAAAAAATATCGACTTAATTCAGTGATCATAATTTATTCACCATTTGTATGGAATATTTATACTAGCCCGAGATTCAATATCGTTAAAAACAATGATACACAGAGAGCCAGCGTGACAGCATCAGGAATCCTAGTATAATGATTTAAGGTAGTAACGCACATAGGAGACTTTACCGTCCGATTTTCATGAAACTTGGCATACTTATGGGTATTGATGAGAAAAAGGCCCAGTTAAATTTTTATGGCCCTCCGGAGCACGAGAAAAAAGATATCAACACTTTAATTTTTTCACGTTTAACATTGAGCCTTATGGAAAAACACGCTAAATTTGATATAATACAAAAAGTTGCCGTCAGATTTTAATGAAAACACTTCGAGCTGCAAGTTTAATATTCGGGCAACATTTTGGGCACTTGACCGTAAAGATCAACAGACTGTGACGAGAATAATAAGCAAATAAACATCGGAAAATATCGTCTCTCTCTCTTTCTCTCTAATCGACATCATACCACGCGTCTTTGTCACACACAGGTACTACGTAACTCATTTGGAGATGGTATAGCTTTAGGCTTGCTTTGACTCTTACGGTTTGTGCGTTACTACCTTAAGTTACCCGAGTTTGCAGAAAATAACTGGTTAAAAAAAAATGTTTAGTCTTAATGATTATGCCCGATCCAACTCAACCTTACATTACAAAGTTCATATACTAACTTTGCAAAAACCAGTTGAATCCCCCCAAAAAACACAATGCGTAAAGAAATCATGACAAGTACATTCACCTGAGCGCCGTCCAAAGTTTAAAAAATTCCGTACTCTAACGGAGAAAGTGCCGCGAATTTGTGACGCTATTCAAAAAGCCAGAGGGTACTTTGAAGAAGCTAAGATTTTTAAAATATTTATTTAAAGTGTAAAATTTATCAGTTTGTAAAAATCGACAAATTGTATCTTAAATATAATATACATCTAACTACATCCGCTTGTTCATTTCTTGGATTCAATAATACTGATTTTTTTCTAACAATCGAACGCTATTTGATTGGGAATCAATAAATAATAATTCGAAACGTTTCATTGCCTCTAGAAAAGTTTCTCATTTAATTAACAATTAATTATTCAACAATTTTGTTGATGATTATATGGGTAGACTAGTGCTCATAAAATTCGTAAGATAATTCAGTGGGTATACGAAAAATAAATAGAAAAACAACAACTTTGAGTAGAGTAACAGGATCCTACCCAAACCCCCCATTCGCCATCCGGCCCTGGTGACAAGCGCGAAGCGCGAGCCGAGGCTCTCGAGTCACCGTGAATCGTGCGACGAACTGTCATCATGTAGATTCAGCACGCTCATAGAAATAAATTCATATCTTGGGAACCCGTTGAGATCTTCCAATTTTTTTAGAGGAATCAACAGCTAATGTCCCAAAGGTTCTTTTTGAGAAGTGGCGATTTCTAAAAAAAATGTCTTACCTCCAGCCGAGAGTTAAAGTGGAGGTATGAAATTCTGTAGAAATCGGAATTATTTTTTTGTCTTCCTCACGTGATAATTCGGAATGCAGCGATCCAAATTTACTCAACCGGAACTCATTCAACACAGAATTCAATAACCTTCCAACAGTTTTTGTGAAATATCGGGAGCCTCTCTTTTCACGGAGTTATCGTCTTTCAAAGTCGCGACTGGTTTTACATGGAGCGCGCGGTAAGTGGTCTGATACTTTCTGGCGGTAGTGTATATATAATTATATATATATATATATACATATATATGTCAATGGTGAAATGTTGAGTAAGCCATGAGCAAGGTTCTACTTTACATATTGGTATAATTGGTCACTTGCGAATTGCTATCCTCCAGTGTAAATTCCGTTTTTAAATTATGATTTATTTCTTAAGGTAGTTCTGGAGTTTTCTCAAAATCTATAGAATCGCCTGAAATTGTAGTATAGTGTACATACAACCTTTATGAACCGGTTCCTAAATTTTTTATTCGATCCACCACTTAGTTTCTGAGATAATTGCAATCAAAAATCGGGTTTTTTGTACGTGATGCCTATACCTAACACGTGAATGGATAGGACTTTATTCACACTTTTTATTATCGGCGCTAAACGGAACTATACATTTTCAAATAAAACCACCGGTGTATGCAGTACTAGTGTAGGATTAATTGAAAAAAAAATTGCAATATTCCACCACTTAGTTTCGGAGATATCGACTCACGACAAATATTTATTATACTCGATACGGAACGGACACGCAATCAGCCGTGACGAAACGGCAACCGTGTTCGCTGTGGAGAAGAGACGGGGGCGCGGCAAAGTCCGGGAATTTGAAACGGGTTTTTTTTCTGAGTTTTGATAATAAGGAATATGTAAAATAGAACTTAATCCCATTCGTGTTTCTTCCACTGCTTTTCTTGAAAAAATATCCTTTTTACACTGAATACACTTTAAATGCTCGGAAAGATATTTTAAATCAACAATCCGTCGCCTCTCGACAGCAAACTTCTGTTGCTGATCGTTGAGGTTATCGCGTTTAGCAGCATTCGCTCGACACATAGCCGCAACAGCTCGTAATTCGTGATCACAATTTTTTTTTCGCAAACCGACCCTTATTCTTCACTCGGCTGGACATTTTTTCAATAATTCGTTGATAAAAATTCACGGCCACTGGTACACGTTTGAAGTTTCTAATACTAGAAAATTGCGCTGTTGCCGCTTTTTCAGCGCCACGCTCTATGTATGTAGGGGGCCTATCCATGCACGAGGTGTGATTGTGTAGGCTGTGCAGAGAGTACAAGCTCTGTCAAAAGTTTTCAACTGACAGCATCATATGAGATTGGGTTTTACTGTACACTGCGGTCGAAACTTTTAGCTGATACGTGTACCTCCAGAACTACCTTAAAACGGAAAAGGTACTCGACCGTATTGGACCAACATTTAATCAGCTCTAAGTTTCAGCGAGACACATCGATTGCATCATCGATTATTCCGATCGCGTTATGAGTTTTAGAGAAAATGTTACGAAAAATTGATCACATACGTACGTACATAAATATATATACAGAAATATAAAACGGAATTTACACTGGAGGATAGCAATTTGCCAGTGACCAATTATACCAATATGTAAAGTAGAACCTTGCTCATGCCTTACTCAACATTTTACCCATTTTCCAAAGATTCCTCTATGAGAAACTACATTTAATAAGAAATATATATTTCACAAGTCCAATATCAAACCAACGCGACTTCATATAGCAACCATGTTGATGAGTAAAAAACCATCGAATTTCCCCGGACACGGATAATCTCCTCATTATCGTCAATTAATGATGGTAATAATAAACTTCAACTCGCAAATCGAGAAGTTACTTGTGCGACCCGTATAGAATAACCATGGGCACAACTAACCATGGATACTATACTAACCATGGACACTACTAACTATGGGCTAACCATGGGAACTACTAGTTTTTCTATTGATCACAATCCAATTCGAGATATCATAAAATGTCATATTAATTTGTTAACAGAATGAGGGCTCGTGACATGCAAAAAAAATAGACACATCATTGGTGAACCATCTTCATTAAAATTGCGAAGTACATTAATCCGCAGTAGAATTACTTATGTTCCCCGATTTCTTGGCTTCCGCTAATTGGAGTTGAATGATGATAATCAGGTTCATCACGGTTGAACTGAATATCTGAAAACGGGATAGCCGTTAATTCGTACGACAATGCTACCTCACCGGTGATCAACCGCCTCTCCGGAACTCCACAATCATATTTATTTCAATAGTAACAGCGTATCAACTCACCGAGTGCAGGAGGGCACAGTTCAGGGTGAATAGTCCGCAAGCGGTGAATTCGACGTTTCGCTGATACAACTCGAGAGAAAACACCCGGAGCTAGAATCATTACGTGAAATAAATTATACTAGCTTACAAGTTTTTCCTTCTCCGCGAGAACTCGATCAAAAAAGTGTTACATAGACTAAACTGGGGTCACTGAGAAAGAAAATGACACTCAATCATCTTTCCAAGGAAGGGTTTTCGAGATCTTAACGAACAAAAATATGTTTTTAGGCCTTTTTCTTAGTTATCGACAGGAATCTCGAGACCGATGGATCTAACTCACCTAAAATATACATTGTTTGAAAGTTGTGTTCTTTCCCTTTACAATAACGTACTTTTTGTGTCTACCGATCTGGTATTCTTTGATTTACAGTTGCTGAAATATGAAAAAAATGGATTTTCCAAGCTTCTTTGAAAATCACACATGTTTATTCGCTCTTTTCAGTTGGAATTTTTTCTTACAGGTTTGATGTTTGCAGATGAAAGGTTATTTCATTGATATTATTATTAATTTATTGCAGAATGAGGCTTCTTCGGATAAATTAATGAGAGTCATTTTCGATTTTAGTGACCCCAAATAAGGTTGAATGATACTCTTTGCACGAGGTTCATTTTTCGTGGAAACCTGTGACATTAAATAGCGACGGTTAGTCGGAACAAGGATAGAACATGCATATGTTTGTTGTACAACCTCGGCCTTGTCTTCTTCACTGGTAGATGCACGCGCGAGTACCGCGTGAACTGCATCAGCGGTCTTGTTAATCTGCAAAATGGAAACAACAAGGAGGATAATAATAATAATAATCATGATAATAATAATGGTAATAATTATGAGAAGAAGAAATAACAATGACAATCTTAAAACGATGATGATAAAAATAGACCCCATTACCAGGCGCAGGATAAATATTTATGTCCACACCTCGGAGTTAGTCCTGTCGATGCCAGCAGTCAGCATGACAATTGGGAACATAGTGATAATCAGCCATCCCAGCATCCTCACATTCACACACGGTGAGTTTGATTTGTCTTGCAATACAATGGGAATAACGGTAATGTAGAGACTGTACATCAACCCACTGTACAAACGAACGATCGACAGCAAAATCGGTATCGAGTAAAATTTCGAAACGTCACGGGCGATATTGCACAGTGTGGCGTGAGTTTGTCTGAAAGTCACGATTTTGGGACAGCAAGCGGGATGTAACGAATTATCGTCGATTACCAAGGACGGACCTGATCGAATGACGGAGTAATTTGAGGTTTCGAGGAGAGCACGATTCAACGCCCGGAATCGACATTCCATGAGCTTCATTATAATAACGTACTGGGTGATAAGCCAGCTCATGGTCATGGTAGGTAAGGTAAGATTCACCAGAATGCCGAAAAGATTTCCGATGCACCAATGTGTGGTCAGAACAATCACAATCCATGCGAAAGTCTCCGTCAAGAAGATCACAACAACGAAGAGTCCATTCGATTCGGAATTGCGTAAATCAGCCGTACGGAACACGTCGCGATCGACAATCGTGAGCCGATTGAATAACTTTACCGCCGTGTCTTGCTTGATGCAGAACATGATTCGCAACGCTATGACGAATATGTTACCGGAAACCGATAAGACCGCTTCGGATATTACCGTAAATCGCGACTTGTTGGGGTACTCGTAAAGGTACAATCGAGTAAATGCTACAATCCACATACCACCGAGGATAACGCTTAGAACGATGTTGTAAGCACAACCGAGTCTGGAATAGGCTAATTGTGGCTGTTGCGACGTCTGGAGAACATCGAGGTTCAATATTTTCGTCCCGGTAGATGGTCGATCGATGTTGCATGGGGCGAGACCGAACAATTTAAAGATCATCAGTACTATTTTCATGCGGTTGTACTCGTTATCCATTCTGGAGATTGATGAACGTATCCTTCGACACCACTTTCGTCTCATGTTTTTTAATCCTTTCATTTTTGTTCAGGTTGATGGTTATCAACCTGAACAATTTATCTATGCTACTGTGATACACTTGCTATTGAAATTCATCGCAAAATGTTCCTCTCTGTTTCAATAGAAACAATCTTCGTACTTGTCGGCCCGTCGTCATATTCATTTGTTTTCGATGAAAAGATTTCGCGAATGCGATGGTATAGGAAGCGAAGAAAGTAACTACGCAGGAAATGGTAAAATCTTGTTCAGCTTGGTTCGACGATAATGCTGGATTGGGAGTTAAACGAAATCACTAGCAGTAAAGCCACAACTTCCAGATCAATTCGTATCTTTGATCAACAGCTTACATGGTCGTTTCCCAGTTCATACAGCTTTGAAGTTATCATCGTATACGTATAGGCGAGTGCCTACGTTACCAGTTTAATGCGATGCACTCAGCTGCTCATACCCAACATACCCGATATCGTAACTTCGTTAACCGATTCGAAGCTAGGATTTAATGCAATAGAGTTATTTTTATCAATCAGAATGACTTCGAAGTCAAATCGGGCTGGTGTTTCACATCCCGCTATATCACAAATATTGATATAAATTATCGCACGAAATGATAAAAGGCGTTGCGTAGATTGATGACCGGTCAGCGTGTAGGTGTATCTTTAACCTGCAATGTGGCAACTGAATTCATACCTCGAGTCACCTGATACTCGTACCACCACGATGATGGAAAAAACTAGATTAACGGTCTCTTGCCAATTGTCTGTATCCCGTCGGGACGAGTGCAGCTTTGCGTTTTAAGAAGTGGTGGACATGTGTCGATTTAAACAGCATCGTCATGGTAACATTATTCGATGACACACAACTAGAAGTGATCCTACGCTAAGAGAATCCCCTGAGACATGCAAAGCATTCGGTGATGACGAGGCGTTCGTCGATTGCACGAAAACACGTCAGGACGTATGATTGGTTCGCTCCCAGACGACTTGGAACTCGTATGACTTGGAATTAGACATTCGGACTAGAGACGAATGGGCACTGGGAGAATTAGAACCATCTCGACTAGGTGGCGATGGTTGACATGACCCAAGCCGATGCCTAAGGCCCTCCCAAATAACGTTTCACGCTCTTCAATTTGAACACCGTCAACGGTACCATTACAAACAAGTCGAAGTGGATGCTACTCGTGTTCTCCAAACACCGTATCGATTTTTACGGGGAACGAAATGAAATACGTGTACCAATAGCTGAACTCGTTGATTGCGTGTGGTGGATCCGTTCAAATTGTATTGGTCACATGCATATAATTACATGTGAACCTTGACCGATGTATATCGACCGCACTCCATGGTTTCGAAGAACCAAACACGATCATATCCAAGGAATAACAAATGAGCAGGATATACAGTAGAATTTCGATTCATCGAAATCCCATTAATCGGATGTCAGCTTGCTTCATCAAAATATTCCATTATCCAAATTAGGTAACGACATTTTATTGTTCCTTACTAATCGAGAAATCCTTAATTTTGTGACGATAGCACTTTCGGAGGTAGTTACTTTAAGAAATGAAAAATTAGCAGCCAGGTGGATTAGAGATGGAAGAATGGATGTTTTCGGATCGTCATCTTTCACCAACAGGTTGAACGCATAGGGTAATCGATTCACAGTATCAGCAATTAAAAGGGCGAAATAAATCGCGAGAAACCATCGGAAGGCTTGGGGTTAAGTATTTATTTAACAGAAATTCCATCGACACAGACGTTTCGAGTGATTTTTACGGTGCCTGGGAGCTAGTTCAAGCGATAACTGACTCCCAGAAACAAACGAATAGCTACAGTCGTAGACTGTACGACATCGTTGTCCAGCCGCTTATCGTCAGCTACGTTTTTCAGCTTCGGGGGATAGACTCCGCAGACAAACGATGACAAACGTTGACCCTGGTCTATGAATTTTAGGACCTAGTATTTTTCTCTCTGAGCCCTCTCCGTCTCCCTCGCTCCGCAGCAAGCGCTGATGGCACTGTATCACTCGCACTCGGCGATGTCGTCCATCGCCGTCACGATTAACATCAGTATTTATGGTTATGGATTTTTTTGCAGGTTTTATCGTAGAGTACACAATAACTCGACTCATTCATGAAAATATTACGTCTTTTTCCCTGAAAATACGGTTTTCTATTGATCACAATAATATTCGAGATATAAAAAACGTATCACTCTATTAGCAGAATAAACGCTCCCGCAATGTAACGAATATACGTTATCAATGAACATACGCCATTGAAATACGGAGGCACATTACTCCGCAGAAGATTCACTTATGTTTGCTGATTTCTTGGCCCCCGCTAATTGAAGTTGAATCACGATGGTCGCGTACATCACAGCCGAACTGAATATCTGAAAAGAACAATGGCGGTTAGTTCATACAGCAGGGTGGGACTCGGAATCCAGAACGAGCATATTTCCGAAGGGTCAAAATTGCGAACGTGCAATGTTTTGAGCGATAATGCTCTAAACGGTCAAAATTCCGAACATGTATATTATTTTATATAGTGTTATAGTTGCGTAACTCGTCCGCCGGCTCCGAGACTACGAGCGCCAGGGCAAACCATCCAACATTGTGGGTTTCTCAACCAAATTAATTATGAAAAGTTTTTAATTAGCGCGAACATATTTCTAATGGCGTTCATAACATCATACAAATTCCAAGGGTGTGTGCCCTTTGAATTGTTGCAAAAAATATAAAAACAAAAGTAAAAATAAAAACAAAAAATCAATACATTTTTATCATCCCGTTCCAAACGCTGGGTAAACAACGCCATATGGACCAGAAGTTCACATAAACAATGTTGCAAAGAATTTAATTTTCTACAAAAAAGTCCACAACGGCTTTCATCTAACATTGATAGTTTACGCGTAGGAAAGCTGAAAAGTCGGGCAATGTGAAAAACCGCGTGACTGGTGGGCATTCGGAATTATGCACGTTCGCACCATTGTCAGTCGAAACATTGCGCGTTCGGAATTTTGACCCTTCTGAACTTTGCTCGTTTTGAATTTCGAGCCCCACCGAATTCGAACACCAGAATGATATTTTGAATCGATGATGACAACGTATCGACTCACCGAGTGCAATAGAGCACAGTTTATGGTGAAAAGTCCGCAGGCGGTGAATTCGACGTTACGCCGAAATAACTCCAGAGAAAACACACGGAGCTGAAATGATTTCGGGAAAAAAGTTATCAAACGCCGACGGTCGAACAGAATGTGAATGAAACATTTATTGTTTTTGTACAACCTCGGCTTTGTCTTGCGGACTGGTAGATCCACGTGCGAGTACCTTGTGAACTACATCGGCGGTCTTACTCATCTGCAAAATGGAAATAACAACAAAGATAACTAGTAGCGCCTATGACTAGTAATGCCTATAGCTAATCAAGTTTATTTTGTGTGTGACCCTTTACAGGTCGCACAAGTAATTCCCCGATTCGCGAGTTGAAATTTATTATTATCATTATGAATTATCGATAATTAGAAGATTATCCGCGTTCGGGAAAATTCGATAGTTCTCTACTCATAAACATTGTTGTTATACGACGTCGCGTTGTTTCGATTTTTTACTTCATGAAATATATATTTCTTATTAAATTTAGTTTCTCATGGAAGAATCTTTGGCAAGTGTGTGAGATGATGAGATAGCCATGAGCGAGGTTATACATGACATTTTAACAATTTAAAAACGGTACAAAATTACATGCCTCATTCACGGCAACGAAAAAAACAACAACAATAACGACAACTACAACAACAACATCAATAACGTATTAATATATATTATTGCTACTTAGATGGTCGCTTGCAAAGGTCGCCTCGGGTATATTCACACCTCGAAGTTAGTCCTGTCGATGCCTGCGGTCAGCATGATGATCGGGATCGTCTCAACGACTAGCCATGACAGCATCCTAATATTCATACACGGTGGATTCCACTTCCCTTGCAGTACGAGAGGAATTACGAGCATGTAGAGAGTATACACAATCCCACCGCCCAAGCGAACGATCGACAATAAAGTCGGTATGGAATAAAAATCCGATATTTCACAGGCGATCTTATACAGTTTGGCGTGAAATTTTCTGAAAGTCAAGATTTTGGGACTGTACGGGTAATGTAATGGATTATCGCCAATTATCAACGACGGACTCCATCGGATGACGGAGTGATTCAATGAATCGAGGAGAGCACGATTCAGAACCCGGAATCGACGCTCTATAAGTTTTACCATAATAACGTATTGCATTAACAGCCAGCACATGGTCATGGTGGGCAAGATAGTATTCACCAAGGGGCCAAAAATATCGTCGACGCACCAATGTGTAGACAGAACAACTACAACCCATAATAAGCCCTCGGCCACGAAGAGTATAACAACGAAGGGTCCGATGGGTTCTGAATTGTAGACATGGGCCACACGAGCTACGTCGCGGTCGATCGTCGTAAGAAGATTGAATAACTTTATCGCCGTGTCTCGCTTGATGCACGGAATCAATCGTAACGCTGTGACAATTATGGTGGCGGACACCGAAAAAATCACTTCAATTGTCACCGTCACTCGCGACTTATTGGGGTAATCGCGACTGTACAATCGTGGAAATGTGACAATCCAAAGGCCGACGACAATAACGACGAGAACGACGTTATAAGCACAACCGAGCCTGGAATATACTAATTTTGGCTGCGGCGACGACCGAGGAACATCGAGGTTCAGGACTTTTTTCCCGGTAGACGGTCGATCGATGCTCCACGGAGCGAGACCCAACAATTTGAAGATCATCAGTACCATTTTCATGCGGTGGTACTCATTATCCATTCCGGAGACTAACGAACGTATACTTTGATACCACTCCCGTCTCATGTTTTTGAGTCGTTCCATTTTTTATGAGCTCGATAGTGCGACGCAAGGATCCGGCTTCTGTCTCTAAATGCGGGTGCCTGAATGTTTTCGGCCACAGTGTTAAAGTGTATATTTGTTCGTAAGCCTACGATGAAGAGCGTCGACAGTAATTTCGCGTTCACGGCAAGCCACAACCAGGTCATTAATAATTTTATTCCGTAGACATCGACAATTCTGCAATTTATCTATGCTACTGTGATGCACTTGCTATTGAAATTCACGGCACAATATTCCTCTTTGTCGCCATAAAAACAATCTTCTTAAATTGTTGGCATGTCGTCACATCCATGTGCCTCAGAGGAAAATATTTCACGAAAAAGTAACCACGTTTGAAAGGACAAAATCTTATGCAGTTTTATGTGACAATAATGCTGTATTGGACGATAAACGGAATCACTGGCAGTAAAATCACAACTTTACGATTCATCGAAATGATCGTTCAATCGCTTGCATGGTCGTTTACGAGTTCATACAGCTTTGAAGTTATCATCGTATATGTCTACGCGAGCGTCTATGTTACCAGTTCAATGGGCTGCACTGAGTTCCTCATACCTAACATTCCCGATGTGGTAACTTCGTTAGCTGTCTTAAAGTTAGGATTAAATGCAATTGAGTTATTTTCATCAATCAGCATAAATTTGAAGTTATATATCGCTGGTGTTTCACATTCCACTATGTCATAATCATGTGAAACTTGGAAATACATGCACGCACGAAATGAAACGAAAGTCTTGAAATAGATTGATAACCGGTCAGCGGTAGTTGTCGCTTTGGCCGGCGATATGACAACTAAATTCGTACCTCAAGTCATATATTCCCCATACCACCGCAATGATCGCAAAAGAAGATAAAGGTCTCTCGACAACCGGCTCTAACCCGTCGGGACGACTGCAGCTCTGCGTTTTGAGAACATGTATTGATTGGACATGTATCGATCGAAACAGCATCGCCATGGTACCAATAATCGGCAACACACAGCTAGAAAAAATTCTGGATCATGGGAACACCCTGAGACAGGCAAAGTATTTCGTGGTGACGAGGCGTTCAATGATTGCAAAAAGACGCGTCAGGTCGAATAATTGGTTCGCTCTCACGCCACTCACAAGCAGCTTCCGTTCTGTTTCCTCGGGATCTGAAGTAGTGCACGAAGCCTTTTTACGAGGAATGCTTTTAATCGATTTTTCGGTCTTTCATGTGATAACTATCGTGCACTACTTCGCATTCGCTGGAAGTAATTTCCAGGTTCCAATTTGTAGCTTATCTTGAAAAGAGACTCAGTTTACAATGTCAATGTTTCTCAAAGTTCGGACGTGTCCGTAGCTTCTCACGTAATTCTCTAAACTAAGGTAAATGGCCTAGTTAGTGACACTTTAAGAGCACCGATGTCGGATTTTTACTATTTATCGACGCGTGATATAGCTAAAATGAAAGGTTGAGGTTTTAACACGTGCGTTAAGGCCCTCTGAATGAGATTCACGTATCAAACAAGTGAAATGATGAATATTTATTAATATATTAATTGTTATAATATCGCTCCTCTGCTGCTGGGGTTTCTGACACTAGAGAAACATCCATGTCGTAGTTTGTGATCCCTACGTATACCCGATTCATGACACCCTTTACGGAGCTTATAACCTCTACGTGTACGCGATTTATGACTCCCTTGGCCCAATTTATGACACCTTTGCGTATCCACGGCCTGACCTGTCAAGTCGAGAGTCAACAACTGCAATGCAACCTCAATTATGTGACGTAATTATTGACACTACGGATTTAACCAAATATCTAACCAAAAGTTAAATTATTTTTTATCACATCGATAGTCTAGTTCATGCTGAATATGTCGATACCATTTTTCTTTCGTTTTATGTACTGACAGAACGAACAAATTTCATATATACGTAGGTCGTCGCACTTGCTATCAGCGTCTAGCACGGCCGCTGCGGAGCCACCGAGACGCGTATTAAGCTGTTCACGGGTCAATTTCTATCATAAAATATTTTATTAAAAAAAGTGTGTTGTTCGTCCAATAATCAAAAGTTAAAAACGCTCTTTGATTATCCGGCAATTTAATTATTATTCGACAAAAACTATATTTATGGCAGTCAAAACTTTGCCGTCGGTGTCACAATCAGGGACAGTGTCAGAAACTGAGCCGTTTACCTTGCATGTTCAAGCCTCCGTTCACTTCAGTTAAACTCTGATGGCGCTATTTTCTGTACAAAGTCAGCCAGTATTGTGGTGGGTATAACGCGTTGAAACTAGATACAAATTCGATTCAGCATTCACGCCCGAAGAGACAGAAAGTGAACAATCAGATTCTCGAGAACGTAATGTAGATTGAAAGAGACTCTCATGTCCCTCACATCCCTCTCGGAGCTTTTATGCCCACATTCTATCTTGCCGTAGTCTTGCTCAAAGGAGGTCCCGAAAATCCCTACAGCCTCAACAGCCTTCTTTAACTGCTATAGACTCCATTGAAGGAGATCCCTGGTTTTAGGAGCTTAACATTTCGTGCCACAAAAGACCTTCCATAACGCGTGTCCTATACGTCACACGTTTGGGGGTACGTCGAAAAGGTCGCTGGAAGCTTTCCGCGGAATAACGGGGTTCCTACGCAGAGTCTTGCGAGTCTACACTAATTCATAATGGCTACCTAGACTAGCATACCTTATAATTAAAATAATTCCATAACATAGCTTTCTCTGGGTGGAAACAACGGCAATCCCCCTGGTCCCATATAAATAAATTCGAAAACGCTGAGGTGACACGTCAACATCTGATCCGCCGAATCTGCGTCACACGCCTGTGACGTCTGTGAATCCTGTAATCCTGGCTCCAAGGCGCGATTAGCATTGCAAAAGTTGGTCGCTCAATATTGGTCGGGTCGTGACTGGCACGATTGAGACAAAAGACGCTTGGGATTAGGGACACTTGGTACTGGAACAATCAGAACTAGCGCGACTTCGCGGCGACAGTTCATATAGGAACCAGTGACCCAAGTCGAAGTCTAAGACCCTCCCAAAAGACGTCCTACGCTCATTCGAACGCCGCTAACGTGACCGACTCGAACATATCGAAGTGAATGCGACTCATGTTCTTCAAACACCGTGTCGGATTTTACGGAGAACGGAATGAAATACGTGTACCAATAGCTTAATACCGCAACTCGTTGATTGCGTGTGATGGATCCCAGTGGTCTGAAGCGTAATGCTAAACGAGACGGCTTTATTGGCCGTCTTGACTACCGATCTGATTGGCTGAGCAACGGCTCCCGTGGTACTTCTTGCTAACATCGTGGAATTTAAATTTATTGGTATAAACAATAAATAATTCAAGTCAAGAATATTTCATTATCATCATTGTTGTTTATTATTTTTCAAAAATGTACATGTAATAGAATATAGATTTAACACGATTGAAGGACGACCCTTAATCGTATACAGCAAAAGTTTGTCGCTGGGACGATCAGATCAACATCCCTATAGATATCATACCCCTGAGATGTACGTTCGTAAGCATGTATGTATAATAAATCGCGTAACGTTCTAGATAATCCGTGACATTGTAGTTTTTTTGTAATTGCTAAGAAGATGAGTCGCGAAGGTTGTGAGAATCTCAAAAGTCACCGGGGCACCAGCCCCACGCCCGTTGAGAAAATAATCGATGGACGTCCGATCAATTCGATTTTTTCGTTCTGTATTCTAATTTCCAAAGCCATGATCTTACGGCCTCTCGAAGTTTCACCGATCTCGTGGAGACGCAAGATCTTCGAATACCTCGCGTTGAGATCGTCGAGCAAACGATCGATACCCTCCACATGGTTCTTTACGACGATTTCACCGGGCATAAGTTTTTTTCTTGATTTTTGCGTCATCGTTTCCACCCGTCCGATCGACGTGGTCCTCTTCAGGCTCACCGTCACGTCCGTTATCGTGTTTTTTCTTGTAACAACCGTGCTGAGATAACCGTGGCGAAAAATTTCCAACGTATGGGAACCCGGCAACAGAATTTTTTTCAGTACAGCCATGTTTGGAGATAGACGATCATTTTTTTCTCCAATTTTTACGACAGATCGTGGGAATCGTTTTGGTCGCCGGATATTTGTAGCAGGACAGCGACAATAATATCTGCAAACATTTTTTTCATAACGATAATTTTGTGTGGATGGCAATGGGAGGATTTGGACATTTTTCATATGCTTACCACTGGAACGTTGTAATTTTTGTTTATGTATTCACCGAGAATCGTGGAATCGTTAGTCGGCGAGTGACATTGTCCGATCGATAATTGGGATTCGTAGTTGTTGGCCAGATTCTCGAACACGTCGGATTCACGATCCGTATAGCTGACATGGAAATAGTATATTAAGATACTAGTGCGAAAAAAGTTTTTCTGACGAGTGTGAGTTTGCAGCACGAGCCGAAGGCGAGTGTTGCAATCAGACGAGTCCAGAAAACGTATTTCGCACGAGTATCATATACAATTTTATGTCACAACGTGTGTAAATGGGGATTTGCCCACGCGAAGCGTGGGTAAAACCGCATTTTACGCACGGCGTGTCATAAATACATTTTTTAATATATTTTGTAATATTGAGGACATTTTTATTTATTTATTTTATTTTGTCTGGAAGTCGGTCTCAATGCGCCGGTTATAGCGTCCGTTTCCGAATTGTCATCGGCGAGCAAAAACGTTCGTCCGAGTTCGTTGCAAGCCAGAGAATTGCAACTGACCGAAACCCGGATCCACGGCGGGTGCGAAGTGCAACCCAGCGTTTTCGAGCAAATTTTTTATCGGTGGATCACCGATGCGATCGCCCATCATGAGATGCGTTGCCATTCGCAAAACTATTTCACGTCATGAAATTTATTTTCCTCCAGAGCTCCGATCTGTGATATTAATCAAGTATCAATGTTAAAACAATTTATATCAAATTAAACTTCAATTAAATTATAACAAACAAAACTCGTACCAAAAAAGGAAGACATTTTTAAAAAAAGGTTTGTTTTTGAGCTATTGCTGAATGAAAATTTCTAATCACTTAGAAATCCACTTACACGTTAAAACTTAAGAATACATTGAAATTGAAACTTGCAATTTGCTTCCTTTGAATTGTACACAATGAACGAATATTTTTCTATGAAAAATCCGAACGATTAATTGAAACACAAATAAAAATCCTTCCTCAGAAAAAAAACTTCGTTCACGAAACTACAATTCGAAGGAAGCTAATTGCAATTTTTAAATCGTTCGTATTATTGTCAATTCGGCTATACGAATAAACGTGATAAAGAATGTTGTACTTACGGATTGATTGATACTTCGAGGGAATGACTCGCCGAGCTTGGCGCTGAGTTCGGAATTTTTGAGATAACCGTTCTTTAAATTGTCCATCAGACGAAAATCGTACGCCAATGACCTGTGAATATTTATCTATTTATTTATGTTTTTAATTAAAAGATGTTTGAACCAATAAATTATCGGAAAGACAAGCGAGTTTAATTGCAATATATAGGTGCTTACCAATGTTGTGGATCGTTTCGCATAAGCGTAAAATCTATCGTAGCTTCGCTCATATTTCTTCCGGGTACGACGATTCTTTTGGACGATGATTCGTATCCGGGAGCGCTCGCGGTTACGTTGTAAGTTCCGGGTACCAACAAACGCCAATAATCGCCTGCCTTAGCCGTGAATACATCGTAATTTATACCCTCGACGGGAATCTTCGCACGCACGGATGTTCCAACATATACTGTAAGAAATTAATTTTTATATATGAGCGATTCCACGTGACTTCAGCCACTCAAAAAAAAATGTTTCCACAAATAATTTTAAAAAATTGAGCTATTTTTTGCAATACATTCACCGAGTGCCGATTTTTTTTAAATTTTTTTGACGGTTTTATCGTGAATTAAAGTTTTTTTGTATTTTTCCATTCAAACGGCTGTATCTTTGGCAGGGTTTGACGTATTTACATTTGTAAAAAACGAAAATGTGCGTCTTTTTACGGCCTTCCAGAAAAAAATTACTTTAGATTCTATTGAGCAAGTTGCACGTCCGTTTCGGGGCAAAATAGGCAAAAATATTTTTTTTCTCAAAGAATGCATTTTTAATTTTTTCTTTCAAAATTTCCCCAAAATCTGAATACGAAAAAAGAATTTTTGGTATTTTTTATATCGTGGGACCGGCAACCGGTAATGCGTAATTTTATCGATTCCATTAATAGATTTTTTACAGTTCGATTTTTTCGCTTTACGCGATTTAACGAGCATTGATTATCATTAATTTCTCTTTCAAGGAGGCTTCTGACTTCGCGTAAAAGGACTAGGGCACACGAAAAAAGAAAATCAAACTGAAAAAAGTCTATTAATGGAATCGGTAAAATTACGCATTACCGATTGCCGGTCCCGCGACATAAAAAATACCAAAAATTATTTTTTCGTATTCAGAATTTGGGGAAATTTTGAAAAAAAAATTAAAAATGCATTTTTTGAGAAAAAACATATTTTTGCATATTTTGCCCTGAAACGGACGTGAAACTTGCTCAATAGAATCTAAAGTAATTTTTTTCTGGAAGGCCTTAAAAAGACGCACATTTTCGTTTTTTACAAATGTAAATACGTCAAACCCTGCCAAAGATACAGCTATTTGAATGGAAAAATACAAAAAAACTTTAATTGACGATAAAACCGTCAAAAAAAATTTAAAAAAATCGGCACTCGGTGAATATATTGCAAAAAAATAGCTCAATTTTTTGAAATTATTTGTGGAAAAAATTTTTTTTGAGTGGCTGAAGTCACGTGGAATCGCTCATATGTAAGTTTTTTAGTTTCATTGTGGTTATGAACTTATTCAAAGGGATTGTTACCATTTTGTTTGTCCGGGTGGCTGTGCTACCTTCTCTGCATTCGCTGGTGCTTCCTCACTTTGCTTGAATAAACTGTTTATTTTGCTGCATGGACGCTGAATCAGCAATCGGCTCAGTACGTCGAACAATTCAACGGTGGCAGTTCGACCATGCATTCCGCAAGTGATAAACGTTGTATCACAGGAAACGATGAATTGAGAAATACAAAAATCTCGCAGTTTCAAATCGCTTAGAGGAGAAGCGCCCACCGTTTCAAAAACCTGCGTCGCTGTTTGAACGAGATTGAGCAGTGGTTCAGAGGCCGATGTTGATGACGTTTCGTCGATCGATGGTCCCGCCGTTTCTGATCGACATTGATCGCAATTCAAATATTTTATAAAAACTTTAGCAACGTATCCGGCGATACGAGAAACCGATTCGTTGGCTGGCGATTTCAATATATTTTCCTCCGTGACCGTGTCTTCACCATCCAGTTCCGGTTAGTGTATTACGTTGTTTGTAGATGTAGGACTCTCACCAACCTGCAGCTCACCATGCGTCACGCTACGACCTACCACATCTTCCGATGCCGGGTCGCCAGGTGTTGAACATAATAGAAGGTCACGAAGATTTGACAATATGGTTCCATTGTCCTTCAAAAAAATTCCATTGGCACTGTGAGGTGCTGGAAGCCCCGTGATGATTGTAGTTTTCAATGCAGCTTCGAAATGTGAACACGTGGGATTCACGTTGGTAGCGCCATGTTAGCGGATGACCCCGAACAAATTTTCAAGGGAGGCCTGATTGAGTTGTCGCAGATTCAATGTCTTAAAGCCGGCTTCCTCAGACAAATGAGCGCACAAATCTTGCATCGCCGTGAGTGTGGCGACTGTGCCATCCTGCAACGGCGGCCGAAAAATTTCACTCGTCCAGCGAACAAATTGCATTTTATCAATTTGATTTTTGAATGCTTCTCACTTTTTTATGTGGCCAGATTCCAAAGAAACGTTAATGCGTTGGTCCTTTTTTTACATCTTTCGGATTTGCTGGACCGTTCATTGCGTCGAACATTTTGTCGAAAATGCCGATCATTTCCACTGTGTCCATACCATTAGTAATTTTAGTACGGTTGCTCGAGAACGTGACGCATCTTAACATAGCCGCAACGGTGTTGCTAAGAATTTTAGCAACACCGTTGCTACACGAAGATGCGCGTAAGGTACACCATACCTTACGCGCATCTTCCCTTTCGGAGTCGGGAAAATAAGGTTTTCGGTGAGTTTGTTCGATTTGAATACAGCCATGTCCAATTTGTAGAGTTCGATAACGTCTTTCCAAGCAGCGAACTTTTCGTTCCATTTGATTTTATTTCCAGGATAGTCGAATTTCGTTGAGCCTTTATGGAGTTTGAGCCACCGAAGGAAGTTACCCATAAAATTGTTCCGCAAAGATTTCAACAAGTGCGGTAAATCGAACACCGTAAAAATTCGTTGTCCATTAATCTCGAAAAAACACGGGCGAACACCGTTTGTGTAGCGTTTCAGAAGTCTAATGGCTCCACAATTTGTGGGGCCTTGGTCGCAGACGGTAGCGATGACGTGCAACACGGCGGATTGGACCGCCGTGATCACGTCGACAATGAGTATCTTCAGCATTTTTTATGTTGTCGTTCCCTTACAAAAATAATAGGCAACAGGCTTTTTTCAGCGCTTTCCCAGCCCTTGTACGAGAAATACAAGCGCGTGATCGGTGTAATCTTGGGTTCGGCCGTGTCCGGCAAAATCTGCGAAACCGTCGACGCAGCCAGTACATTGATTGTACTGCAACCTTTTCTCAAGGGCAATTTCATCGAACATTAAAATGCAGTAACGATCACGAGGTTCCATTTTTTCTGCCAGGTTTGCCAAGTATTTGATCATCCTGGAGTTAATTCCAGTTTTAACAGGAATGTCGTGCAGTACTCTCAAAAACGTCCGAACCGTTGGCAACGGAATCAAATGTTGCAGATATGCGTACGCTTGTGGTCCTCGTTTATAAATAGAAGCCGCTGTTAATTTGTCGTCAAAGCTCCATCGTCGTCCTCGCGGTGCTTCATTCTTATTACGAATATTGGCCAATACTATTTGACGAATAGCTGGCGAAGAAATATTCTTCATCAGCGTTACGTATTCCCGGAGGACAGCTCCTTCAGAGCATCTGTGCAAGCTTGCAGTTTTTCGACCTTCTTAGCTAGCTCGGTTGGCTGCATGGGAATTATTTCGTATACAAGAAACGTACGTTTTCAATTTGAGGGGACTGAGTCACCTAAAAAATTCGAAAATTAAATTTTTTTTTCTGTGACACGGCCAATCCAAATTGAAAATCGATTTTCCCCTCACGAAGTACGTATACTTAGCTATCATTTCAAATTTTTCCACAGCCGTATGAGTTATCTAAATGCTGTGAGATTTTTCACAAAATTTTTCACTTGTCGCAACTTTCGGACCGCATCGATGAACGGATTTTGGATTCCGACGTCTCATTTTGTTCCAAATCGCAGTCATTCTCGGATGAGTGTAGGAATTTTGGATGCGAGGTAAAACGAATTTATGGTAACCTATTATTCAACCGGTTTTTCAAAAAGTTACAAAAAAATTGTTTTTTTTTTTCACATTATTGGTCGCCATAATTTCCAGAAAGCAGATAAAAAAAATCCCACACTCATCCGAGAATGAGGTCTGTTACGAAGAAAATGAGACGTCAGAATTGAAAATCCATTGAGTCGCAGGGTCCGAAAGCTGCGACAACTGAAAAATTTCGTGAAAAATCTCACAGCATTTAGATAACTCATACGGCTATGGAAAAATTTGAAATGATAGCTAAGTATACGTATCTCGTAAGGGTAAAATCGATTTTCAATTTGGATCGGCCGTGTCACGGAAAAAAAATGTAATTTTCGAATTTTTTAGGTGACTCAGTCCCCTTAATATCGATTCAATTAAATTCAATAATTTATATTATATTGAATAATTAATTTAAATCTGTCCTCAAAATCGCACGGATGCGTGTGAGAGTTTGAGTGACGAGAATCAACAATTACGTGAGCAGTTGCGTTTAGGAAATTAATTTTTTGGAGAATTAATTTCAATTTCTTTTTTGAGGAGTGTTATTCGTTCATCAATACTCCATATTATTTTGATAGAAAATGCTGGTTATTAAAAAAATATTGAAACATGTATGCATTTTTTTATTTATTTCGATTTTTCTTCGTTTTCATTTTTTCCCCTTTGATGATCAAAAATTGATATGGTAGCACACTGACCATTGACTGAAAAAATATTTTATTTTCGAAAACATTATTTTTAAAAAATTTATTCTCCAATTTATTTTTTAGAAAAGATTTCGAATGCAATTAATATGGCGGAGGCTCTGCCGTGAGAGTGGAAGAGATCGCGTATGACGCTGAGTCGCTTTAACGTGCTTCAACTGTTTAATGATAGAAAAATATGTCAGCGATTCCACATGACTTCAGCCACTCAAAAAAAAAATGTTCCACAAATAATTTTGAACAATTGAACTATTTTTTTGCAATATATTCACTGAGTGCCGATTTTTAAAAAATTTTTTTGACGGTTTTATCGTTAATTGACGTTTTTTTGTATTTTTTTATTCAAATGGCTGTATCTTCAGCAGGATTTGACGTATTCACATTTGTGAAAAAACGAAAATGTGCGTCTTTTTAAGGCCTTTCAGAAAAAAATTACTTTAGATCCTATTTAGTAAATTGTACGTCCGTTTCAGGGCAAAATATGCAGTAATATTTTTTTTCTCAAAAAATGAATTTTTAATTTTTTTTTCAAATTTTCCCCAAATTCTGAATACGAAAAAAGAATTTTTGGTATTTTTTATATCGTGGGACCGGCAACCGGTAATGCGTAATTTTACCGATTTCATTAATAGATTTTTTACAGTTCGATTTTTTCGCTTTACGCGATTTAACGAGCATTGATTATCATTAATTTCTCTTTCAAGGAGGCTTCGGACTTCGCGTAAAGGGACTAGGGCACATGAAAAATGAAAATCAAACTGAAAAAAGTCTATTAATGGAATCGGTAAAATTACGCATTACCGATTGCCGGTCCCGCGACATAAAAAATACCAAAAATTATTTTTTCGTATTCAGAATTTGGGGAAATTTTGAAAAAAAAATTAAAAATGCATTTTTTGAAGAAAAACATATTTTTGCATATTTTGCCCTGAAACGGACGTGAAACTTGCTCAATAGAATCTAAAGTAATTTTTTTCTGGAAGGCCTTAAAAAGACGCACATTTTCGTTTTTTACAAATGTAAATACGTCAAACCCTGCCAAAGATACAGCTATTTGAATGGAAAAATACAAAAAAACTTTAATTAACGATAAAACCGTCAAAAAAAATTTTTAAAAATCGGCACTCGGTGAATATATTGCAAAAAAATAGCTCAATTTTTTTAAATTATTTGTGGAAAAAATTTTTTTTGAGTGGCTGAAGTCACGTGGAATCGCTCATATGTAAGTTTTTTTGTTTCATTGTGGTTATGAACTTATTCAAAGGGATTGTTACCATTTTGTTTGTCCGTGTGGCTGTGCCACCTTCTCTGCATTCGCTGGTGCTTCCTCACTTTGCTTGAATAAACTGTTTATTTTGCTGCATGGACGCTGAATCAGCAATCGGCTCAGTACGTCGAACAATTCAACGGTGGCAGTTCGACCATGCATTCCGCAAGTGATAAACGTTGTATCACAGGAAACGATGAATTGAGAAATACAAAAATCTTGCAGTTTTAAATCGCTTAGAGGAGAAGCGCACACCGTTTCAAAAACCTGCGTCGCTGTTTGAACGAGATTGAGCAGTGGTTCAGAGGCCGATGTTGATGACGTTTCGTCGATCGATGGTCCCGCCGTTTCTGATCGACATTGATCGCAATTCAAATATTTTATAAAAACTTTAGCAACGTATCCGGCGATACGAGAAACCGATTCGTTGGCTGGCGATTTCAATATATTTTCCTCCGTGACCGTGTCTTCACCATCCAGTTCCGGTTAGTGTATTACGTTGTTTGTAGATGTAGGACTCTCACCAACCTGCAGCTCACCATCCGTCACGCTACGACCTACCACATCTTCCGATGCCGGGTTGCCAGGTGTTGGACATAATAGAAGGTCACGAAGATTTGACAATATGGTTCCATTGTCCTTCAAGAAATTCCCATTGGCACTGTGAGGTGCTGGAAGCCCTGTGATGATTGTAGTTTTCAGTGCAGCTTCGAAATGTGAACACGTGGGATTTACGTTGGTAGCGCCATGTTGGCGGATGACCCCGAACAAATTTTCAAGGGAGGCCTGATTGAGTTGTCGCAGATTCAATGTCTTAAAACCGGCTTCCTCAGACAAATGAGCCCACAAATCTTGCATCGCCGTGAGTGTGGCGACTGTGCCATCCTGCGACGGCGGCCAAAAAATTTCACTCGTCCAGCGAACAAATTGCATTTTATCAATTTGATTTTTGAATTCTTCCCACGTTTTTATGTGGCCAGATTCCAAAGAAACGTTAATGCGTTGGTCCTTTTTTTACATCTTTCGGATTTGCTGGACCGTTCATTGCGTCGAACATTTTGTCGACAATGCCGATCATTTCCACTGTGTCCATACCATTAGTAATTTTAGTACGGTTGCTCGAGAACGTGACGCATCTTAACATAGCCGCAACGGTGTTGCTGAGAATTTTAGCGACACCGTTGCTACACGAAGATGCGCGTAAGGTACACCGTACCTTACGCGCATCTTCCCCTTCGGAGTCGGGAAAATAAGGTTTTCGGTAAGTTTGTTCGATTTGAATATAGCCATGTCCAATTTGTAGAGTTCGATAACGTCTTTCCAAGCTGCGAACTTGTCGTTCCATTTGATTTTATTTCCAGGATAGTCGAATTTCGTTAAGCCTTTATGGAGTTTGAGCCACCGAAGAAAGTTGTTCCGCAAAGATTTCAACAAGTGCGCTAAATCGAACACCGTAAAAATTCGATGTCCATTCATCTCGACAAAACACGGGCGAACACCGTTTGTGTGGCGTTTCAGAAGTCGAATGGCTTCACAATTTGTGGGGCCTTGGTCGCATACGGTAGCGATGACGCGCCCGGTAATCCGGCAGATTGGAGCGCCGTGATCACGTCGACAATGAGTATCTTCAGCATTTTTGATGTTGTCGTCCTCTTACAAAAATAATGGGCAACAGGCTTTTTTCAGCGCTTTCCCAGCCCTTGTACGAGAAATACAAGCGCGTGATCGGTGTAATCTTGGGTTCGGCCGTGTCCGGCAAAATCTGCGAAACCGTCGACGCAGCCAGTACATTGATTGTACTGCAACCTTTTCTCAAGGGCAATTTCATCGAACATTAAAATGCAGTAACGATCACGAGGTTCCATTTTTTCTGCCAGGTTTGCCAAGTATTTGATCATCCTGGAGTTAATTCCAGTTTTAACAGGAATGTCGTGCAGTACTCTCAAAAACGTCCGAACCGTTGGCAACGGAATCAAATGTTGCAGATATGCGTACGCTTGTGGTCCTCGTTTATAAATAGAAGCCGCTGTTAATTTGTCGTCAAGGCTCCATCGTCGTCCTCGCTGGTTTATTCTTATTACGAATATTGGCCAATACTATTTGACGAAGAGCTGGCGAAGAAGTATTTTTCATCAGCGTTACGTATTCCTTCCCGGAGGACAGCTCCTTCAGGGCATCTGTGCAAGTTTCCAGTTTCTCGACCTTCTTAGCTAGCTCGGTTGGCTGCATGCGAATTATTTTGTATACAAGAAACGTACGTTTTCAATTTAATATCGATTCAATCAAATTTAATAATTCATGTTATATTGAATAATTAATTTACATCTGTCCTCAAAATCGCACGGATGCGTATGAGAGTTTGAGTGACGAGAATCAACAATTACGTGAGCAGTTGCGTTTAGGAAATTAATTTTTTGGAGAATTAATTTCAATTTCTTTTTTGAGGAGTGTTATTCGTTCACCAATATTCCATATTATTCTGATAGAAAATGCTGGTTATTAAAAAAATATTAAAAAATGTATGCATTTTTTTTATCTATTTCGATTTTTCTTCGTTTTCATTTTTTCCCCTTTGATAATCAAAAATTGATATGGTAGCACACTGACCATTGACTAAAAAAATATTTTATTTTCGAAAAAATTATTTAAAAAAAATTTATTCTCCAATTTATTTTTCAGAAAAGATTTCGAATGCAATTAATATGGCGGAGGCTCTGCCGTGAGAGTGGGAGAGATCGCGCTATGACGCTGAGTCGCTTTAACTTGCTTCAACTGTTTAATGAAAGAAAAATATGTGTGCGATTCCACGTGACTTCAGCCACTCAAAAAAAAAAAATTTCCACAAATAATTTTGAAAAATTGAGCTATTTTTTTGCAATATATTTACCGAGTGCCGATTTTTTGAAAAATTTTTCTGACGGTTTTATCGTTAATTAACGTTTTCTTGTATTTTTCCATTCAAATGGCTGTATCTTTAGCAGGATTTGACGTATTTACATTTGTAAAAAACGAAAATGTGCGTCTTTTTGAGGCCTTTCACAAAAAAATACTTTAGATCCTATTGAGCAAGTTGCACGTCCGTTTCATGGCAAAATATGCAAAAATATTTTTTTCTCAAAAAACGAATTTTTAATTTTTTTTTCAAAATTCCTCCAAATTCTGAATACGAAAAAAGAATTTTTGGTATTTATTATATCGTGGGATCGGTAATCGGTAGTGCATAATTTTACCGATTTTATTAATAGATTTTTTCAGTTTGATTTTTTCGCTTTACGCGATTCAACGAGCACTGATTATCATTCATTTTTCTTTCAGGGAGGCTTCTGGACTCGCGTGAAGCGACTGAAGCGCATGAAAAAAAAAAATTAAACTCAAAAAACCTATTAATAAAATCGGTAAAATTACGCATTACCGTTTACCGATCCCACGATATAAAAAACACCAAAAATTCTTTTTTCGTATTTAGAATTTGGGGAAAGTTTGAAAAAAAAAAATTAAAAATGTATTTTTTGAGGAAAAAAATATTTTTGCATATTTTGCCCTGAAATGGTGGTTCAACTTGCTCAATAAAATCTAAAGTATTTTTTTTCTGGAAGGCCATAAAAACACGCACATTTTCGTTTTTTACAAATGTAAATACATCAAATCCTGCCAAAGATACAGCCATTTAAATGGAAAGATACAAAAAAAACGTCAATTATCGATAAAACCATCAAAAAATTTTTAAAAAAATCAGCACTCAGTGAATATATTGCAAAAAAATATCTCAATTTTTTAAAATTATTTGTAGAAAATTTTTTTTGAGTGGCTGAAGTCACGTGGAATCGCTCATGTATATTGACAGATAAAACATCAATCTGCAAATGAAGGTCCATGTTGTAATATTATAATAATAATTGTACATATGAAAAATAAAAATTTGAAAAATGTCGATATTTTCCATGTGTAGAAAATTGGATCAAAGAAATTATTTTTATAATGAAGTCTAAGGGAAAAAAATGACTTACATTCATTCAGTCGGCTGCAGTTGTATGGACAAACAGGATATGGAACATGATGTGATTCTGTCGTTTGACCAAGCACTCAGTCCATGAACCATTGTACTAGGGCCCCGACACAGAATGGGGCGAGCTCTGTCTTGTTTCCAGTCTGGATTCCGACGTGGCCCGTCAGGTGCCGCACGAGTCGGTCAGCTGTAGCCGTGGTTCGCACGCCCGACACTGGTACCATCCCGTACGCTTCACCACGGTATCACCAACAGCCGAGCGCTAGGGGCTAGGTCCGGGGCCCTGATCAGTCGCGCTATAGGCCCGCGAGGTGTCCGCATCTGACAGGCGGCTCGCTTTCGGGCGACGGACCCGAAAGTTTGCTACCGTGTCCAGTGCCGCCAGCTCACGCGGTCCCAAGCGCTCCCAAGACTGAGCCCCTGTCGACTTGTCTCAGGTACCTTGTGCGGTGGCCCGCCAGATGTCGCGACAGACGCCCCAGCTGTAGTCGTGGTTTCGCACGTCCTACATTGTGACGCCCGCGCATACACCCGCGTATGCCACGACCCGCCAAGCTGAGCCCTCGTAGACATGCCCTGCAATCTTTTTGGTTCTTAGCCAGGCAATGCAATGTATCCCGTTGGTCCTACTGATTTACGTGGGATCCAAAAATGTATAAAAATATTCATAGAAAAAAACAGAATATTCCTCGAATACACCGAAAATCTGTTCATTTCAAATCAGCGTAAATCTTTGGGAACAATAGGTTACGCCAGTTACAGATCGCGGCTTTGTTTAAATATGTCGCCCAATATCACCGTGGTGACCAATGGTGACAGCGCAATGGTGAGATGTCGGAAACAGTTCGAAACAGTCTGAAATAGCTGAATAACGGCATCGGCATCATGGTCTGAGGTCTGAACATAGCTAAATTTGGAATCAGATTTTTGTCTTTGGTTGGCTGCCCGTTGCGGGGAAATCGAGCTGTGCTGGCACGTAAAAAGTGGTGGGGAGCCATGGAGTGTCACCCCACTGATAGATCCGTTTAAATTGTATTGATCACATGCGTATAATTACATGTGAACCTTGGTCGATGTATATCGACAGCACTCCATGGTGTAAGGGTATACGAGTGTTTGATTATTGGCGCCCAAATGCATAGTGTCTGCGACCAACGAAAACGATCGCGATCAGTGGCGCAAGCGGAATAAAATATATTATTGTGCGCGTGCTCCGAAATGTACCGAGAGTTTACCGAGAGTACGCTCGCTCTCTTTCGCTCTGGGGACGCCGAACCAACAACATCTGAAGGATCATCGTCCGGGTGTTCGACCTACCTGGAGACGGATCTCGACACCGGGGCAAACCGAATTGAAGATCAATCCCCAGAGCAAAAGACGTCGAAAAAGATGAGTAAGATTATTGATCACGATAAGCAACGACGATTAGTGATATTTGGACTTAACAAAGAAACATAACTTTTTCGTTTATACCTGCAACGCAAAAAAGAAAAATAATATTGCTGTATGGATGAATGTATGTTTTCGAACGTGAATATTTGGTGTGAATGAATATATGCTATATGTGGAATAAATGCATTTCGTGATATAATATTGTGTGTGACGAGAAAGATAAAACAAAATCATTACAATGGTTTCAAGAAACCAAACACAATGATCTCCGAGGAATAACGATCCAGCAGGTACAGTAGAAATTCGATTGATCAAACTCCCACTATGGAGATGTCAGATTGCTCCATCAAAATATTCCATCATCCAAATTAGGGTACGATATTTTACTATTCCGTACTAATCGAGAAATCGTTAAGTTAGTGACGATAGCACTTTCGGAGGTACTCACTTTAAGAAATTAAAAATGACGTGGAACGAGGAGCCAGGTGGATTAGAGAAAGAAGCATGGATGTTTTCGGGTTGTCATCTTCCAGCAACAGGTTGAACGCGTGGGGTAATCGATTCACTGTGTCAGCAGTTGAAAGGGCGAAATAAATTATTAAAATCTATCGGAGGTCTCGAGGTTCAAGCGTTTATTTAACAAGATTTAGATTCACACAGACAATGGTTACGAAAATGAAAATTACACACTGCACTCATCACGTCTACTCTGTCGTAGGTTCAGACTCTTGTCCAAGGTGCCGGGACTGTTTCAAGTGATAATTTACCAACGGCCTAATCGGTACACTCGTGGGTCGTACTTCCTATTTGTGGAACAGAGTCGCTGCCCAGCCGTCTATCTTTAGTTATGCTCTTCGGAATCAAGAATCGAATCCGAAGACACTTAATCAACATTGATCCCCGTCAATCGTATCGTAGGATCTAGAATTTTTTTCCACGTCGGGTTTCGTAGCTCTATGTTCGGTCCGGAGTATTCTGTTCTGTTACTGATCAGTTTATTTAATGTACTTTGTAACGCGAATTATTTCCGCGTCCCTCCGAAACTCGCTCCGGTTACTCTCGTCACGGTGACACCGACGAGCCCATGGTCAGCATAGCACAATTGAACGTATTTAAATTAATTCTTTTTGTTTTATTTTATTTTTCATACATGTAATCGTCCTGAGCGGCGAGACGTTACCGTAACGTTACCGGGAAAATCGTATTGGGCGAAGCATTAGAGCGAAACGAGAGGGGTACTCTCCCGCTTGTCAGCGAAGCGGGGCACCTCCCGTCAAGACTCCACACGGACTTCTCCGTTATCCGAATTACGCGAGGAGAAATATCCCGAAAAATTTTTGTGCGCCCGAAAAATAAGTGTGCGGTGAGGGGTCAGAGTTAGTCACCTGGCCCCCTCGAGCGACTTAATGTCAGAAAGTAGGGGCGTAAGGGCACGAGCCACCTGTCACGACGCAAATCTAGGCTGTTCTGCGAAAGTCGTCGTGACGAGAGGTTCGAAAAAACTAAATAATTAAAGTACCGGAGGGCCGAAACACAGAGATAGTCCCGTGGAATATTGGAATCTGATAGCGATCTGAATCTGAGTCCCAGGAATTTGTAATCGTCGCTTCCGTACCGGTGAGTCTCGTCTGTCTGATTGCCATCTCGGGGCGAACTTAAAATATTATTGTAATAATGTATCTGTTCAATTTTTATTCGAGTCATAATTTTCTCTGTTACCGCAACGACGGTTCGGTCACGAGGTCGAACTATTCGATTCTTTGTTTCTTGTGCCGGCGTGGGCTTCGTCGGTTAATAATTTTGTGGAACAGACGTTGTTTCATTTGTTTGTTGTTATAATTGTTGTATTTTGTTAAATATTTTTGTTAACGCGCGGATCTCTTATACCGAGGGGTTTGGATCCGCGCAATCGATCGCTATATTCGTTATCAAACCGAAGTTAATGAATTCAATTCGAATAATTTCCCGTTGCCACGAACCGTGAACAGTCACCGTAGAGGTCGAGGTAAAGGTCTCGTACAAAGTTGTTTGAAAAATTTGAGACAAACCGTGAACCGTCACCGAAAAAGTCGAGGTACCGGTGCTTGTCTCAAATAGTTTTTTTTTGTATTTTGACTCAAACTGTGAATTTCTAGAACCTTGATTTTTAGTGATCGTTATAAAATTCGAGATATTATAAAATATCATACTTCTTTGTTGCTAGAATCAATGTTCGTGCAATACGATAGAAAACGCGTTATTGACGAACCATCGTCGTCAAAATTTTGAAGTACATCAATTTCCAGTAACCGACTTTTGTTCATTGACCGATTCTTTGGCTCCCGCCGCTTGAAGTTGAATTATGATGATTAGGTACATCACGGTCGAACTAAATATCTGAAAATGGGATAGTTTCAAATTAGTACAGCAGTGCTACCTTTCCGGTAACGCGTGACTTCTCTGGGACTGAATAATGATTTGTATGTCGATAAGGACAACATTACATCTCACCGAGTGCAGGAGAGTGCAGTTCAGGTTGAAGAGTCTACAGGCGGAAAACTCGACGTTTCGCTGGTATAGCTCGAGAGAAAACGCTCGAAGCTGAAATGATAGCGGAAAAACATTGTCAAATGTCGCCGGTCAGGCGGAAGGATGAGAATGAAACATGGATTGATTTTGCACAACCTCGTTCTGATCTTCTTCACTGGTGGATGCTCGTGCGAGTACCTCGTGAACTGCGTCGGCAGTCTTGCTCATCTGTGATATGGAAACCAACGAGAATAACAATTATTATTAACGTAAAAACAATAACAATCAGGAAACAACGGTGATAAGAAAGAACCCCATTACAGGTTACAGAGTGATCATTCATATTCACACCTCAGCGTTAGTCCTGTCAACGCCTGCAGCGAGCATAACTATCGGGAGGATCTCAGTGACCAGCCAAGCCAACATGTCGATCGTCACACACGGTGACATCCATTGCTTTTCCAGCACAATAGGAATCACGGCAAGGTAGATGGTGTGAATCATTCCAAAGCACAAGCGAACGATCGAAAGTAAGATCGGTAGCGAATAAAATTCCGAAAGGTCACCAGCAATCTTATACAGTGTGGCATGAACTTGTCGAAAGGCCATGATTTTCGGACTGTACGCGGAAGGTAACGAATTATCGACGATTATCGACGACCGACCTGATCGGATGACGCAGTAACTCGAGGTATCGAGGAGAGCACGATTTAGAGCCCGAAATCGACGCTCTATGAGTTTCACCATAATAACGTAGTGGATCACAAACAGGCTCATGGTCATGACCGGCAGAATGAAATTGAACAGACTGACGTATATATCGCCCAAGCACCAGTTTCTGCACAAAATAATTACAGCCCAACCAATAGTTTCCATCAGGAAAAGTAGAAAACAGAAGACGCTGTTTGAATCCGACTCCCGTACATTGGCCATACGGACAACGGTATGGTCGATGTTCATTAGGCGATTGAATAACTTCAGCGCCGTGTCTTGTTTGATGCAGAATATGAGCCGTATCACTATGGTGGATATGTTACCGGAAACCGACAGGACCACCTTGGACATCAACTTGAATTGCGCCTCGTTGCGATACCCGTACACGAACAATCGAGGAAATATTACAATCCACATAGCGCCGAAGATAACGACGAGAACGACGTTGTAAACACAACCAAGTCTGGAATAGACTAATTGTGGCTGTGGCAACGTCTGAGGAACATCGAAGTTCAACACTTTCTTCCGGGTGAATGGTCGATCGATGCTGCAGGGGGCAAGACCGAACAATTTGAAGATCATCAGTACAATTTTCATCCGGTGGTACTCGATATCCATTTTGGAAACTACCAAACGTATCCTTTGACACCACTTTCGTCTCATGTTTTTGAGCCGTTCCATTTTTGTTGAGCTCAATAGTGCGACGCGAAGATTCTGCTACTGACTCTAAATACGGATGTCTCAATGTTTTCGGCCACGGTGTTTAAATGGCGATAATGCTGAATTGAAAGATAAACGAAATCACTAGCAGTGAAGCCCCAAATTCCTGATTAATTCGAATGTTCGATCAATTGCTTACATAGTCGTTTCCGAGTTCATACAGCTTTGTAGTTGTCATCGTATATGTACTCACTCACACTCAGTTCTTCATACCCAACGTGATAACTTCGTTCACCGATTCACCGATAGGGCTGAATTAATTAGATTTATCTTTATGAATCAGAATGGGTTTGAAGTTCAATATCGTTGAAGTCGCACATCGTGCTCTGTTACAATTATATCGAACGTTAAAACAAATGGACGTACGAAGATCGAAAGTCGATGTGTAGATTGATCACCGGTCAGCTCGTAGTTGTCGCTTTGACCTGCGATCCGACAACTAAATTCGTACCTCAAGCCATCTGAGAGTCGTACCCACCGCAATGATTGCGAAAAAAATATTAGGTCTCTCGACAATTGCCTGACTCCCTTTGGTACGAGTGCAGCTTTGCATTTTGAGAAGTGATTAGCATGGATCGATCGAAACACCATCGCCATGGTAACATCAATTAGTTTCGTGTCGACAAAGCGTTCGTAGGTTGCACGAAGACACGTCGGGACGTATGATTGGTTCGCCATAACGCGACTCAGAAGCAGCTTGAATACTGCTTTCTCTGGATCCAAAGTAGGGCAAAAGCCTTTTCCCGACAAATCCTTTCGATCAATTTTTTCGCTCCCTCATGTGGTAGCTTTCGTGCACTTTTTCGCATTTGAGGGTTGTAATTTGCAGGTTCCAATATGCAGCTTGCCTTGCAAAGACTCAATTTGAGATTTCAATGTCTCCTAAAGTTCGACGTGTCTGTAACGTTTCACGTAGGTCTCTAGTTAAAATTTCCAAACCTCCGTTAATTGGTTAAATTCTGATGGCGCTATTTTCTGTACAGTTTCTGTACTTTCTGTAAGTCAGCGAAGATTGTGAAAGGTACAACGCCCCGAAACCGCGTGTTCTGTCTGTCACATAGATTGAGCAGATTTTTTAAGGCTAGGTCGAGAAAGTCGTTGGTAGCTTTTCGCGCAGTCACGGCATTACTGCACGGAGTTTTACAAGTCTACACGGATTCTAGCATGGTTGAGACAGAAGACGCTTAAAACGAGGTATTGGGACATTTGAAACCAGTGCGATTTTGAGGAGTTAGTGACAGAAGCCGATGCCTAAGACCCTCCCAAAACGCTTTCTACGCTAATAACTTCAAACACCGTCAACGTTACCGTTTGAAACATATCGGATTATATTCTACTAGTGTTCTTCAAGGCTCTCATCAAGTCGTCCATGGAACGAAATAGAATGAGTTGACTAACAGCGCAATACTACAACTTGTCGCTTCCCCGTGATGCATCCGTTTAAACTGTATTGGCTCCACGCATATAATTACAGGTGAACCTTGACCGTTGTATATCGACCGCACGTCATTGTTTCGCAGAACCAAACCCGATAATCTCCAAGGAATAACGAACGAGGAACATATACAGTAGAATTTTGATTAATCGAACTCCCATTACTTATTCGGGAGTTAACTTGTTTTATCAGAACCTCCGATCACCCAACCTAGGGTACGACATTTTATTGTTTATGCTCTATCGAGAAATCGTTCTTTTCATGACAAAAACAATTTCCGAGACACATTTGTCACGTATTTAGAATGACGTCGATCCTGGAGCTAAGTGTGTTAGAAATGAGATTCCATAGGAGGCATTGAGGTTCAAGTGTTTATGCAACAAAAATTCAATATACACATTTAATGTTTATAAGAATAAAATGTATACAGTGAGAATAACTAGAATTAAAAGCCCAATTCATGTTAATTCTAGGAAACTAGAGTGGAATTGCAATCCTATCGTTGCTCGTGTCAATAAGAAAACCTTGAAAATATTTTCATGATTGAATGATTGAAAATTAAAACTTCCATCGATTTCGGAGTTTATTGTTAGAAAATATCAGGTGTGACAATGGATTTTTAACGCTCGATTCAAAATCATCGTTGTTATTTCGAACAAGCATATTAAATGGAATTCTATTGTATCAATGCATCTGGTCTGATGTATCGTTTATCGGAGTAGATTCCAGGGAGAAATATAGTGAACGTGATTCCAGGATTTCAAAATAATGCGGGGATTTAATATTAACCCGAGTTGAAATGTTTACCTTACATTTTACCTTATTTTACCTTGTAAGTGCGAATTACACCGTCAAGTGAGTTCGAAATATTTTTTCACTTTCATTTCAACCTCAATGAGGTGTCGAAATTATTCTCAGCTCCGTTTTACCTTTCGCGTAGAGGTGATATTTTTTCTTTCGGTTATTTCACCTTTGTTTCATCATCCGAATCTGGGTGTGATAACGAAAGAGAACATTTTTCTTTCGTTATCACACCTTTGTTTTATCTTCCAAACTTGATAAATAGGAAATAACTGCAGGTTTTTAGGGTAGGTAAAAGTAGTTCATCCTACTTTCCATCTTGTTTACCCTTAATGCGATGTTGAAATAAGTTAAAATAAAGGTGAACATTTCGACTCGGAAAATTATTAAATATATAGAATGCTTGTATGATGGGATTTTCGACGAAAACATAATAATTTGTGGGGTAATGATCGCGTCATACGGATAAAAGGTTGCTCGTGGGCCATCACCGTTCGACTTTCGAAGCACGTTACCACGTAGTAAGATCACTCTTGTCCGTTAGCAGATTTCTTGACTCCCGCCAATTGAAGTTGAATGATAATAATGAGGTACATCGTGATCGAACTGAATATCTGGAATTTGCGATGGCGGATAATTTGTAAAGCAGCGTTAGCTCTGTGGTATCTCGATGCCTCTACGAAGCACCCAAAATGATTTTCACGTCGATAGTGAAAACGACAAAAAAAAAGCTTACCGAGTGCAAGAGGGTACGGTCGAGGGTGATCAGTCCGCAGGCGGTGAATTTGATGTTCCGCCGATACAACTCGAGAGAAGCAGCTCGGAGCTGAAATTATTGCAAAAAATAATTATCAAAGACTACGAGGGTCAATTGGAATGGGAGTCAAACGTTCTTTGTTGTCGTACAACCTCGGCCTTGTCTTCTTTACTGGTGGATGCTCTAGCGAGTACCGTGTGAACTACATCGGCGCTCTTGCTCATCTGCAAAATGATAACAATGATAATAAAAATAACAATCAAATAAACAACGACAACAACATAAAACAATGACAACGTCAAAAAAATGATGAAAATCAACTCCATAATAGCGCGCAGGCAGAATATTTATATTCGTACCTCTAAATTAGTCCTATCGGTGCCCTCGACCAACATGACGATCGGAAGCATCTCAGCTATCAGCCATGCCAGTATTTGAAATAGTATACACGGTGAATGCCATTGTCCTTGCAATACAACAGGAATAATGGCATAGTAGAGAGTGTAGATTATCCCACAGAATAAGCAAACGATTGACAGTAAAATCGGTAGTGAATAAAACTCTGAAACGTCACAGCCGATTATATACAGACTTGCGTAAGTCTGTCGGAAAGCCAAAATTTTGCGACTGTACGCGGGACGCATCGAATTATCGCCAATAATCAACGACGGACTTGATCGGATGCCGGGGACACTCGAGGTATCGAGAAGGAAACGATTGAGAACCTGAAATCGACGCTCAATGAGCTTGATCATGATGACGTACTGAATAATAAGCCAGTTCATGGTCATGGCAGGCAAAATGGAAGTGAACAGAACGATGGCCAGATCGCCGAAGCACCAATTCTCGCACAAAACAAGTATAGTCCATATGGAAGCCTGTGACAAGAAGAGTAGAACAAAGAAGAGTCCATTCGATTCGAAATTGCGTGGACTTGCCATTGGAACTACGGCATGATCAATGCCAGTGAAACGATTGAATAACTTCAACGCCGAATCTTGTTTTATGACCATCCTGAGTCGCAACGTTACGGCAATTAAGTTAGCGGAAATCGACAGAATCACTTCTAACATAACGGTCAATTGCGACTTGTTGGGGTACTCGTCGTCGTACAATCGAGGAAACATTACAATCCAAATGCCGATGAGGATAACGTTGAGAACGATGGTATAAGCACAACCGAGCCTGGAATAGATTAACCGTGGCTTCGGCGACGTCAACGAAACGTTCAATACTTTTCTTCCGTTCGATGTTCGATCGATGACGCATGGGGCGAGGCCAAACAGTTGAAAAATCATCAATACCATTTTCATGCGGTAGTACTCATTATCTATTTTGGAAACTGCGCGTCGTATACTTTCAGACCACTTCCGCTGCATGTTTTGCAATCGCTTCATTGTTGTTGAGCTTGTTAGTGCGATGTTGTGATCCTGCTGGTGAACCTAAGCCTGGATTTTTTTCGGTCTCTCTGTTTAAATGCCTATATTTGCTCGTCCAACGAAGAATGGCGTGCATCGACGATGGTGATGTGGCCACAGCAAGCGACAACCAGGTAATCAATAAATTGATCACTTAATAATTAACGATTTTGCCATTTTTCTTAACTATCATGGGACACTTGTTATTGAAAAACGTCGGAAAAATGTCCTTATCTTCTTAGTGGACGTAAATATAAACAAGTGTTCATATGAAACGGTCTAGTATGCATCCAACTGATCGTAACCTGTATACCCTATGTGCTACCTACGATAAGCCCTCCAAAGCTACTATTCAATCCCATAGATTTGCGGTCCTGATCAGACCGGAAGTGAAGTTGAATACCGCTGGGAATTTCCTCGGGCTGTATAACGATTATGTCAAATGTAAAAATGAATGCACGTGAAAACTGGAAAAGTCGACGCGTCGATCGATTCCCGGCTAGCACGTAGTTGACGCTTTGACTCGCGAGGTAGCAACTAAATTCCTGCTTCAAGTTACCGGATAGATATCCGACCTATACCTCCGCGATGATGGAGAAAAAGATTAACGGTCTCTTGCCAATTATCTGCATTCCTTCGGGACGATTGCGGAATAGCAATTCGAGTAGTGACGGATCGATTCTAATATCGTCATGGTAACATTAATCGGTAACACACAGTATAAGGAAGCCTACAACGAGTCCGAATCCATGAGACGAGCAAAATATTTTGTGACGACGAGGCGTTGGTCAATCGCACGAAAACACGTCAGGAAACATTGTTTGTTTGCTCTCCCTTACCAGATCGGAACTTCGACGAAAGCACCGGTGAGCACTATTTGCTTTTCGAACATCAAAAGCACTGGGATTTTGGTCAAAAACACCGATAAAGCACCGAAAATTCGATTTTTTCCGTCGGTAAAAATGTACAAAATTCTTACAAATCATAGAGAAATTATCAAACGCTATTGCAAGATGGGGCTTTCAAAACTACTGAGCCAAAAAATTTGATTTACCTTAATTTTTTTTGTTAAGTTAGAGTGAAAACCTATCCATCTGAGGGTTTTATCCAGTCTTATCGTTATTAACGATATAACGTATATCCTTCGATATTCCTTCGAAGTGGTAAATCGTATCGATTCATACAACGCGCTTAGGTTATTAGAAAGAGATCGACAATCTGCTCCCATCTCTTTTCCGCCTGACCTCATTGGTCAACGTGCCCGCGCATGCGTAATTCGCGGCTACACCGTTCTACTGGTGCCGCTCGACTTGCGGCAGCTTCGGGAAGCAAGAACTGAGTATTAGCAGATATGAGTAGAGAGATCTCCAGTGGAGTGTTAAAATTTTGTAACCTGGGCCGCCGGATTCGTCGTCCCGACATAAGTTGATCCCCTGGAAGCTGTAGGCACAAAAAAAATTTTTTGTTTAAAATCATCTGCCTTAATTGAAACAAAAAGGAAAAAAAATACAAAAGTCAATTGAGGGGAATCTAAAACTCAACCTAAAATCTTTTGCGAGAATTTTTTTTTCTATCTAAGCTAACTATTTCAGGTTGGGCCTGTTGGAAAATCAAACATTTTTTTTAAACACCTTAATATGTATATATATATATACACACACACGTTCCTAAAAGCTCGTCGATAGACTCAATAGTGACGGAGAATAATACGTCTTAAAGATGCAGCTATCTATCCCCCGCACTCGTTGCAACCTTCAAGAGACAGACAATAGGTAGCGCATGGCCTCGAGCCATCCATTCAGCGACCTTTGCAGTAGAGTCTCTACGTACATAACCATATGGCACAACACGATCGTCGCTAATTTCGATGATTCAAACTCGAATAAGGGAGACTGAACGCTTCCATAAAAGAGCAAAATCATTTATTCGTATCTGTTATTGTACAACCGTTCGTTGTTCATTTCACGCATACGCATATTCTGTTATATCTCGCGTACGAGTCATTCCATCGGAGACAAATAAGGAACTTAGGAAAACCGATCGTGTCCAGTGGGAAGATTGCAGCCATTCGGACAATTCAACCGTCCTGTTAGGTTCTTTTGGACCTGTAAAAATGAAAAAAGAAGCGAGTGAACATTGAATCGGTCAACACCTGATTTGTAGGTCGATTGACGCATAACAACGTAATAATCGTGACTGTCTAAAGTCTGACGAATAAGCTGTTTGTCATAGAGAAAAGAAATGATTCCAATTACCACGTCGGTTGATTGACAAGTCCACTGAGGACGATTCGTCCATCTTCGGTCACTATCAGAAAGGCAAATGCGTGATTAACTTGAAACACTTTGCTCCAACCAATAATTTCCTGGGTTAGACGCGCCGTTCCGGGCGGAGATACTGAAAAATACATGCATATGATTTTTTTATATCCATGTGAAACGCATGAAATAGAACAGGGTGATCACGGTTTTTATCCGTCGAATCAGGCTGTTCAAGATGTACATGGGTGCAAAACCAACAAGCAATTATCGCAATACTGTTTATCATTCGGTGCTGAGGTGATAAAATCGTGTGCACCGAGAGTTCAGGTTACTCACCATTACTCGCCGTTTGGAATCCGACACCCTCTTCGGTCACTTCGACGTAGACCTTTTGAAGAACTCCGACGGTCGATTTAACACTCAGACTTTCCATCTGTGGACAACATTAGATTATGAGCTACGCAGCACGATGAAAATGATATTTTTTTTGTCGAAAAGTCTCCAACTCACCCATTGGAATGTTTTCTCAACGTCAATCGTTTTCTCGACGATAAATCGCGGTAACTCAATCTTCACCGGACCCAGGGTTCCTGCCCGAAGATCGTTGATCTTGATCTTATTGAAGGAGTCTCTCAACTTTCCAATGTTGTTCGGATCGCGGGGAAGAATGATGTACATATGCGATTTGCCATCCTATAATAAGATCGTAACGATGAAAACTATCGTACAGCTGTGTGAATTAATCTCAAAGGGTATCATGGAAGTTTTTTTTTCACGAGGAGTAACGATCAGATACATGTTGAAACTTTTATGCCCGGTTTGGCATCAGGCTGGATTTTATATAATCCTATAGAGGTAAGGAGCACGAAGGCAGGGCTAAAAAACGTTTGCAAAGTCTGTAAAATGAGCACCACTGAACTTCGAAGAGGACCGAGATGAAGTTAGCGTCATGGGCGGGCTAGACGACTACCTACCAACTTATCGCTCACTTCACTTCGGTCCTCTACAAAAGTAGTTGCCACGATTCGGCGAACAGATTTCAACCGCGATTTCCACAGTCTTTCGTACTTCTCACCTCTAGTCTCCATGGTAAGAGCGATCACACGATCTAAATCAAGTTTAATGGAGTTTCTTGGATTTGAATTGAACCATGTGGATATTGAAACACGTCCTCGAAAGTAACTCAGGCATGAGAATTATTAAACGTACCTCAAATGGTAAATCGACGAAATCCGAATCTACGTCATTGAGGGGGCCATAACTCAAAAATCCCTTTCCGATCATGGTCGTTACTTGAATTGGAGCGTTTACGCCTGGAAGATAAAACGGTCGTTTCCCCGTTTGACTACTGTCGAATGTCATAGACCATTTAGACTCCAAATGCACGACACTGGCCATGAGATACTCGAGCGCTGCGAGTGTATAATCTGTTGACCAACAAACAAACAAAAATATACGGTAACACAATCACGAACGGCGACGCCATGAATTTCATAGATCCATATATATGGTCAATTTTTAAATAGATTTTAGTTTTATTTTAAAACTAAAATCTATCAAAGATCTAATCTATTTAATTTTGAAAAGTCAGAACTATTCGAAAACGGTCCATATAGAAAAGAAAATATATGTATAGGCCATAAGCAGCGAGCCAATACGTTACCGGAACTGATAAATTTCTTGATGGGAAAAGAAAACTCTCCAGCGACCCAATTCTCGATGACATTACGAGTCTCGGTGGTTTTGCTGAAGTCAACTTCGATGGGATTGAAAATGGTAAATTTACTGGCTGTCGTGAATACTTCTGGCCTGAGCATCTTTGTTTTGGAGCGAAAGATTTGTTTTGCCATATGCAACCTGAATAACCGGTCGGGATGCTGTGAAGGAATACGATAAGGGAGTTACGAAACTTTTATATTTCGTCCTGATGTAATTTTCTTAGTGTTTTCGTTTGAGTCACACTCACGCCCGGCGGTTTGTAGTAATTCTGAAGTTCGATCTCGTTGTTGCAGTTTTGATTGGGAATATCGTAGTACTGGCAAACATCAACGGTCCATGTCTTGTAGCTCATCATAATCCAAAAGTCGAACGCAGCACTTATCGGCGAACAACTGCCGGACGTTCCTCCCTCGCGAAAAGTTCCCTTTTGAACGACAAATAAATTCATCCCTTAAAATAATGTGCTACACATCGTCTGTTTCTTTCAGATTGCCACACGTGCGAGAGAGCTAGCTGAATCGTTGAAACGTATTATTCTCCGTCACGATTGAGTTGCCGGATAAAAGATGAGAACGTTCGACTGCGGAAATTCCTGAGACAGTCCATCGTTCTCGAGACTCATCGCAAAGATCAATTGTGGCGGGGAAGAATGGGTTACAGTTTTGTGTTACCGATGGAGCAGTAGCATACCACCTTAACGAAAGTTCGCTGTTAATTATTTTCATGATTTTTATTCGAGCAATCGCCTCAGTACCTGTGTAAAATAAAGTGAGTACAGCTCGAAGGGTTGTCGACTGGGTCGAGGTGCTGATAAAAGATCGGAGGGTCGGTTATCCTGCACCACTTGTGGAGGTTGCGTGGGGGTAGCAACGGGATTCCTCACGTGACACGTCATGACGCTTATCAACAAAAAAACTAGAAAATAAAAAATAAAAAAAGAAGGTTGAAAATAATGGGACCAACAGATTAGATATTTTTTCGAGCCAAGGCTGGCTTGGATATTTTTTTCAATTTCACAGTAGAACCCCTTGTCACTTAATTTAAAAAATTAAAATTCTGTACTGAATTTTTGTTCTTTGATTAATTCTGAGAAAACTCACAGAGATCCTATAATAACTCGGAAAATATATACAATTTGTGATTTTTTTTCAGCTTTTCGAAAAAATCATGTTCGTTCATAAAATGTCCGTTTTCCATGAACAACCCGCTATAATGTATTAATTTTCACTCACGTATAAGCATTTTGAAGACGATCGACCACGAGTCCTGCTTCAGAATTGTAAAATTCGAATAAAAAAATTAAATTGAATTGTCGAAAGTGTCGTCAAAGATTATCGTCGAAGTATCAAAGTGCCATTACAATTTGTGAATACCAATCCTTTTAGTGGCGGCTTTTTATAGTCCCGGGCCTGGATTCTTGTGCAAACAGGAGAGAAAAAAATGGGTCTAACTGCGCAATAAAATTCACAAATTGAACGTTACGGTAAATATTTTGTAGATTTTTCTACTGCGCGTCGTATATTTCAACCTCGCTAATAGATATCGCAGAAAGAACCGGCCTTTATTCCGTTTACCGTCAAGAATGTGAACAGGTGGTTTTTATCATCGTGCGGTATGTGATGTTAAAATGTTTTTTATATTTCGGATTTGCGTGTGTGTGAGTATAACGACGTCGTAAAATTCTAACGCTAGACAACTCGAAGAAAAAAAAACATTTCCAGCTGTATCATTCCTTTATTGACTACAATTTTGGCATGACGCAATCTGCGACTCGAATTTCATGTCTCTTCGAAATTACGAAAAAAAAACCCGAACGATCGCACTATAGCGATCGCAAATTTGAAGTTATTCGGCTAATTAGTTCGTCACGAATAATTTTGGTATTCAAAGTTGTTTGGGCTATTGCACTTGAGCCGAATCCATCGAGAAGTTTTGATTACTTTGTGATGCTTTGAATTTTTCGAAATATCAAAATTTATCGATATAACTCTCGTCGACTTTGGCCAGTTGATGAACAGAGACTTTTTTAGGGTTCAAAAGTTCTTAGAAACATATCGCTCTTTCTTCAATGTCCATGTATAATTATATTTATATAGTTATAAACATAATTGATTTCTTACAATATAACTGATATCAGAAAAATGTATATTTTCAATTGAGCGTTTTTGTAATACTATTTTTCTGAGTAATGGCGCCTTACATAAATGTGGAAGCAACGTTGATTCCATCAACTACATCTTATAAATTATATTCCTGCACGTGCCTCTGGATATGTCGCCAAAGACACGAAATAGCGTGTTTTCTTCTTCTTTTGACAGCTCTACACACATATAATTCACAGTGAGCTATCTAGTCTATCGAAAAAACATGTTATTGCAGTAAAAGATGTGATTGAAACGTATTCCTCGTATTTCAAAACGGCTATCGACTTTCCAGTTCGAAGCATATGGAATCAGTGCCGGATAAAGCCAGCGCGGGGCCCGTTCCAAATTTCAACAGGGGGCTCCCTCCTGTCGCTTCATAAACTAATATAGCAAGGTTCAAGCTTACATCTCATCCCATTCAGAAGGTCCTATATTTGAAACATTGGCGCGCACGCAAAGTGAGCCGCGAGGCACAAGCCGACGAGCCAATAGCGACACTCGAGCTCCGCTATTGGCTGTGCCGAAAGTAATGACATCAGCTCTTAGCCAATCTCAACAGCGAGGAAGCCGAGCCGCCGAAAAGGGACGCTGCGGCGGAAGAGTCGTGGAGGGGGGACATCGGAATTCCCCAGGTGAAAAGGTGGAGAAAATCCCCACGAATCTGGCTGTGGTGACGGAACACGGAAAAATCATGACGCTCGGAATCTGGTGTTCACACAGAGATGAGTAGAGATCTCCAGTGCCGTGTTAAAATTTTGTAACCGGAGCCGCCGGATTCGTCGGCCAGAGTTAACGACTCAATATAACGGGTCGGGCTCAACGCTCGAGTTCGTGCTAGGTTACGATGTCTCTACGTTTTTCTACAGCGATCTAAGGCGATGGACGACCGCCGAATGCGAGTGAGACATGCCATCGGCGCTCGCTGCGGAGCGAGGAAGACGGAGCGAAGTCAACCATCATCTTGAGGGGGGCGGGAGGGGACGCTTGAGCGCGCGCGTGTACAGCGTACACAGACGAGTGGAGTCGAGTGTTTTCGGTGTATTCGGGTTGGGGTCGAAATCCAGAACGAGCAATGTTCAGAAAGGGCAAAATCCCGAACGCGCAATGCTTCGAATGAAAATGTCCCGAACGGTAAAAATCCCGAATGAGATAGTAGCGAACGTATTATATGCCGAACGCCTACCAATCGGCGCGGTTTTCAACATTTCCTGACTTTCGAGCTTTCCCACGCGTAAAAGATCAATGTTAGATATATGCCGTCGCGGACTTTTTTATAGGAAATGCCATTCTCTACAACATTGTTTATGTGAACTTTTGGTCCATATAGCGTTGTTTAACCAGCGTTTTGGCGGGAAGGTAAAAATGCATCGATTTTCTTATCGTTTTATTTCGTTTCTTCGCTTCGCATAACAAATTCGTATCCGTAAAGATATTTCGAAAAAAATTTCGTGGAGTGAGCGAGGGAGTTGGCAAAATTACGAATTTCTCGCTCAGGTAAATTTCTGGTACAATGTGATCATAACATAATAATTAAGATTTTTTTTGTTTTTACATATTTCGAATACAATAATATTCTCAAGATTTGTAATTTTTATTTTTTTACATAAGCTCCATACACATTTTTTCGAAACATCGTTGCGAATGCACATTTTTCTGAAAAAATGGTTAGAACCGTTTGTATAGAGAATTTAGTTCCCTATATAATTTAAATATTTCAATATTCGATTGAGTTATTACTTTTTAAATTCAGAAAATGTGATTAAAAATTCTGAAAACTAAAATAAAAAGTGTATTTAAAAAAAATATTTTTGCATATTTCGCCCTGAAAGGGACGTTCAACTTCCTCAATAGAATCTAAAGTATTTTTTTTTCTGGAAGGGCATAAAAAGACAAACATTTTCGTTTTTTACAAATGTAAATACGTCAAATTGCCCTGGAAACAAAAATTTTGCATCCAGACAACGTTCGAAATCGCGAAAAAGTATTTTCGCAAAATCGCCAAGATTGAATATCTTGAGAATTGCATCATTAATTGAAAAAACATAGGGTTATCGAGAATAACGGAACGGATGTTTTTTCAATTCAAATAACAGTTTATCGATCCGTTTATTATTCCCATTAGTCCTATTTTTCATCACTTTCCCCGTCCCCCGCCCCCTCAGGTATTTCACTGAAAAAATAAGTTCGTGTTTTGAATAACCAATCTTATTTGTATGATGTAATTAATTATTTTCATGTTCGCTAATCTCCCGTGATTATTACGGAAGAACTGTAAGAGTAAATTTATTTCAATGAAAAACAAACTTGGCAATTATTCTTTTGCGAAATTTCATGCGAGCATTGCAAGGCCGGGGCCTTCAAAAACAAAATAGGTATACATGTGAAATCCGTTTAGGTGGGCGCGATACCGTTGTCGGATACAATTCGCCGTCCCAATTCTACTTCTATGGCATTACCCGAAGCGACCGTGTTTGTCGCAGCCCAGGCCCTGGGCACCCATACTATTTCCCACTGTCTGGACGGGCCGACCAGGGCCGACCGCACGACTGCGTTGGGCACAAATACATCGAAAACCGTCAACTCCACTTGTCTGTGTATGCCGCACACGCGGCCAAGTGCCCTGTCCGCCCTCCCGCCCCGTCGTTCCGTCGCACATCCTGGTCGAGTCAAGACGATCTCTCCGTCTCCCTGGCTCCGCAGTGAGCACCGATAGCGCTGTCTCTCTCGCACTCTCAGTGACATACATTACGAAACGCTTGAATATCGCTGTAGGAGAACAAAGAGCCATCGTAACACGGCAATAGATCGAGGGTTGTCGAAAGTCGCGCGTCCCACCCGTTACAAGCTGAGGTGACGTCATAGCGCGACGATTCCGTCGCATTTGCCAAGCATTCCCGCTAGACGGCGCACATCGACGGTGGCCATGACGCTCGCCGAGGGTGAGCCACGGCGACAGACCTCACTGGAGATCTCCCTGCTAATCTCTGGTTTTACCAACGTGTGACCGCAGTTCGACACTTGGCCGCTCGATGTCGCGCTGATGAACGCAAGCCCCCAGTGGGACCATGAGAATGAGCTCACTGGCGATCTTCGTGCTCATTCCCGATATGTTCGCAAGATTTTTGGAACACGACCAGCAATGTTTATTTTCACGCAGACGACAGAACCCAAACAAGACTGGACGTTGACGACGTTTGTCTTTCTTTTTTTTTGTTGTGTTTTGCTGGTCATCGATCAGCCATGGAATCGTCTGCTCTGAACACGGTAAGTGTCATACGTTCGTCATTCATTCGAAACTCATTGTCACGCCGTAGAATATACAATCGCTCAACGCTGCGCAATCAAACGGACGTTTTAACGAAGGTGAACGAATAATAATAGATCTCGAACGAATTTCGAAACTTGGGTTTTTTTTTCCCCACTCCAGAGCTTGTATGATTATTTTTTTCAATCGTCATTGTTATATCAATTTGTATTGTGTTTATTCTTTACATTTTTTTATGGAGTGAAAAAAAATAATTTATTTTAACTAATTTTCCAATGAATAAAATATTTATGATTTTTTGACACTTTGATAATTTATTGTTATTGAACGTGAGCAAAAAATATTTTCACTGCATTGATTTAATCTTTATCCAGCTGTTATTCTTTGATATACGCCAAAAAGTTGTCTATAGTTGCACAATAACAATTCTTTAATTTAGTATTATTATCATTATTATTGTTATTATTATTTTTTTCATATATTAATTATATATTAATATATGAAAATTACCAACTGCCGCATCGTTGAAAATAATTTTTTTTTCATTTTGTAACGAGTAACAACATATTTTACATTATATTCATGATTCGTCAGGCTCACCAGAAGATAAGGAGAGCCGAGGCTCTGTCGCGCAAGGGCAAATTTGGAGAGGCTTCGGATTTTTACGAACAAGCGGCTGAATTACTTATGCAAGTTCATACACAATTTGCCGCTAATTTAATTGGTAATCCCTCGATCGTGCATTGCGTTCCGTCTTTCGCTACCCTGGAATCTCTTATCCTGCAGCACAAGCATCATATTAGACAAGCAAAAATAGCTAGGTGAGTCAATTTTCATAACATTTTCCGATAAGATATATATATTGATGAATAAATAATAATAAGTCAATGAACATAGAGAATAATTAATTAACGAGATCATGTCTTGACTCATTCTGAAAAATAACTATATGCAACTAACAAAAATCAACCGAGTCAAGATCATATGGTGTCTCGAATTTTCCGAACGTTCAATGAAAATTCACATTGTAGATTTTTTTATTTGCGTCTTTTGTTTTCTCAAGTCAGATTTTTTTTCAATGACATATTTTTTTGATGATGACTTTTTGGAGATTTGCGTAACAAAAATCAGTGAAAATCATATTCGAAAGTTAATTCAATAAACCAAACAACATTAAAATACTAAAAGTTATTTAAAAGAGTATTTAAAAAATTGACTTTTTTTTTTAAATCGAAAATCGTTTTTTTTTTTTTTTTTTACGTTTTAACCGACGATTTGTCGATTTTCTAAAATTACATTCAAAACTTGCGTCGATAAACAAAACAGCATTGTAAATACTGAAAGTTAATTTAAAAAAAAAAAAATTAATTCTAAAAACACCCTAAATTTTTTTCAACTTGTAACATGATTGGTCCATGTTTTTCAGAATGAAGCAGGTTCAATTGGACGAGTACAAACAGACGTTGGAAAAAAAACCGATAAACGTTGCGGACAAGAGTTTGTCGGATCGTTTGGACAAAGACATGGCCAACGTTATAAGCGAGGGATATTTAAAATTAGCCATCTACAAGACGATCGAGGAACAGGACAGTTTGTTGAATATGATGACGTCGTCGGACGACAAAAATGCGTTCAAACATCCGAAAGACACGGGTACGGTTATCGAAGAATTGCGCACGGTCAACAAACATTTGAGATCGTTGGTGGGAAGCTTGTTGGGCAAGCTCGAAACCAAGGAGAACGAAGTTCGCGTTCTGAAAGAACGTTTACAAACTTTGGATCCCGATACGAGCGTGGAAACACGTTTGGACGTGAGCCACTCGACAAGACTCGCACCACTTCCGCCCTTGGCACCTCTGGGAATGCCGCTCTTCGAATTTCCATCGTCCACTTGGCCCGCATCGTCGCAAGACAGCGAAACTCAACAGAGGCACAACGATGACGAAGAAAATGTCATTTCGTCCTAAAACGTTTTCGAAAGAATGGGAAACGAAAAGTAAGAGTAAACGAGATTCCTCGGTGGCTAACTCCATCGAATGGGGAGCAACGATTGTTTGAATGTACGATGAACGAGATGACGATATTAGTACGATTATTGTCACACAAATCGGACTAACGTCGTCGCATGAAAAATTAACTTTAATTGAGTGGAAAAAAAATTGTTTTTTTTTTTACATTTTTTTTTTTTTTTTTTTTGAAGCTCGTGTAAATATATACATTACGTGTGGGAAGTGTTGTAATTTTTTTTATTAAATAACTATTAACAAAGTTGTTGCTCGAACGATCGTTTGAAGATGAATTTGGTATCTCGATGGGTGGGGGGATCGAAATTCCAAAAGAACGTCCAATGTTTCGAAAGTCCCGACTTTCGAGCTTTCCCACGCGTAAACCATCGATGTTAGATATATGCGGTCCGGGACTTTTTTGTAGGAAATTTGATTCTCTACAACATTGTTCGTGTGAACTTTTGGTCTATATGGCGTTGTTTAGCCAGCGTTTCGACGAGACGATAAAAATGCATCGAATTTTTGTTACCCCAATTGTGACTTACAACTATTTAAACACACTCTTCAAATTGGTATGGTGCTATTCAGTGCTATCAACGCATTTTGCATTGCGTTTGAAAAAACAAAAACGTGAGACGTAAAGAGAACAGATTCATGTTTGAACCGTTTGAAAAAGAAAAAAAAAACATAAATACTCCTTTTAGTTGTTAAAGGTACATATGAAAATATTAGATGAATAAAAAATGATCGGGTTCGAAAACTTGTCCATTCGGTACGAAATACCTCATATACATAAATTCTGAATTTAGTCGAATTTTAGTAGTTATAAACACCTGTACCTTGTGAATTTTAACCCTTACCGATCTCGATGCATCAGCTTCGAGGTCGCTGAGAAAGAAAATCATACTCAATCATTTTTCCAAAAAAGCCAAGAAAAATTTCGAGATCTTAACGAATAAAAATATGTTTTTCCGGCGTTTTTTCGGTTATCGGCGGTAATGTCGAGAACGATGGATCTGATTCACCCAAAATGTATATGTTGTTTGAAAGGTATGTTCTTTCCCATCACGACAATATACTTTTCGTGTCAACCGAGATGGTATTCTTGGAATTACATTTGCTAAAATTGAAAAAAAAAGTGAATTATTCATGCTTTTTGAAAAATTACTCATTAGTGGGATTTTTTATTTTTATTTTACAGGTCTTGATGATTGCAGGTGAATGTTATTTCATTATTATTATTATTATTATTATTATTTCATTATTTATTTCTCAATAACGATTCTTCGGAAAAATCAATGAGTCATTTTTGTTTTTCGCGACCCCAAATTAGGCTTAAAAAAAACTTTTTCCACGAGGTTCATTATTCGTGTAAACTAGTGTAATTTGAAAAAAGGAAAAAAAACCAAAGAAAAAAAATTTTCAGACTTAATATCGTCAATCGATCCTCGAGGGCGAATGAACTCTCAGCGGATCTCGTGTACTGTAACCCACACCACAGATTGCACACCGCGAATTTTTCGCAACAACAATAACGTCCTTGCATACAACGTGATCGCAGGGTAATTTGTAAAAAATGTTGCTAACACAACGGCAATCGTCCAAACATTTGCGACGAATCGAACGTTCGTCATCGTCGAAACGTTGAAGCGTCGATAAAACATTTTTAACACTACGATCTAAATTGCTGTCCGTCGCGCAATCATCGACGATTCGTTCGTTCGTAATAATGCCATTGATTTCATTCTTAACAGCCAAACTCGCAGCGGGTTTCATCTTCGTTATTTTCGAATGTCTTTTGCCAAAGTTTCGCTTTGCACACATGGCTATCACCGGCAGTCTGTGAACTCGCGTTTCCGTCTGAATTTTACGATGCGAATTTCGATAATCCGTCACATTCGATCGATTTTCATTCGTTGATTTCATTTCGCATTTTGCAATTTCCGCATTGGAAATTATATTTATTCTATTAACATCCGGCCCAATTTTCGACAAGTCTACCGAACGATTTCGCAGCGAATTTACAACTTGTTTGTGGCCCGACAGTCGTGGCATTGTCATCACATCGGGCGCGTGTTTGTTGTCCAATAAAAATTTGTCTATTCGAGCCTTGAGGGCAGATGCGACTATGGGTTTGCGCGACTCGTTGAACGGCATTCCTGTGAACGGATCGGACAGGGCTCTTCCCCAAGTAGCTTCGCTTTTCGCATGTTTCTCCAATGTGCTTTGATCGATTGTCACGCCGCTTGGCAGTACTATCGGTTGTATCATTATGTTCCACGTTATGGGATCCAAATAACTTTCCGGAACGTTAAAATCTTCATCAGCGGATTTACCGGGAGCACACAATTCCACCGAGCTTGATCTGCAAAAAAAATTTGATAAAATATATAAATATATATATATATTTGTGCGAAAAGCTTGCGATTTCGTCTTAAGCGTTTGCAAGAAGATCCCATTTTTTATTTTTATTATTTTTATTATCTTATTGGATAGACGGTCTGGCAAAAAGTTAGTCCAAAATGTGTTAATCGTGGATTTACCGATCTGGACCATGTCGTACATGTTTTAGCCTCACAAACAGCTAAACTAATAATAAATTAACACTTGGTAATGTTAATTTTACCATTTTAATGATAATTTAAGTCGAATTAGACGATATTGGCATGTGCTTGACTGAGGTTTTGTCAGTGACTGGTACACCTGTATCAACTGTATAAAAATGTTTCAATTGATAAAAAGGCGATATGTCTCATTACTTTAATAAATTTTTCAATTTTTTTAAAATGAATCGATTCATTTGAAACTTATCGTTGTCAATCGCTTGATCCTAAATCTTGATGATATAATATTTTTTAAATTTACTGAGATTCAGTTACATTCGATTGCAACCATTAATGTCCGCGGAATCTGTCTTTCTGTGAGGGATCGTGTTAAATGCCAATAAATTCATAAATTTATAACTCCTGAATTATTGAGTGGAAAATTCTGAAATAATTCATGTATTGATATTCGAACAAGAATTACCATTCCTCAAATTTTTAACAACGATGGATGGATATTAAAAAATGTCAGGACATTTTTTAATATCCATCCAGTAATACGTTAACAACTAAAACCCAAATATCCATGAAATATCAGAAAGTAGTGAGAGGATCGACTAAATTTTTTTTTCTCGCAACGGCAATGAAATAATATTTATAGTAATATAATAACAGTTAATTCATCAGAATCAGGGATGGGCATCCATTCAATGAAAATGTATTTCAAATACTTTTTCAAACAAATAACTATGATTAATTATTATGCAAGAATCAATATTTTCACATTTCCGTAATAATTATGACCAATTTATGTGAATTAAGATTTAACAATGAATTGAAGTATTTTATAAATCTGGTAAAATTCCTTATCATTTAGTCCGAAATGTATTTAAAATACATTTTCATTGAATGAATGCCCATCCCTGATCAGAATTAATTATAGAGAACACCCACCCACTCGTATCAGCAACATTATCACGGTTTGTTTGAGCCGCAGTGACCTTAAGCTCGAGTCGCGGCTCGCTGTTGCTCTTCCACAAATTGTGGATATCAACGATCGTCCGTTTGCCGCACGATTGCGAAACTCTGCCCCAAACTTGAACGCCACCGATTGCGGGAACCGAATTCTCAGTCTTGAGAATCGATATTCTCAAGTTGCGGACGTTATTGACTACTCCGCTGTCGGTCACTCGTATGGGACATTGCAAAAAATTGGGATTCGCGTTGAAGCTCGTCTCCGCGATGTCTCTTCTGTGGAACAATACGCCGGGATGCGCAGAACCGAGAAACCCCATGGAAATTCTTTTGTACTCGGACGTTGAGCCCTCGCCGGATTTGACGGAGAGTTCGAACCCGCACGACTTTTGGGCGCCGACGCTGGGCCATATAACCACACGACTGATCCTCACATCGCAGATGAATGTGAAATCAATGTGTATCGGCGGTTTTATGCACGAATAAGCCAAAAATCCTTTGTTCGAATCGTTTATCAGATTTGTCACTTCGTAACCATCGTTGCTGATGGCGCTGCACGTTACAGTCGGTTTCAAACTCTTCTGACAAAAATTTATCAGCATCACGGTCCAACGAACGTAATTTCATGCTTTTTGGTTTTTTTTTTTTTTTTTCAATTCTATTACACAGTCGATGTGAGGTTATGACGAGTTAAACATAATTCGATATTTTTTGACTGTACGTTTTATTATAGAACAGGGAAAATTCCGACTATTAACTTTTCACAGTGTTTCTCGTTTCTCACGAGTTGTTTTTGTTTCGATTGATCAGGAACTTGAAAGTGATTGGTGTTGTTATTATCAGACTCAATGATAAATCTAAAATATAATGTTATTTGTTCGGGTCTGACAGATGATAACTAATAAGTTGTAGGTTATGTCACGCGATTGTTGCGCGTGATGCCCGGCCGCGTCGCCCAGAGCGTCGCCGTGTGAGATGCGGAATTAATTATAGGCTGCAGTTTCATTAGCACAGACTGCGATTCTGCGCCCAAAAACAATAAGAAACCGATTCAACGGTTTTTATATTACGAAAACGTTCATGTGAAGATGCTATTTTCGTAATATTTACAGTAATTTTATTAAAAAATATAAATAATGCAATAAAAAACTCCTCGAAATATATTTGACAAAATAAATAGACTTATGAATATAATGACTATAACTACTAAACAAAACAAAAAACAGAAAATATATAATATTTACACGAACACATATATACATATTTACATGATGAACACCGCATGACTAGAATGGGTGTATAATCACTTGGATCTTATAATTATATCGCGCGCAGAACTTATAGATAATTGTGCTCTGTATATCGTTCCAATTTTAGTACATAATTATATGTACAACGACGCGGGGATGTGTGTTTTTTTGTTTTTTGAAAAATGTTTATTTTAAACTTATACATGCTTAGATGGTGGCATTAATAAACATAATAGAAAAATTAGCCGACGATATAAATGTAATTTCCCTTTGACCGCGTGTAGGCAGCGCTACAGGGAGGACGGACTCTGTCGCGATGACTGTGAATTCGCGAGGCTCGGATTTTTAATGCCGCATCGGGCAATACGTTCTCTGGCCAAATTGGCACGTTGCCGAGGGGAAAAAGAATAAAGGTCGCATAAAAAACCCCTCGAAAACGGAGATGTGTGTTCTTTTTTTTTAATGTTTATTATAAACTTTGTTACAATCATAAATGGTGGCTTTTTAATAAACATTATAAAAAAATTTGCCAACAATCTAAAAGTAAATTAGATGACCCCTATGACCGTGCATAGACGGCGCTGCAGGGAGGACGGACTATCTGTCATGAGGACTATAGGATACGGAATCGGGTTTCAAATGCCACACAGGGCAATACAATCTTGTTGCTTGCTATGAGCGGGCCATTTTTCAGCCAATACAGGGGTTCCATCGTTAATTTAGGTCTACTTTATTCATACAGGCCAGAGTCTTCCACTTGCGAGAAACCACGAGAGTGTTTACATTTGTTCGGTCTCTGAAGGAGCGTCAATAAATAATATACCCATGTATTAAAATAAACATGACCGAAAATGTGCCGAGACACTTTGAAAAGTGTATTCGAATTTTTTTTTTCGCTCACGCCATCGGGTGAGGCGTCTTTGAATAGGTTTCCTCAAATGCAACCCACAATGTTATGTGACCATTTCATTTCAACCCTTATATTCAGTCACGAGATATTTACTTTTGTCATTATCAATTTCTGTCCGCCCTCCTCTAATTTCTAAACTATCGATGCAGAATCTGAGAAAAATTGCAAAATGTACCATTTAATCAGTACGTTCAATCAAAATTATAACGAACCATGTAGGAAAAATAATTTATGGAAAATTAAAAAAAACATTTTTTTAAAAATAACTTTTATCGCGTATTATAAAATAACTTTAAAAAATTCTCAAAGTTAAATATATTAAACTAACGCTCGAGATTTGTGTGAAAAATCAAAACGTACAGATAACTAATAAAAACAACAGAGTAATACTATTTCCTCGGCTTGGCATTGGCATATAATGCATACAATGTACTATTCGTGATTTATATCCACGTTCATGTCTTTGTAATACGAGTATGAGGTGTCGCTATATTCACATGCAATGCGATGCAGCAGGAATTTTTTTTATCGCTTCGGAATTATTACTTCGAGTTTTTGTATTGAAAAAAAAAACAGCATATAAAGGTTGGAGATAAACATTTTATGTCTCATCAGATAATGTCACCTCAATAGTCCCCTGGTAAGTTGCGTCAAGGAGTTCAACAAAAAGTTAACAAGTCCATATAGTCTTGTGAACAATGACAGTGCAATGATTGACCATCTTCACAAAGTGGTACCAGAGATTTATCTTACAATTAGCCATATTATATAATATAAGCCACATTATAATTGTCCTTATAGAGGTTATTTTTTTATTTTAATGCGCGTATACTCGCCTGATAGGTTCCCAGTGGGATGATGAAAAAATATTCGGGAATTTCTCCTGACCTTAATGATAATAATATCAACACGCTTCTTCGGAATTTCGGAATTTTCGTTTCAGTGCGGAAACTTATAATTACTAAACCTCGAAATCTCGAGGACGCAATACGCGATGCGTATACCGAACGAAAGAGCCTGAGGAGCAGCCGGAGAAGTTCCGGAAACTGATCAAGGTGAACCATCAAGTGCAGACACTGCAATATAAAGACAAGTTCTTTTTCTCACACGTGTCTCAATGTCGAGGTCGTCGTTAGGGTCGCGCAAATTATACACGTGACTACATAAACGCAGCTTATGCGACAAAGCTCTTGTCAGTACAAGCCGTTTCGTTGTCCTGGACGGTACTCCGATTGTGGCTAGTTTATTTCGTCTTTGAATATTTAAAAGGTTTTAAAAAATCGTCTTGTACCCAGAGATTCATGTCCGTGTTCCATTGACGGGCGAAGTCCTCGTTCGGAGAAACACGGTTTATCATTATCACGATTCGGAAGTAAAAAAGCTACTCGTACAAATTGTTTTGTTTTTTTTTTTACAAATTTTCTTTTTCTTTCGGACATCCAGTGCATACTTCGCAAGTGATGTCACGACTGTCCTGACAACGAGGGCTGGTGCAGTGATTGTTCGACCTGTTTGTCGCAGTGATAACGCAAAGGTGGAGGACACACGCACACACTTAGAGTCATCCGGGGTACGTGTGCGCCCTTGGTACTTCTAAGCTTATTTCCTTACGGAGATAAATGCACTCCGCATACTTAACCGCTGTTACCCCGAATGACTCTATTACTCACTTTTTATACTCATGGGCTTGCATTGAGTCCAATTGGAAATGATAAATTCGTCGCGTGATCGTTATTTCGAGTTGAAAACATTTCTGTACGTATATTTAATAATACAGATTGCCCATCGGAGATATTGATTGACACAGAAGTTAGACTCGTCCCTTCGAGCACAGCTTATCTCGTGATGCAGGCGTAGCCACAGTACGACTGAGAACCTCTGTCAATGGTCGGCCAACGTACAACGCCATCTCGCGGACTAGTGCAATTTAATCTGTATACGGCAATTTATTCGCCGGTGTCACAATATTGATGCGAGTAACGAGCGTTTCGGACAATTTGTGTTGAGAATTTGTTTTTTACGATGAATCTTAATATTTTTTGTGTATTCGGTGCGATAATCGTTCTTCCGAGCAACGGTTTCGGATTTAATATTCTCAAAGAGTTTTTGTCTCCGCGTTTTCCTACGGTGACAAAGCTTCGGCATGCCGAAGATGCTCGCGCTAACGTTGATGACTTCGCAATTTTCCATACCGTAAGTCGTATCCTATTAACGTGTTATACTCATGTATATAATATTATTGCATAGATTTTTTGTAGATTAAGATACAATTATGAAGGTACGCATGTGGGCTATACCGCTGGGCGGCGTCCACGAAAAATAAACGAAAATAAACACGATCCGGTCTTGGCTGTGATCAGTGATGGGCATTCATTCAATGAAAATGTATTTCAAATGCTTTTCGAGCTAAGTGATAATGTTTTTATCGGATTTATAAAATATTAGAATTCATTGTAAAATAATAATTTACGTAAATTGGTCATAATTATTACGAAAATTAAAAACTATTGATTTATGCATGATAATTAATCATAATTTGTTAAAAAATGTATTTAAAATACATTTTTATTTGATGGATGCCCATCGCTGGCTGTGATCAAGTTAAGGTCTTACCGAATTGACCGTCCGGGTTAAAAATTAGTCCAAAATGGGCGAATTGTGGGCTTATCAGTCTAGATCATAGCGTACACGTTTAGCCTTACAGCGAGCTAAACTGATAATCAATTAACACTTAGCAATTATCATTTTTTACTTTTAATAATAATTGAAGTGTATTCGGAGATATTGGCGTGTGCTCGACTGAAATTTTGTCGGTGACTGTACACATGTTTCAACTGTAACAATTCATAAGAAGGCGATATTCCTTATTACTTTAATCAATTTCTCGACAACTACGTAGTCGATTCATTTGAAACTTAGCGCAATCAATCATTTTATCCTAAATCTTCATGATATGACATTTTCCAAATTTACTGACATTTCGTTCTATTCGTTTTGCAACTATTAACGTCTGCGAAACCTTGTTTTCCCATAAGCGACCGTGTCGAATGCGAGTAGATGGATACATTTATAACTACTAAATTATTTAGTGAACGATCTGAAATAATTCATGCATAGTTATTCTAACAAGAACTATTATTTCTTAAATTTTCAAGAATTTCTGACATTTTTCAATATTCATTCAGTAATACCTTAAACAAGCGAAAAAAAAATTAAAAAAAAAAAAAATCATCACAAAAACCAATAAATTTGCTGTTAGTCATCATGCCATCTTCAACATCAAAGTTGATTGCTCACGACTACGTACGAACATAAATCGTACGAAAAAAAAAAACGATAACTGTCATGTTTGTATTCTCGTTAACGACATCGATAAACAGACACGAGGAGCCATAATAATTCGAAGGTGAACTGTCTAATTTTATCGCCCGTCCATCATCGATCCTAAGCCTGAGAAATTTTATCTTATTCGTCTCATTAAACGCAAGCTGCAACATTTTAATATTACTCATAATATTACGGAAAAAAGTTATCGTTATTATTTCGACGTTGCACGAACTTTGATAACGATCGTGATGACAATGAAGAATTGAATGCACGAGTGAGTTTTTTTTTTTTTTCATTTCGACCTATAATGAAATTCTTTCCTTCTCCAATTTTTGGGTTAACAAGATTATCTAATTATTTGTTTTTATAATTATTTCATCGATGTTTTTGGTATCTTATCAGGTCGCGTTTATCGAGCTTGCCGGATATCCATACGAGGAGCACAATCTCACCACCGAGGACGGTTACAATATTGAAATCTTTCGAATTCCCGGCAGCCCGAAATATCCGGTCAAGCCCGGAAAACCGGTGGTTTTTATGCAGCACGGTTTTTTGTCGACCTCGGAAACTTGGGTCGCCATTGGAGCGGGAAAGGACTTGGGTAATGCGATATGAATTGAATTAAATCGTTAGAACAATTTCAGGCACCTCATTGTTTTCATGAAAACTTTTCACTCGGATCTTCATTGAGCGACAATGACCACGAAGAAATCGAAGAATGAGCCCAGATGGCAACTTGGATGGCGAGATCTTCAAATGTCAAGGATACCTCGCAGTTTCCACATCTCATCAACATCAAATTTATCGATTCTCACATCAAACGTTTAAATTCAAGGAGTCGCGTAAAAAATTGGAAAAAACTTTTTTTTTTTTTTCGTGACATGATCAATCCAAATTTGTAATCGATTTTACCCTCATAAGCTATAGCTCAGCTATAATTTCAATTTTTGCATAGCTATGTAAAGCATCTAAACGCTGTAAGATTTATTGTTACCTTTTTTAGTTGTCGTAGATTTTGGACCATACGACTTAACGGATTTTGAATTCTGACGTCTAATCTTCTTCGTAACAGTCTACATTCTCAGATGAGTGTGGGAATTTGGGATGCGAGGTGAAATTAATTTATGGCAACCTGTTATTCAACTGTTTATCCAAAAAATTACCGAAAACTGGTTTTTTATTGACTTTATAGGTTGCCACAACGTCCAGAGAGCTTAGAAAAAAAATCCCACACTCATCTGAGAATGAGCTCTGTTGCGAAGAAAATGAGACGTCAGAAGTGAAAATTCGCTGAGTCGTATGGTCCAAAAGTTACGACGAGTGAAAAATTTTGTGATACATCTTACAGCGTTCAGATGCTTCATATAGCTATGAAAAAATTTGAAATGACAGCTGTATATATGTATGTTATAAGGGTAAAATCGATTCTTAAATTTGGATTGATCAGGTCGGGAAAAAAAAAAATTTCCAATTTTTCAGAAGACTCAGCCCCCTTAATATTTCGAAAACTTTTCGCAGCTTTTTTGCTCGCTGACGCGGGATACGATGTCTGGCTCGCCAATACTCGGGGCAACAGCTACGGCCGATCTCACACCCATCTGTCAACCCAGGATCCAGATTTTTGGGAATTCAGGTACGCATTTACCGGTTACGTAATATTTTCAATTCGTTGAACAGCAAAACCCACATATTCATCTTTTCCAGAAATGTCCGGAACATTTCCCGGGATCTTTAAAATCGTCCCTACGCCTGTACAATCGGATTATGCATATTTGAAGTGTGACAAATGTTGGTCGCGATTTTTCAAATAATCGTGCACCGATCGAACATCGATCAAATTGATTACAACAATTTTTCAATCATTAACAATCAATGGAACAGTGTAATTTAAAATTGGAATGTTTGTTTCCACGGGTATAACGCATTGGTATTAAGTTTTGTCATTTAACACATCGAGTTTCTGTCTTTGAAAAACGATTTAAACGAAAATGTCTTACTCGATCAAAATCCGGCGAAAATTTGAAACACCGATGACTGAATGAAGTCGATGAGTCGATAAATGATTCCACACAGAATCTCGTTATCGTGAAGTACGAGAGACAAAATTGTTTATTTCTATTGAACGAATCGTTTCGCAATTATGTGCCAATCATGTCTCACCTCGTCCTTTAGTTTTTATCTTCGATCATTCGTCGCGTTATTATCCAGTATGCCTTGGACGGATGCTTCATTGGGTCCATGGAGACTAGAGGTGAGGAGTACGAACGCAAGGCTATAGAACGTTCGCAGAAGTGTATAAAATTGCAAGGGACTGAGCTCCACTGGACTTTAACGAGAACCGAGATGATGAAGTTAGCGTCATGAGGGCCAGACCAATCAACTATGGAAACTGGCAACTCATCGCTTACTTCACTTCGGTGGGTTCGGGTCGAAATCCAGACCGAACAATGTCCAGAAAGGGCAAAATCCCGAACGCGCAATGCTTTGAATGACAATGTCCCGAACGGTAAAATCCCGAATGGGATTCATGCAGCGAACGTACTACATGCCGAACGCCTGCCAGTCGGCGCGGTTTTCAACATTTCCTGAATTTCGATCTTTCCCACGCGTAAATTATCAGATTTAGATATATGCCGTCGCTGACTTTTTTATAGGAAATTTAATTCTCTACAACATTGTTTATGTGAACTTTTGGTCTATATAGCGTTGTTTATCCAGCGTTTGGACGGAAATAAATAAAACGATAAGAAAATCGATGCATTTTCACCTTCCCGTCAAAACGGTGGTTAAACAACGCTATATAGACCAAAAGTTCACATAAACAATGTCATAGAGAACTAAATATCCTATAAAAAAAGTCAGTGACGGCATATATCTATCTGTGATAATTAACGTGTGGGAAAGCTCGAAAGTCAGGAAATGTTAAAAACCGGGGCGGTTTTTAATTTTTTTAAATTATCGCTAATTTAAAAATTAGGGTAAATCTACGACCTACTACACCCGTAGGATCTCCACAACCTTCTTGAAAGGAGGCTATGAATGTGGAAGGTGCTGTGGAGGTTCTCCGGAACCGCCATAGCCTCCTTTGTTGAAAGCCATGGACGTTCCGCGATGACCTCCACGGCCTCCTTTCGAGTAGTCTGTCAATGATCTACGGACAGGTTGAGCGAAGGTATAAAGACTTCAACAAGGGTTTATCAGTGTTTGTCATCATAACTGACCTTGCTTAGAATTGTTTACCTTCTGACATTTCGGAAGTAGAAGCCGAGTCTAATTTATATTCCATTTTGAGCCCTGATAATCGCCACAATCCTTGCCGACTCCACGGAAAAATTATAGGCATTTGGGATTAATCAGAGTGAACGGAGGTTCGAAAATTTCTCCTCGGACTCAGCATCTGTACATAGCAAATCGACAACGTAACAATGCATCCAATAATCTATAATATAATCAATCGATGTTATCAAATAGTTACCATGAACTGGCTACGCGGGATCTTCCCAATATGATCGATCATGTACTGGATGTCTCGGGACAGAAGTCTTTGTTCTACATCGGACATTCGATGGGCACGACAATGGGCTTCGTTTTGCTATCGGAAATGCCCGAGTACAACGAAAAAGTGCGTTTGGTCATTGCCCTCGCACCTGTAGTCTATTGGGGAGACCCAGCTAGTACGATTGTCGGATTGTTCATACGATCGATCGAAGGCATCGAGGTGACGTGTCTGATATTAAAAGTTTCTTATTTAAGCGGGGCGAATGCATATGAAAAGAAAAAAACAAGGGTGAATATTGGAGAGAGAAAAATTGGTGGCCAGATGGATGAAGATATCAATGCATTTCTTTTAATGGTTTAAGGGGGAAGGTAAGGTTAATTATGAACAAAAAAGTTTAATGTTAAAAAATGTTATTAACTTTTTTTTAATGGCGATACAAATAGTGAAAATTTATTGAATCAATTTCCATATAATAATACAACATTTAGAGAATATATTCTTAAATTTTCAGTGAATCTTCACAGGCGCCTCGAAAAAAAAATTGCTTTGCGGTGTTTATCATAACTCGCAAAAGAACCATCTGTAACAAAAAATCAAAACGCAATTTGCTTTCTCTGAATTGTAAGTAGTGAACGAAGATTCCTTTATGAGGAAGCAAGAATGTGGGAGCTATGACGGAGCAATTATCTTTCGGCTTCCTCAGTCTATAAATTTCAGTACGGTCCATAAATTATTTTTGAATTTGCAAAGGTTAGAACTTCAAAATTTCGAATTGCTCTAAAATGCGATCCGATTGGCCGATCTTCGCCAAATTTAATATGTATCACAGCTTAATGGTATTCCATAGTTGTAGAGAATTTGGATCCGATTGATGGAAGTTAACGACGAATAAAGCGACAAAGGTCATTTTTTGAAAAATTCAAAATATCATAAAATCCTAACTTTTTAACGGATTCAGCCCAAATGCAATACCATACATCCTTGGGTAGAACTCTATATTTGAAGAACTATTTAGACCAATATCTCGAAATTTGCGGACGCTACAGTGGTAACAGACATTTTTTGAAAATTTCAAAACGCTGCAAAATTCGAACGGAAGCGTCGATTAATGCAAAAATTACACATGACATAGAGATTGTATGGCACCACATTCGTGCAAAATCTGAGCGCTGTAGCTCGAGCCGTTCTCGAGTTATAGACATTTGAACTTTGGAGGGTCGATCCACACACAAACACATACATCCAGACATTTTCTACAAATGTCATTTCTGTATGTTTTAGGACATTTTGAACTTATTGACATTGAGATCTCGAAATAAAAATTTCGGACCATCACAGAGCTTCCTTTATGAGGAATCAAAACCGATTCTCGCTATAAAAATCAGCTAATTTCTTGCTGTAAAATTAACAATTATTTGAGGAAAGACTCTCGACAATGCCTGGTGAATTATGTGACAAAGTAGTGTGCAAAATTTCAAAACGATTGGTCCAGTAGATTTTGCGTTATCGTGAACACTGCAAAGCAACTTTTTTTCGAGGCACCTCCGGCGATTCACCGTCACCCGCTAATTTTTTTTCATATTTTGGAATGAAAATTTAGGAAAATATTGTTTTAATCATGTATGCTTATATGGTAATTGATTGAATTAATTTACACTATTTGTATCGCCAGAAAAAAATCTTGAAAACTTGTTTCTTTTCCACCGAATTATAACCTTACCCCCTCCCCTTAATTAATTGTTGAAGTTAGTCTGATATTTAACAAACATTTTTTAAAAAATGTTGACGCGGCTTTTCTGCATTCTTTTCATTCGTTCGAGTATGCAGCTAATGACAATTTAGCTGCATGCTCATGCATAATTACTCTATCGAAAAATGATCGATTTTTAGGTGTACATGACCTTTCAGGGAGTGTTTTAGATACCGAACCCTGATGTTGGTTAATTCACTTAGTATACGCCATTTCACAAAAATCAATAAACGATTCCAAACGTATATAAGATCCAACTATTGATTATGCAAATAACATTTGCTCGCTTTGGCGTTCCAGGTTTTAAATTTACTCGTGTTGAACTTTGTTTTTTGTTTTTTCAGCAATATTTCATGGAGAATGACATGCACTACATTTGTCCACAGTCAACGGTGAACGTTGTACTCGGCAAAGCTTTGTGCAGTGTTAACTCGATATGGCGACCTTTCTGCGTCAGATTTTACGGTTTATTTGCGGGAGACGCTACCGAACAGCTCAATAACGTGAGTTTTCAAGGGGGTCTTCTCGTACAGCGGTTTGAAAAAATGGATTGGTTTTTTTTTTCTGCATATTTTCAACCTCAATGATGTTAGAAATACGTTGTTGGAGGGTGTCAGCTGCATACGTCTCCGTTACGGAGCTAGAGAGTGTCGAACACGGCCTCCAGCAGAATTTTTTAGGCGCAAAACCTATTTCGCACGATCTATTGTCGATTCTTCACATGTAGTCATGTTTGTCCCCCCCCCCCCTAAAATGAATTTTTGGTCGGTTGAGGTTTATTCAGTCAAGAACCAAACTCTATAAACGCTTGAAACATTATTACGTCGTTGGACATATCTTCAAACGCGTTTTTTCACAAAATAAAATTTTTCAATTCTGGCGTGCATTTTCAGAATTCAAACATGTGTGCAAAATTCCATCGACTTGGAATTTTGCACACATGTTTGATTGTAAAAATCAATAATAATAATAATAATAATAATAATAATAATAATAATAATAATAATAATAATAATAATAATAATAATAATAATAATAATAATAATAATAATAATAATAATAATAATAATAATAATAATAATAATAATAATAATAATGGGTGTACTCTCGGGGGGTGTTGTATCCCTAGAGAGCGCGTCCCCAAGGTGGCGGATAGGGGAACGCTCGGTAGATATACCGGGTAGGTGGGAAATAAAATACCACTCGCGGACCAAACAACAACAAAAATCCTACATCCTAAGCTGGCAGCCAGACAGCATGTAGGTGGGCGTCTGCACTTCATGTTAGAAGCGGCCTTATATCACAACCTTCCAGTAGGTATAAAATGGAACACCCACAAATATGGAGAGTACAAACAATGAAGTAAACCTGGGGACCTCGGATATCCCCGCCGCGTCGGGATCGCATAACTCCCGCGCACGTGGTTTGGTAACTGGACTACGTGTGACAAGTGAGCCACAGAACAACAACAATAGCACCAATACCCAGCCTAGAGTTGAACAGCATGCACAATCCGATGCAGCTCTCACAGCAGCTGGAAGAGTAAGACAGCGCAGAAAATGGACAACTGAAATCAATGAAGAGCTATTGCGCACATACTACATGGTAACTCTACAAGAGCAAAACCTTACAGGATATCGCACTCAGCTTCGCGCAACATTCGTAGCACAGCATCCAGAATGGAACGTCACAGAACAACGCCTGGCGGATCAAATAAGGGTAATACATAGGAATAATCTAATCCCGGAAATCAGAAGAAACAATATCAAAGAAGCCACACGAATCGTATCTGACGACAACAATAACGACCTGGAAGAAGTACAATGCATACCCAATGAAGCACAATATGAAACAGACAACCAACCCCAACACCAACAAGCCACTAACATCATCGACCAACGACGACGACAGAACACAGACACACCTGAAAACCCTTTCGAAGAGGCAGACGACATATTTAACCAGCAATACGACATATATAGAAACATCGAGCCCCGAATGAGACCCACAATACCGAAGATCAATACCTGCAAGAAACTCAGCAAAGTCATACAATATATCAACGATGAAATAATCGCAAAAGAAATCCCCCAAATAAATACGTTAGATGAACTGAACAGTCTCATTTACACCTCGGCAGTCACAGTATCGATCATAATGGGGCACAAAATAAGGCATACCACCAGCAGAATAAAGAGGCCGAAAAAAGAAGATGCAATCCTTAGACGGATTGAATCCAAAATAGAAACCCTTAGAAGTGACATAGAGAGACTGAAGAAGTATATGAGTGGCACTTGCTCAAGAAGGCTTAAACATAAAATGCGCGGAATCCTCGAAAGACACAATAGACATTCGCGATATGAACTGAACAACTCGAACGCGGTACTAGTAATGGACACGATGAAACAGAAACTAGCCGTGCAAGTGACAAAGCAGCGCAAATATAAACTGTCCAATCGCAGACGTAAAAACAACAAACTGTTCAAGACCAGCGAGAAGAGCTTTTATCGAACGCTGAAAAACACGATAGAAACCGGGGAAGATAACATACCAACTACGGAAAATACCGAAAACTACTGGTCATCAATATGGTCGAATCAAGCGACGCACAACAAGAACGCTGAATGGATAGAAACCGAAAGAAGAAACACCCAGATGCTGGAAGAAATGCGAGTTGACCACTTAACAACTGAACAGGTTAAACAAGTCATATCCAAAACCCACAATTGGAAATCACCCGGATTGGACAAGATACAAAATTTCTGGTTCAAAAGACTTCCAGCTGTGCATGAAAAACTGACCAACTTACTAAACGAGTGCATACAGGACCCAGAGAAGCTTCCATCTTATTTAACAAACGGCATAACCTACTTGCTACCGAAAGGTCAAGGCTTTGAGAACAACCCAGCAAACGGACGCCCGATCACCTGCCTGCCAACAATGTATAAGATTATGACCGCCTGTCTAAACCTTCTGATATACAATCACATAACGCGCAATAATATCCTATGCGAAGAACAAAAAGGCTGCTGTAAGAATGCGGAAGGCTGTAAAGAACAACTTACTATAGACCAGATCATACTAGAGCACACAGTAAGTCGAGCGAAGAACCTGCACACCTGCTTTATAGACTATCAGAAGGCATTCGATAGTGTACCACACACCTGGCTGATCGAAGTGATGGAAATATACAAGATCCACCCAAGTATAATCAACTTCCTGAAAAGCAGCATGACGAGATGGCGGACTAATATTGAGATACGCACAAAATCTAAACAGATCCGAACATCGGAGATCAAGATTAAATGCGGAATATTCCAAGGAGATTGTCTATCAGCTCTGTGGTTCTGCATCGCACTTAACCCACTCAGCCACTTACTAAGAGATAGCAAATATGGAGTCAAGATCAAAAGCGACACTGGACAAGAAATACTAAGCCACCTGCTATACATGGACGATCTGAAGGCCTACGCATCATCGAAGCAACAACTCGACCAGCTAGTGAAAATAATATCAATGTTTAGCAACGACATAAACATGAAGTTCGGGCTCAACAAATGCAAGACAGTATGCATCACTAGAGGCAAAGTGACTAAAACACAAGATCCAGACATCCTAAATATCAAAGAGATGGAGGAGGATGAGGTATACAAATATCTGGGCATGATTCAAAATAACCGCATTGATAAGAGAGGTGTCAAGAACACTTTGACGAGAGAGTTCAAATCACGTATTCACAAAATAGCAAAAACAAACCTGACTGGAAAGTTCGTCATAAAGGCTCTGAATACATTTGCGATACCGATACTATCGTATAGCTTCGGAATAATAAAATGGAGCAACACTGAACTCCAAGCGATGCAAAGAAAGATCAGGACTATGCTCACATCCTATAAGATGCACCACCCTAAATCGTGCTGTGAGAGAATGATAACATCGAGGAGGGAGGGGGGAAGAGGTCTCATAGACCTACAGACGCTCCATGACAACCAAATCCAGTCACTGCGCAAATATTTCCACCTAAAAGCCTCAAGATCAAGACTCGTTAAAGCGATAAACGAAATAGACAAAAATTTAACACCTCTGAACCTGAGCGGTAACTTCGAGAGACGAGCGATAAGCAAAGATGATAGAGAACGCATGTGGGCAATCAAACCGATGCATGGCCAGTACTACGGATCAGTTAATAGCGATAATGTTGATAAACTAATGTCACACAGATGGTTATTAAAGGGTGAACTGTATGCTGAAACCGAAGCATTTATGATTGCCATCCAAGACCGAGTGATCCCTACTAAGAACTATAAGAAGCACGTCATGAAAGATCCAAATGTAGGAGTCGATTCATGCCGCAGATGCAGAAGCCAAACTGAGACGATAGATCACATCTTATCAGGCTGCACGTGCCTAGCTCAGAGTGAGTACACGAGGAGACACAACAACGTAGCCAAAATCCTGCATAAGAAGCTTCTCGAAAGACATGGGACCCCACTAAGCAACGTTCCATACTACGCGTATGACCCTGCACCCGTGGTAGAGGACGACAACGTCAGAATCTACTACGATCGGACCATTCACTCCGAGCATACAAGACTCCACAATCGCCCAGACATCACAATAATCGATAAGAAAGAGCGCAAGGGTATCTTCATTGACGTCGCGATTCCTGCCAACAGAAACATAAAGCGTACGTACAATGAGAAACGCAATAGATATGCCGAGCTAGCTGTAGAAATCAAGCGAAGCTGGAATCTGAACGAAGTAAAAATCATCCCAATTGTCATCAGCGCTGAAGGAATAATCGACAAACAACTGAAAGAAGACATCAGAACCCTAGGACTAAGACAAAACATAATAGATGCTATGCAGAAAGCTGTAATAATCGATACCTGTCACATAACCAGAAACTTCCTAAATATAATGTAACCGACCGATAGAAAGAAATGCATATTTTGTTATGGGCTAAGGCCTCCAAAATATGCTTTAAGAACCCAATAAGGAGAAAAAAGGCAATTAGAAGAAAATAATAATAATAATAATAATAATAATAATAATAATAATAATAATAATAATAATTTATTCTCTACTGTCACAGACGTTCCTTCCAAATTTATTTTCGTATTATCCTGCTGGAGGATCGACGAAGACGTTTCTGCACTTTGGACAAAACTTCAAATCAGGTAAAAATTATTCGAACGAGTTTTTTTTTAAATCGATAAAACTATTTTCTCGTTCGAAATTTACCGGTCGATCTGGCGTTCATTGATAATCAACAAATTGCCGAGCTACCGTAATTGCAACGAAAATATGATTATTCAATTATTTTCACACGCAAAATGCAACTACGGATAAATCGAAATTGGAAGATTTGAAATTGGCTACCCGAACGTTTCGTAAACTTTGATGCAACTATCGAATGAAAAACCATGGATGAAAAAAAAATAATAACTTTCGATGGATCTGAGGAATGACCAGGATCGAACCAGGAATGATCGGAGCTTCAACTTTGAAATTAAATTCAATCTAATATCAATCGGTCTTTTTTTTTTAAACAAGTCGCAATTTTTTATCATTTTGGATTCGTTTTGAGATGATTGATTTTATAATACTTCGGATCCGCTGTTGGCAGGTACGTTTAAAAAATACGATGCTGGTTACACCGAGAATTTGAAATTGTACGGAAAGGATGAGCCGCCGATGTACGACATAGAGAAAATATCTGCACCAGTGGCTCTCATTTACGGAAAAAAGGACGCCATTGCGACTGGATCGGTAATATTAACAATGCACTTTACGTTATTTTTTTACTTCTTCCCAGTCGAGTATGTATCGAATATTGGTAATTAGGTGCCTCGAAGCTGCTTTCTCGATTTAGAATGATAGTTCGAAAGTTGTTATTCAATTGTATGAGACACTGGGGTGGTTCTTATATTTGGGTCATGTCCTAATGTTGATTTTGCCGGAGGCTCAACCGATCCCAATTTTTTTTTCAAATGTTGAGCCTATGATGAACCTCTCAGTTCAATTTCAATCACCGGCTAACGCCAGGTGAAGTGTCCCGTTTAAAATACACGGAATTTTTCGATACGTCGGTTATTAAATTGGCGGGACGACGCGAGTATAACGCGAGTTCAGAAGCCTCGGTGAAAGGGAAATTAATGATAATCAATGCTCGTTGAATCGCGTAAAGCGACTGGAGCACAAGAAAAAAAAAACAGAAAAAAAGCTATTAATAAAATCGGTAAAATGACGCATTACCGATCACCGATCCCACAATATAAAAATTGCCGAAAATTCGTTTTTCGTATTCAGAATTTGGGGAATTTTTTAAAACTCAAATAACCGGTGCATTTAAAAAAAAAAATATTTCTGCATATTTTGCCCTGAAACGGACGTTCAACTCGCTCAATAAAATCTAAATTAATTTTTTTCTGGAACGCCATAGGAACACGCACATTTTAGATTTTTACAAATGTAAATACGTCGAATACTGCCGAAGATACAGCCGTTTAAATGGAAAAATAAAAACCAAAAAACGTTAATTAACGAGAAAAACGTCAGAAATTATTATCGAAATTTCGGCACTCGGTAAATATATTTCAATAAAATAACTCAATTATTTGAAATTATTTGTGGCATTATTTTTTTAGTGGCTAAAGTGATGTGAAATGCCTCATATATGGGTCACCTCATGCCACGTTTACACGCAACTCTACACCGTTCCTCTGACGATTATCATAGTCACGTACATGTGGCATGTGAAGACCCATATATGCATTTTATTTTCTCGTGGAAGTTCGAAGGGTTCATACTCGTTAACTCCGTACGGCATTGATTTTTTTAAGCAGTAATTAGTCATCCTGCCAATATAGTAACCGACGTATAGAAAAATTGTATGTATTTTCAATGGGAAACTTCACCTGGTCTTAGACGATGATTAAAACTGGACTAGGAGGTTCATGATAGGCTTACATTATTTGAAATTCTTTTTGAATCGATTGAGTCTCCGGCAAAATCAACATTCGGACATGACATCAAATGAGAACCACCCTAATGGTAAAAATTTGCTTTGCGTAAAGGTTCAATTCTAAAGATTCCAACGAAGATATCGTGTATGCCATTGTGCTGCCTGTAGAATTAACAAATAATATTAATGATTTCAGAATGCCATGAAGTTGGCTAAACGGTTACAAAACGTCGTTACGTGCGAAGCAGTACCATTCGATGACTTCAACCACTTCGACTTTATCTGGGCGAAAGATGCCAATATTTTGTTGTACAATAGAATAATTGAGCTCATGTCCGCACATATTGAATAATCATATTAAGTTCGATAAATCCGGATCTAGTGAATTCTGATGAATAATTTGTAACGCTACACCCCCAACGCATTAAGTTTTTCGATGCACAATCGTTATTTATTATATTTTTTGATCGGGTAAATTTGGTGTTTGGTAATTATTTGAATGTTTGATAACGTTCTGCGTTAATTGTGATTGTGACATACATTGAAAATTTGCATTTGCCGGTCAGAGCGAGAAACTGTGAGGAACTGCCAATTTAGGAGGTTTTCGCAAAAAAGTATTTTCTACAGCTAGAGAGAAGCTTATCCGAAGAAAAAAATGTGTCCTCATTTTATTTATAAAAAACTCCGGAAAAAACGAGCAAAAAAAAATAAAAATTGTTCAAATACCTGGCATTTTCCGAAAAAAGCCTGCCCTTCTCCTAAGCTCGATTTCAACTCTTCTAAAAACCACAATCAATCACTCGTTTTGATTTCCGCCATTTCGTAATATGTCAACTTGAAAATTATATGGAAGCTTATTTAATAAATGCATCAAACACTTGTGAAAATAAATCGTCAATATCTTTATTCGTTTATTCATAAAAAATATTGAATTTTAGGTTGTTGAAATACCTGCCATTTAAAAAAAAAACCTGCCCTTCTCCTAAGCTCGAGTTTAACTCTTCTAAAAACCACAATCAATCACTCGTTTTGATTTCCGCCATTTCGTAATATGTCAACTTGAAAATTATATGGAAGCTCATTTAATAAATGCATCAAACACTTGTGAAAATAAATCCGTCAATATCTTTATTCGTTTTTTAGTCATAAAAAATATTGAATTTTAGGATAGTCACGCCGGATATAACCCCTCAAGCAAGAACTATTTGGACCAATACATATCTTAAAATTTTCGATCTTCAGAGTGATATATAACTCCGGCCATGAGTGTAAGATGAAAAAATATTTGAAAAAAAAAAAACATTTTTTAAACAAAAATCCTAACCATTGTCGATCGTACGATTGCTTCAACGCGGAAACAATGCGAAACCTCGAAATCACGGAGGGCCCGCGAGGTTTCGAAAAAACGTGCGTACGGAATACGCAATGTGTATGCCGAACGAAAGAGTCATCAGGCTCTTTCGTTCGGCATACTCCGACCAGCCGGAGAAGTTCCGGCAACTGATCAAGGTGAATCAAGTGGAGAGACTTCGATATAAAGCCAAGTTTTTTTTTTCTTACACGCGTCTCAATGTCGAGGTCGTCGTTAGGGTCGTGCACATTATGCACGTGGCTACATAAACGCAGCTTATGCGACAAAGCTCTTGCCAGTACGAGCCGTTCCGTTGTCCAGGACGGTGCTCCGATCCTGACGGGGTTTTCTTTTTTTTTTTTTTAATTTTTTTTTTTCGTATTGAAAGATTTGAAAGAAACGAAAAAATCGTCTCGTAACGAGAGAGTCGTGTCATTGTTCTGTTGATGGGCGAAGTCCTCGTTCGGACGAAAACCCGGTTCCTTATTGTTATCGCAGTTTCGAAGTAAAAAAAGCTAGTCGTGCAAATTGTTTTTTTTTTTTTTTTTTTTTGTGAACAATTATTTTCCAAATTGTTTTCCCGGTGCGCTAACGATTACAACCGTTCTGACGAGACGAGTGTTTGTTCAGTGATTGTTTGACGTGTTTATTTGTTGGGTGGAGGACACGCAACACGCACACGCACACACCTACACACACGACTACATATACATAGACAAATGAATATGCGAACATAAATATTTGTTCTTTCGCGTGTTTACTCGAGTCTGAAAAACAAGCGTCGAGGAGGGAATTTATTATATCTATCGGACTCACCGGCACAAGGCAAACGCTTATACCCATTTTGCCGATAATCGCTGATATTGGTATTATCGTCGTGTCGCGGTGAATTTTGACGCGGGATTGATGTTCGAAACGATGAAGACCTTCAGTTTTCACGTTTTCGATGCTATTCTCAATTTTCGAATCGTTATTTCATTATTAGAAAAAAATTATGCGTCCAAGATAGAACTCGTGTGTTAAGGGGACTAGGCAGCGAGAAAATTCGAATTTTTCATTTTTATTTTTTGTCGTATTCTGGTAGTGCAATCTCTTCCGAATATTTTGGTACAAAGCAGACTAAAAAATTCTCAAAATTGAGCTCAGGAGAGAAAAAAACACTCCGTACACGAGTTGCGCGCCCCGCCTAGCCGAGCACGGAGTCCGTAGCGGCGCCAGAACTTTAAACGCGTTTATCTCGAAAGAACAAAAACAGCGCTAGCTTAACCACGATAACTCAAGAACGATTAAAGATATCACCTTGTTTATTTTTTTTTCAAATGAAGCTATCGATGTTCTCTACCAGGTTACCCAAACGCTATGCAAAGAAATTAATTTGTTATTATTGTTATTACAACAAATGTAAAAAAAAAACTTCCATTTTTCGATTTTCTTCGAATTTTTGCCGCCATTTCGGTAATTTTTATGGTTTTTCAAAAATTGTTGGTTCAAGTGGTGGGGAAACATGTTGCGAAGAGAATGACGCTTGAAAATTCGCCGAAACTTGGATCGATCACCCGGAATCGTGGATAATCGGAAGCAATACGTGAGATGGATCGCCATCTTTGTCAGCCGGTATCTCCTTTAATTATTTATATTTTTTAAGCTGCAAGCTGCTAATTCAATAGCCGAAATGTCAATAAAAACATTGCAAAAAAGAAAATTTATGTACATTGTTTCGTTTCTTCACAAATGCCATTTGAATTTTATAGCGTTTTTGGCCCATTCTCACTGCCTAGTCCCCTTAAAGGAAGGGTTAAAAGATTTATAGCAATAATTTTCGATAGAGTCAATTAATGTTGGGTACTGTTCATCTGTTCATTTCATTCGATTGTACGCATCTGGAAAATTGAAAATATGTCAAGATCGGTTTAAGCTAACTAAAATATCAGGCGTAAATTTTACCTTGTACATTATTCGAATATCGTGTAGATACTGCATCTATCGTTGACCCATATCTGGTTGTTGGTTCAGCAGCGAAATTATTCATTTCAAGATTTTATTTTTTGTTGAAATATTCGATTAAAGGTCGTGTCTCATTCGAAGCAAATTAACGTTGCAATCCACGAACTATTTTTATTATATTTTACGGAGACTTTTTGCCGAGGATAGACATGAAATGAGTTGAATATTATTATTATTATTATTATTATTATTATTATTATTAATTGAAAATGACATCCGTTTACACGAAAAATGAACGTCGTGCAAAAAGTTTTTCTTTAGCTTAATATTTGGGGTCGCTAAAAACAAAGATGTCTTACATTTATTTTTACAAAGAAGCGTTATTGAAAAATAAATAATAAGAGAATAATCACAATGAAATAATCTTTCGCCTCCAATCATCGAAACCTTAAAAAAAAATGATTCCAACTCAAAACAGCAAATAAACATGTGTAACTTTCAGAAAAGCTTGAAAAATCAACTTTTTTTAATTTCCGAAACTGTGATTCAAATAATGAAATACCATCTCGATTGACACAAAAAGCATATGGTCATGAAGTAAAAGAACATGACCTTCCAAACAATATACGTTTTGGGTGAGTTAGATCCATTGTTCTGGAGATTAATGTCGATGACTAAAAAAGAACCGAGAATCATGTTTTTTTGCTAAGATCTCGAAAACGCTTCTCTGGAAAAAAGGTCGAGATTCATTTCCATTCTCAGTGACTCTAAATAAGTCTATATATCACTTTTTCCATCAGGTTCTCGCAGAAATGCAAAAAATTTCAAACTATAGTGTAATCGTTATATTTAATATTATTCAGATGGTGTTCGTCGGAGCCGATGAACGTTATCTCGAAAACAATCCTGAACCTCGTTTCGTGGATTAGCATATTTCAAAGGTACAACGACACGTAAAATTGACGGAAAACCGGTCACTGCAGACTCAGTTTTTGATGACTTTCCGAGAATCATCGAAAACTTTAACCTTCGATTTTTCCTCAAACATAAACCTTGGACCGCCGAAAATACACACATACACACTGCTCGATTAAACATTCTCCAATAGGATGAGCTACATATATATATCCAGGGATAATAAATTGTCACCGGTTTGTGGGGACTGGAATAATATCTGTGGCATATATATATATATATATATATATATATATATATATATATATATATATATATATATAATGTATATTACAAAGATTATTCATATGATCCCCACAAACCAGAAAAAAGTTGTCAACGCATTTACGTGTTCAGCGAAGGACTTTCGAGAGGTACAAAGCAATCGAGGTGAGGATCGGTCTCGAACAAGTGGAAAAAAGCGTTCAAAGTTTCGGAGGAGGGTCACGTTGAAAGCGAAATCAGCTACAGTGGGAGAGACAATAATCACTTTGCCGCTCATATCTCGACAGAAGTTTGACTCGTCTCATCGAGCGCAGTTTATCTCTTGATGCGGGCGTAGTCGGGATACCACTGATGTGAGAACCTCTGTCAACGGTCGGCCAACGTACAACGCCATCTCGCGGACTAGTGCAATTTAATTTAAATCTGGCGATTTTGATTCGCCGGTGTGACAATATGTTGATGCGATTAACCAGAGTTTCGGACAATTCGTGATGAAGAATTTGTTGTCAACGATGAACTTCGATATTTTGTGTATGTTCTGTGCCTTATTGGTTTTTACGAGAGACGTTCGCGGATTTAATATCCTCAAAGAATTTTTGTCTCCGCGTAATCCTAGGGTGACAAAGCTGCGGCATGCCGTAGAGGCTCGCTCTAACGTCGATGAGTTTGCCGTTTTTCATACCGTAAGTCGTGCCGTATTTACGGTTCATACTCATTCATATAATTTTCATAACATTATTGCATAGATTTTAAGTTGTTCGAGATATAATTCTGAAGGCATACATATGCAATATACCGGTGAGTGAAATTGACGAAAAAAAAACAACAAAAAAAAAACTCCTCGGTCGTGACTGAGATCAAGTTAAAAGACACAAAAAGTGGAGGTATTTTTTGAATTTTTTTCAAACAACGAACGATCATAATGAACAAATTCATTGATCGCCGTGGTTAATAATCTTCAGATAATTTTAACGATTGGTTCCTGAAATTGAAGCGAATGAAAGTCGTAAATGTGAAATAATATTTATCAGTTATCGTGGACATATGCAACAAGATGTAGATACCAAATATCTCATAACCGTCAATTCCATCAAATTAATTAGAACATTTCTTAATTGGAAAACTTAATTAGAAAAAAAAAAAAAAAAAGTGAATTTTAATAGTGGCGGCGTGCCTCAAATACGATTTTCGACGAAGAGTTCGATATACCTTTAAATTATTCGTTCTTGTGCGGAAAGAGCTGGGAGAGTGTTTCTCAATATTTGTGCTTATATATTCAAGTTCATGCGTGTATGTATTATATATACATATATATATATATATATATATATAGATGATGTAGATATATATAGATGTACGCTGTTCTACAGACGTAGATTATGTATTCAAGCGGCACCGCCTTGTAATAATTGTTTAGTCGATGGTGCACTGAGAATATCAATGAGTATGGGATTCAGTAGTTGTAGACATGATCGTAACAAATTCGAAGAAACGAATGATAGTATAGACACTTCATAGCGGAGACGTGATGGAGCATCACGAACGACCAGACACGTAGTTCCAGTTCATTCTTATATTTTTTTTATCTCCCCCTCTATCTTTCTCTCACTGTCTGTCAAAGAACTATCGAACCCTTTCATTGATATTGCAGCCTCTCTTACCCGGAAAAATTTTTAACAGCGGGACGACTAAAAATGATTATTATCATTTCGTTGTTACAGGAAATGGTTTTTTTTTTTTTTTGGATAATCAAGATGATTTGATTTTTGTTTTTACAGTTTCTTCATCAATGTTTTTTTTTTTTTAATATTTTATCAGGTAGGGCTTATCGAGCTTGCCGGATATCCATACGAAGAGCACAGTCTCACCACCGAGGACGGTTACAATATCGAATTCTACCGAATTCCCGGCGGTCCGAAATCTCCGGTGAAGACCGGAAAACCGGTGGCTTACCTGCAACACGGTATTTTATCGTCCTCGGACTGTTGGGTTGCCATTGGAGCGGGACATGACTTGGGTAATGCGATATAAATCAAATTAAATAATTTTGGGCGGTGATGCTTTGACTGCTAAATAATTTGGGTGAATTCGAGCATTGGCGAAGGACGACCATAGTTTTTATTTCTTTCTTAACGTTTCGCTCTTTGGTTTTGGAGCCTCTGCGGAATAATTAAGCGAAACTTCAAAAAATAATATAAAACTGTGTCCGTCCTTCGCCAATACTCGAATTCACCCGAATTTAATAATTCAAACAATTTCATGCACTGATCATTTTATAAAAACTTTTAGAGGGGTCGTCATTAAAACGTCTAATTAAAAAATTACTGATTTTTTACCTCTGACGTAATTGTTTCGTGAGCTTTTCGATGCTTATAAATCGGGGATGACACTTGAACACCATAATAAAGTGGACATTTTTTTTCAGTTGAAGTAGAGATATCAAGTCAAAGAAACTGAAGATCAACCAATTTTAGGCTGCATCGGTTAATTATAGTATCCAAAATAAGCGATTGCATAAACGATCGAATAGATTTGAGTTCTTTTCGATCGCGTATTTACGAATGAGCTTATCTAATAAATTAGCTTGTTTGAAGTATACATCGATAAGGCTCGGGCTAACAGTAAGATAGTGACTCGGACTAACAGTAAGAGATGAAAATCTCGATTATGCAAAAGGGTGAAAGATAATGAAAGGTCTCCAAGCTCAGCAAACAAGTACACGAAAAAAGCTAAATATTTCGAATTTATAAAATTTATATTTCAGATTCAGGGACAGGATTTCATTCAATTAAAATGTATTTCAAATACCTTTCGAACTAAATGATAATGGATTCTACCGGAGTTATTAAATATTTTTATTAATTGTAAAATAATAATTTACGTATATCGATCATAATTATCACGAAAATGTGAAAATATTGATTTATGCATGATAATTAATCCTAGTTAATTTGTTATAAAATGTATGTAAAATACATTTTCATTGAATGAATGCCCATCTCTGCTCCGATTCTATTCGTCGTTGCTAGATACACCAAAGCGCGTTTCCAGGCTCCGGAAATACGCATTCACACCATATTTTCGAAACTTTCGATAATTTTTCTCATCAAAATAACCGAGTTAAATATTTTCAGTTATCACAATTAAAACGTTTTGTGACGTTTCAGTTAGAACTGGTATTTTTCCGTTTTCTCAACGAAGATACCTTTTTTTTTGCTTCGAAATAAGAGTCAGAAGAATTTTGTAAAGCGAGAAAATTGTCGGTAATCGTTTAGCGAGGTCAACCGGGGGAGTAAGGTCGGTTCGTGCATGATGCAAATTTAACAATTGGCGGGAGCAGCTTCACAGGCGGAAGGGGGGGGGAGGAAGCATACTCGGATGAACCCGCGAAGATACGAAACGATGATCCAACGAACAAAGAGACGGTATGCGCGAGAATCGCAAATTTGATTCAAGGTGAACAGCTAAAGTAAACTCGATGGAATATGATAAATAGTGATACACACGCGTTACGGCTGCACACGTGTGTGACACTTGAATGCAACGAACGTGTGTATACACGTTCGATGAGGATCCCAATCGCTCGGGCACTTTCGATCTCGATACGTCTGCGGTAAAGGACGAACGAAAAAACTAGTTCGTGACTCGTGCGGGACACCGCGAACTGGTTTAAAGTAGCGCACAACTTCGGTCTTTCGCAATCGATGATCACGGTGACACGATTCTTCATAGATTCCCGCTGCCACAGAGTTCAAGGATACACGCGTTCGAATCGTTTAATGTGATAATAAACGTTCGAATGGATAATTATTGGCACTCACGTGATACATTGCGGCAAAGATCACGTTTTTCGATGATTCCAAAAAAAATTAATTCAGTAATTACTGAACTAAAAAATTGGTAAAGAGCGTGTTGGGCACGCACGTGATAAAGTTTCGTAGGCGTAAATTTTTAAAAAACAATGTTTAGTTAGTTATTTTGATATTTTTCGGAAACTATTTTTACTACAGTGTTCGTTATAATTTTCATTGAATGTACTAATTAAGAGCTAAATTTCGGAATTTTTTCACATTTTTTGCATCGATAGATTAACGGTTAGGGGCGGGGGGGGGACACTCTGATAACGACTTTGAAAGCAAATATCTCATGACTGAAGGGTTGAAATGGAAAGGTCTCAGGACATTATTTGTTGCATTTCAGGAGACCTATCCAAAGTTATCTCACTCAATGATGTGAGCAAAAAAAATCGTGAACACTGTTTAATTTGCAGGAGGGGGGTCAAAAATATTTTTTTTTGTGTTGTCATTTCTGTTTTTAGGTCATCGATCTAAGTCTGTGTCCCAAATTTTATCTTATTTGGTCCATAACTGAGAGAATGGGAGGCCTGTGACATACAGACGGACGGACGGACGGACTTGGCGAAACCATAAGGGTTCCTAGATTTCTACGGAACTCTAAAAACTAAAATTATTCGCTAACGTATATAATATTTAATTATATAACGCAACATAATTCATTATGCTTATGTAATATATTTAACTCACCATCGATGTGTGATATGTGCATTACTTATATTGCAAGATCGACTATTTTGAAACTCTTGGGCGGTTGGTTGATGGAAAAAATTTCTTCGCGAGGTTGAATTAATGGGCTGTGTATTGTTTAAGCGACAAATTCGGGGAAAAAATTGAATAATAAGCGAGGATGTCAATTCGACTATAGGGAGATGTTTGAATGTCAAGGATATCACGGTTTTCAGATTTCGACATCGAATTTATCGATTCTCCGATTAACGTTGTAACTTATAATATTTCGCAAACTTTTCGCAGCATTCTTGCTCGCCGACGCGGGATACGATGTCTGGCTCGGCAATACTCGCGGCAACACCTACGCCAGATCTCACACCGAGCTGTCGCCCCAGGATCCAGATTTTTGGAAATTCAGGTACGCATGTGTCGGACTACGAATTATTTGCAATAAGTTGAACAGCGTAACACACATATTTTTGCCATAAATGTTCGAAACATTTTTCGTGATCTTCAAAATCGTGTCCACGTCTGTAAAATCTGATTATGCATATGTGGGTGTGACAAATATTGGGTGCGATTTTTCAAATCATGGTGCAACGATCGAAGATCGATCAAATTTATTGCAACGAATTTCCAATCACTGAAAATTATTGCAACAGTGTAATTTAAAATTGGAATGTTTGTTTTCATGGGTTTCCAATTTTTGCAAGCGGATGAAGGTATTGACGATTTATTTTTTGACGATTATTTTTAATATTGAGTGCATTCATTAGAGAAGCTTCAATAAAATTTTCAAGTGAAAATATCACGAAATGGCGGAGTTATACTGGTTCTCCTGGCGGGATTTTTTTCCGGTAGTCACAATGTTTCCCAAAATAAGGATCTGAAATCGAAACGGATGATTGCATATCGTTTTAGAAGAGTTCATCTTGAGAGTCAGGAGAGGAATTTGAAAAAAAATTGGGCGATTGGCAGATATTTGCACGTTTTTTGACATTTTTTATAACATTTTTCATTAGTTTTTTATAAATAAACTGAAAATAACATTTAAAAAAAAAAGCTTTCCTTACTCTCATGAGAATGCTTTTTTCCAGAAGCCCTCCAAATTCTGGCAAAATCGGTCCAGTGGTCCTCGAGATATTTTGACTACCGATTTTAAAATGTTATCTCGACATGAACGCTTTCAAAGTTTTGACAAAGTTTTCGCTGCTGAGGGCAATCGAGAAACAAGCATGTGGATAAAATGAGTTGTAGACTACAATTTTGAACCGATTAAAATGCTTCTTTTTTTCAATGAAAGCTTATAATATTTCGCACATAACTAATACTACAGGTCTTATAAAAAGAAAGGCTGTATTTTGTATATTCATCAACAAAAGTAAAAAAAAAAGATATCTATAACTCAGCCAATTTTTCGGAATTTCTTAATGCGATTTTCAAGAAATACTTGTGAAGAATTTTGCTTTCTGAAAACGTAAAAAAAATAATCGATTTTTCGCTAGGTATGTACCCTTAAGGGGACTGAGTCACCTAAAAAATTCGAAAATTAAATTTTTTTTTCCGTGACACGTCCGATCCAAATTGAAAATCGATTTTACCCTTACGAAGTACGTATACTTAGCTATCATTTCAAATTTTTCCATAGCCGTATGAGTTATCTAAATGCTGTGAGATTTTTCACAAAATTTTTCACTTGTCGCAACTTTCGGACCGCACCGATGAACGGATTTTGGATTCCGACGTCTCATTTTGTTCCAAATCGCAATCATTCTCGGATGAGTGTAGGAATTTTGGATGCGAGGTAAAACGAATTTATGGTAACCTATTATTCAACCGGTTTTTCAAAAAGTTACAAAAAAATTGTTTTTTTTTCACATTATAGGTCGCCATAATTTCCAGAAAGCAGATAAAAAAAAATCCCACACTCATCCGAGAATGAGGTCTGTTACGAAGAAAATGAGACGTCAGAATTGAAAATCCATTGAGTCGCAGGGTCCGAAATCTGCGACAAGTGAAACATTTTGTCAAAAATCTCACAGCATTTAGATAACTCATACGGCTACGAAAAAATTTGAAATGATAGCTAAGTATACGTACTTCGTAAGGGTAAAATCGATTTTCAATTTGGATCGGCTGTGTCACGGAAAAAAAAATTTAATTTTCGAATTTTTTAGGTGACTCAGTCCCCTTAACACATTAAATTCTGTCTTTGAAAACGATTTTTAAAAAAATGTCTTGCTCGATTGAAATCTTGCGAAGATTTGGAACACCGATGAGTCGATGAATGATTCCACATATACAGAATATACAGATATATACAGAATCTCGTTACCGTGAAGTATGAGAAAAAGTGGTTAATTTATAATAGATTAATCGTTGTGCAATTATGTGCCAATCATGTATCCACCTCGGCCTTTAGTTTTTTTCTCTCCGATTATTCATCGCGTTATTATCCAGTATACCTTGGACTCGCATCCGATTAAGCCCGATCAAACAGATGGAACATTGTATAATTATTTCTGTCGATGGACGAAGTAACGTAGCTATATATGCGGACTTACATATCCATTCAGACAGTTAAAATCCTGACCCCCAGCCAATTTAGTTCGTGATTTATTTTCGGCTTCCATTTAACCCCAAAAACATCCCTGATTTTTTTTTAGAATCTTCGGATCCCCTACAACCCCTAGAAAAATTCAAAACTACCCCAAAATGAAGAAACGCGTGTATTCTGACATAATTAAGAACTCTGATTTTTTTTCGTGATTTTAGGAGGTCAAAAAATGAAATTAGCCAAAACGTCAAAGTAGAATCTGTACTGGAGCTATTTTTTTTTTTTATTGGACGGTCAAAACCTAATCCCTACTGATTGAGTCCGTGATTTTTTATCAGCCATTGTTTCACTCGAAGAACTACCCTGATTTTTTTTTAAGTATTTTCGGATCCTTTATAACCCTCAGAAAAATTGAAAACTTTCCTTCATTTAAGGGGTTAGGGCTACTTGGAACTCCGAAAGAAACGCTTTTTTCGGGATTTTTTTTTCAAACGAGTTTTATTATTATGGGAAAAATGTTTTTCAATGTGGATAATCAATATTTCGGAAAGTTGCAGTACTTTTTCAGGGAAAAATAATAATAATCACCGGAGATACAGGACGTCTGGGAGGAGTAAAAAAAAAAGTGGTGTGCGGTGATCATCGCAACTCATCGCTGGATTATCTGAAACGAAAAAAAAGGGGATCATTGGTGAATCATATTGGGCCCAGGGTGAACGCAGGCGTTAATGAAAATTTTGATTTTTTTTAAAAATGGCGGATGTCCAAGGCCAAAATTTGCTTTTTGACCCCCATTTCACTCATAATTTTCGTTGTAAAAAAAAACTATTTACCGCAAATGGAAATCCTGCCTTCACTGTGAGAAGAATTACGTGCAGAATAAGTGATATAAATTTCAGAACGATCGGTCAAGCTGCTCTGGAGTTACAGTGATCACCGACTCGGAAAACGTGCTTTCGACACAAACGCGTTCAAAGTTTTCAAGTTCAATTTACATGCAAATAAAAATAGTATATTACGATACTAGTGGAAGGCGAAGGCGAGTGTTGCAATCACACGAGTCCAGAAAACGTTTTTCGCACGAGTATCGTATACAATTTTATGTCACAACGTGTGTAAATGGGGATTTGCCCACGCGAAGCGTGGGTAAAACCGCATTTTACGCACGGCGTGTGTCATAAAAAATATTTTTGGACTGACAATGAATCATCTATTCCGGCACTATAAAGTGGTCATTCCTGCGCGATTGTCTTCCAACGTCGCCAAAGTAATTAAAAAAACTTACACCAAGATTTTTCAACGAACGTCGGACTATTTTTCAACGCTATAATTGACGCAGCCTTGCTAGAAGTTGAATATATCTTTATGAATAATACTTCGATTTGACTAAAATTTTCCGAGAATACTTTTGAAATGCTGTACTTTTAAAAAATGCAACGAAAAAATCGATTTTCAAAATATCCTGAATAGCCCTAAGCCCTTAAGGGCAGTTTCGGATTTCTCTAAGGGGTTTATAGAGGATCCGAAAATTCCGAAAATAATCAGCGTCGTTTTCCGGGTGAAACAAAGAGCTTAAAAAAATCCCGACCTCAACCAGGAATTAGGTTTTGACCGCCCGATTTGAAAAAAAAATTTTTTTTTTTTTCAAAAGCCGCAATACAGTTAACACCCTGAAATTTTGGCCAACCACCCTGTGCACATAGTAAATCGACAACGTACAAAACGCATCCAAAAATCAATAATACAATCTCTCGATGTTATCAAACAGTTACCACGAAATGGCTACGCGGGATCTTTCCAGTATAATCGATTATGCCCTGAATGTCTCGGGACAGAAAACTTTGTTCTACATCGGACATTCGATGGGCACGACAATGGGTTTGGTCTTGCTGTCGGAACTGCCCGAGTACAACGAGAAAGTGCGTTTATTCGTCGCCCTCGCACCTATAGCTTTTTGGACAGGGCCAACCAGCACGATCATGGGATTGGTCAAACGATCGGCCCGTGACATCGAGGTAACGTGCCTGATATCCAAATTTCCTAATTCGACGGACTGTCTAGTTCAGAGACCGTGAAACAAAGTCATTCACTGATGTGTATTCGCAATTTTACAATGATCAACGAACAAGTTCAAAAGTCACATGAGATTGAATCGTTCATTATGCAAATAATATTTTTTTCGCTTCGACATTGTGTCTTTTTGAATTTCATGATGTTGAAGTTTTTTTTTTTTTTTTGTTTTTTTTTTTTCAGCAATTCTTCATACAGAATGACATGCACGACCTTGGTCCACAGACAACGACGAACGTTATACTTGGCAGAGCTTTGTGCAGTATTCACTCGATAATGCAACCTGCCTGCGTAAGATTTTACGGTCTATTTGCGGGAGTCGATACCAAACAGCTCAATTACGTGAGTTAGCAACTGTATGCGAACATTGAACCCAAACTTTTTGCATATTTCATAACAACGATATGACGATAATAATAATAATAATAATAATAATAATAATAATAATAATAATAATAATAATAATAATAATAATAATAATAATAATAATCTATGCTCCACTTTCGCAGACGTTTCTTCCTACTTTATTTGCATATTATCCTGCTGGGGCTTCGGTGGAGACGGTTTTGCACTTTGGACAGAACGTAAGAACCGGTAAATATTATTCAATCGTTTTCTTTGTCTCCGTAAAAGTATTTTTGCAAGACCGATGATTTCTGAATGGATAATTCAAATACCGATGAGGCGCAACAAAAGGGTCTCATGCAGTTTCGAAATCAAATGCTCGAACGTTCTGTAAGTTTCGATGCTATTATCGAACGAAAACTCGAAGGAAGACAATGATCATTATTTACTTGATTGACGGAAAAAAAATGATCTGGAATGACGATCGACCGGAATCTCAACTTCGGAATTGAATTCAGTCGAAAAGCAATCGGTCGTTTTTTTTTTTTTTTGCACAAGTCGCAATTTTATTGTGTCGAGCCGTTTGGGGATGATTGATTTGAACTAATAGAATCGTCTGCTGGCAGGTATCTTTCAAAAATTCGATTTCGGTTACACCGGAAATTTTCGAATGTACGGAAAGAAAAAGCCGCCGATGTACGACGTAAAGAAAATATCTGCACCGGTCGCCATCATCTACGGAAAAAACGACGCTGTCTCGACTAAATCGGTAATACTGAAGATCTACTTTAAGGGGCATGTAAGATCAATTCGATACAGTAAAAGCATAATTTCGATAATTGTTTTTTGTCGACACCGTTAATACATATATTTATTTCTATAATCACTACATAATAATGTAACGTTTGAAGAATATTCCATGAAATTTTCATGAATTTTTATGAAATAATTAGCCATTATTGACAGCGAATCTCCGCGGACGTCTAAAAATAAAGTTTCATTGCGGTGGCCCTCATAACTCATCACTGGATCGTCTGAAATCAAAAAACCAAAATGATTTTATTAGTTGATAAGTTTTTACAGGTAACAACGTCGAGTTTTTAAAATTGATTTTTCAAATTTTCACAGCACTGAGAAGTCAAAATACTGAATTTTTCATCAAATTTTTTTTTTTTCGGTGTTTCGACTTCTAAGTGGAGTCAAACATTGAAAAATCATAAATAAAAAAAACTCGACGGTGTTACCTGCAGAAACTTTTAAACTAATAAAATCATTTTGATGTTTTGATTTCGGATGATCCAGTGATCAGTTATAAGGGTCACCGCAATGAAACTTTTTTTTTTAGACGTGTCCGCGGAGATTCGCTGTCAATGACTGATTTCTTCATTAAAAAGAAAAGAACATTTCATACAATGTTCTTCGAATGTTACTTCATTATTTAGAAATTATAGAAATGAACATATATATATTAACTGTGGCGCAAAAAAAAAATTATTTATAACATGCTTTTTTTGTATCGAATTAACCTTACTCCCCCCTTAAGTCCCGCTCATTGTCAGACCCTTATGACTGTTCCCCTGTTGCCCGGGGAGTATATATAGGATCTTAGTAATTTACTATCTTGAGCTTCCTTTCCGATTCAAATGATATAGTCTGAAATTTGTCATTCAATTGTGTATGGGGAAACCGTAAACTGTTCGTCATCAGTGGCAAAAAAATTTGTTTTTGCGCGAAGGGTCAAAGGGTCCGAAAAAAATATCGTATGTAATTGTGTTGCCTGTTGAATTACCAATGAGAATATTAATGATTTCAGAATGCCATTGAGTTGGTGAAACGGTTACAAAACGTTGTCACGTTCGAACCAGTACCCTTCGATGACTTCAATCACCTCGACTTCCTGTGGGCTAAAGATGCCAATAAATTGTTGTACAGTAGAATAATTGAGCTCATGTCCGCACACGGTGAATAATCATTGATCCCAATAAATTCAGAACTAGAAAATTGATTATCGTTGAATATTTTTTATCGAAATACCCACGAATTGAGTTTTCGATACGCAGGTGTAATTTTTTGTATTTTTGTTAGGCGGAACTTGATTCAGTTATTAATTGTGACGTTCGGCGAGGATGATGACCCTAGCGATGAGGCAAACTTTTCAGGATTTCCGATCGTTAGAGTGATGACCGACTTACTTAGCGAATTTAAAAAACGCCATGAAATTCAAGCCGCAATTTGAATCATGTTGAAAATTGGAGTCACCGAAGCGATTGTACACGATGCACATGTTTCGAATTTGCGAGGTCGTTGCAGAGCACACACACATACATTCGGACATTTTCACCTGATATGTTTCCTCAACGGTTTGGCACGTTCTGGAGCACGATGACATGTATGATTTCGCAAAAATTAAAATTTCCTACCGTAACGCAGCTTCCTCCGCAGGAAAAGCAAACATCACATGCCGTACAACCAAATCATTGTTGGCACAGCCCTCAGTAGATGTAGAGTTCGAGTACCAGATTAATACCGAGTACATTTGTAATTTGGACTTGGCAAACGTGAAACTACAAAGTACACTTGTGATGTGGACTCATCAAACGTAAAAGTACAAAGTACATTTGTCATTTGGATTTAGAAAACGTGAAAGTACAAAGTACATTTGTAATTTGGACTTATCAAACGTGAAAGTGCAAAGTACATTTGTATTTTGGACTTATCAAACGTGAAAGTGCAAAGTACATTTGTATTTTGGACGTATCAAACGTGGAAGTACAAAGGACATTCGTCATGTGGACTCAACAAGCCTAAAAGTACCAAGTACATTTGTAACTTGGACTTATTAATTGTAGAAGTACCAAGTACATTTGTAATTTGTACTTGATACCTACACGAATATCAACCAGTTTCACAATGTGTACTTCAGTACTTTTCAAGTAAAAATTTGCCCAACACCGAACCAAACAGCATTGCATACAGAGATTACAAAATTGCATAAATGTTGTTAAGGTAGTACCCTCCATACGAGAGTTTACCGTCAGATTTTCATGAAACTTGGCATACTTATAGGTATTGATGAGAAAAAGGTACAGTTAAATTTTTATGGCTCTCCGGAGCGCGAGAAAAAAGATATCAACACTTTAATTTTCACACATTTAACATGGAGCCTTATGGAGAATCACGCTCAATTTGATATAATACAAAAAGTCGCCGTCAGATTTTATTGGAAACACTTGAGCTGCAAGTTGAATATTCGGAGAACATTTTGGGCACTTGACAGTAGAGATCAGGAGACGGTGATGATAATAATAAGCAAATAAACATCGAAAAATATCTTCTCTCTCTCTCTCTCTCTCTCTCTAATCGACATCATACCACGCGTCTTTGTCACACACAGGTACTACGTAACTCAATCGGAGATGGTATATCTCAAGGCTTGCTTTGACTCTTACAGTTTGTAGGATACTACCTTAAGCCACAAATTGCAGTAAGTTCGGCCATTATTAAATAATAACCTCGGATGGGCATAGCCGCTTCAAGCGGCTACGACCATACCACCAACCGCATAAGAAAACGAATCATCGAAATATGTTCGATTATCCAAAACGAATAGGATTTCTCATATATATTTCATCGCAGCTACTGTACATTATTATCTAAAACACGTTTCCCCACGTATCGAACTCAGATTCTTTCAATGATGAGAAAAATCCTTCTGCGCATTGGGATATTGTTTGTTGTAGAATTCTATGTACTCCTTCTTGCGCTGTTCGCGCAGCGCGAAGTACTTGGGATAAGCGGCTTTTTCCATGTCGTCCCAGTAGTCGATTACCCAATCGGGCGGTATGACTTCGCGGTCGGCAGCGCAACCGCCCACCGAAAGGGGAAATTTTTTTGGCTGGGGATGCATGCACACTTCGAGATTTTCTTCGGCCTTCACCAACATCGCTTTGGCCACTCTGAGATCCTTGATGTTTGCATTATCGTCCAACTCTTTTCTCAGTTTACAAGCATACATTCTGAAACAGTGAAACAACGTTGTCTTACGAACGTACATCGCTGAATTGAAATTCACCGACAATAGATTACACAGAGTTTTTCGAATCAGAATGATAGTAACGAATCACCTGTAATGTTCGAACTCGGGATAGAAGCTTTCCAAATTACGCAAAAATCGTTTGTAAAAACTGCACACTCGTTGGGAGTGGGTACGCAGACCCGTGGGAACGGCTTGCATATTTGCGACCGAAAATTGATTATCCGATTGTTGATGGCAAACACCGTTTATGATATTATGTAAAAACGGGATTTGGGAAACGACAATTTCACACGGGCAGGGTTATAGTCGCGGAACATAGAAATACATAGAAACGGGGTAGGAGACACATTTATGAGGAGCAGCGGTTCATAATAAGGCCGTGTGATGGCGCTCGTAACAGCCGAATGTTACCATAGACGAGTCATCGACATATAGATATGGACTGCTGATGTCGCGAGAAAAAAAGAAATCGCAATAGAAAGAGAGGGGACAACGATGGCTATAAACCTCTCTCTGTCTAAGGTAAAGCTGATTGGTCGCGATCATCGACATATAGATAATTGCGACTAATCAGGATTGACTTAGAAAGAGAGAGGTTTAGAGCCACCCAAATATTCTCTCTTTTTATTGCGATTCGTCGAACCCGAATCAACGATGGATCGTGAGAACTTAGTACCGAACGATTACGCTCAGATTTCGTGGCGATCGCCTCGAAATACCGGGTGGCACGCTCAATGATCGAGTTCGTGCTAGGTTACGATAGTTATACTCGTTCAAACGTGCTTTTCTTGAAATTCTGTTTTAGATTCAACTGTGAGAAAACATTTTATCCATATAAATATTGAGAGACAATTTCGATACAAAAATTTAAAAAAAGAGAATGTTATGATCGTGTTCTAGCATCTAGGAATTCTTGGTTGATATCAGATTCAACGTCGGCCTCAACGTTGGGCGTAACCTCCTGCTGGGTCTCGTCCACGGTCTCGAGTTTGTTCTTAAATTGTATTACATACTTCGCTAGGCGTTTTTCCGATTCATCAATCTACGAATTGAAAAAAAATTATTAAATTAGAATTCGGCGAAGAAATTTGAAATTATTCTTCGCTTTTGGTATACTTTAGGCACAATTGATTGCGATAATTATTATGTTTTTAGTCAGCCAAAACTAATATCGGTTCTCAAATAACTAAATATTGTTTTCCAATAAAAAAAAAAAGGTTATGGATTTAGCGAGCAAATAAATCGTTTCTGGGCTATTGAAATAATTTTCGTGAACAAAATTGTGCCGTTTTGCAGACCCGAGATAAGAAAAATATATGTATGATGTTGATGGTCACTAACGGATGCTATTATCTTCTCAGCACCATCGCGAAGATTTTCCTTCATGATGTTGTCCTCGAAACGAATGTCCAAATACGACAAGGATTTGAGCAGAGTCTCACGATCAATTTCACTTGTATTATCCAGAGCCTCGGCGAGGATCGTCAGAGCCAAATTATTGTGAACGACGTAGGATTCCGAGCCGGGTTTATAATTGCGACTACTCGTTATGCCGAGGAAAAATCTAGCCACGTGTAACGGTTCGATCCCATGCAACGGACTTTCATCCGGCGCGTTGGCCAGAGTCTTGAGCGTCGGCATAAATGCCAATTCCAACATTTCTTGACTGTTTGGCACGCGGCTCACGAAAGTTTTGAAAAACGTACAGAGACACTGACGCAGATAGAAGTCCTCGTCGTTGAGTGGCTTGTAGAGTAAAATTACGAGCTTCGAGAGCAACGGGGCACCTTTTATTCTACCGTGAAGTATCAATTTACAAAGACCTTCCGTCGCTATAGTTCGCAATTCTTGATCCTGTTGAAAAATTTACCATTCGATTAACGTTATCAGTGTCCGGAAAATCGGTACTTGAAGAATAGTGAAGTACCCATTTCAGAATAACTATATATAATATTTGTCTATGTACCGAATACAAAGGAAGAAAGTATTTTGCAAAAGGGTGAAAAAAAAAAGGTATAAGAAGTACGAGAAGCTGGAGTTGAATGAATAATTTGTCAGTTGAATTTCTCACCGCGTTGTAGAGGAGACCAGTGAGAATCTTCACGAAACCCCCACTTCCATCGGTATTACCGTCCGATTGCAAGCTAATCCCAGTTACGTCTTCCTCCGTATTGTTATAAAGCCTCACAGTTTTGCTTCTTCTTCTCTCGGATGTCACTGTCGTGTCATCGTCGTCCTGAATTATATCGAAGAACTCGAGTCCGTATTGCAGGAGAAGATCGAATATGGCTTTCAAAGAAATTAACCAAATCTCCTGATTGTGTTGATCCAACGAAAATTGAAGAAAATACATCATTATGTATTTCTTGGCCAACTCTTGGTCCAGCAGACAGAAGAGTGCCACGGCTTTTAGGGCGAGGATGTGCACCGCGTAGTTCTCGTGCTAAAATAATATATTTATTTTGATTATTATTATTATTATTTTGTTCATAAATGCGGTTTATTGGGTATACGCACGTCGAGACTGGGAAGAACAAGATTATCCATTAGACTCCGTAACGTGGGCGTGTAAGTCGTAACGGATTTGGCTGCGGTCATGGAACACGTAATGGTGAGACACCTTATCATAGTCTCAGGGTCGTTTTCCTCATTGCACGATTGATCGATCACTGTGACTTTATTACGAGCGGAAAGTTCGTCCATCACTCTCGTCAACTCGTCGATTTCTTCCTTCACTTGTTGAGCTTTCAAAAAATCACGCTTTCGGATCGCCTCGGACTGCTCACCCTCAAGCTCGAGCATCTTCAAACTATACTGAGCTTTCTGAAATTCCAGATATCCATGATAAATATGATGTTTGCTTTCTCATGGAGGAATCTATGTGACGATCGGGTTTTTTCCCGACATCATTCATTTAACCTAGAGATCGCAAATTTTGAAATACTCGTCCAAATAGCTATTAACAATAAGATCTGTATCCAAGGTTTTATGCTATTTTATGTATTGTTCGAAAAATCAAATTTTTCGCCATAACTCTCGTTATTGATTTCAAACGATTGAGTTCTAACTTCACAAAAGTATAGAACATCATTCAGCCGTGATATATACTAATTTGTGCGAAGGTCGGCTTAACGGTTTGGATTTGACAGAAATACAAGTTTTCCAATTTTGAGTCTGTGCCGATTCAAAAATATTAAACGTGCCATGCTAAAAATCCAGGTTTGACATGAATCACGGTTGGGGTTGTGTAGTATTAAGTTTGGTGGAAATCCATTGACACGTTTTAATTTTGAGAGAAATAAAAATTTTATACTGATGAATATTCAAAACTCAATACAAGCTGCAATGTTAACTAGCAATTTGCTCGCTCTGAATAGTATTTAGCAAACAAAGTTTCCTCTATGAGGAAGCCGAAGGAAAAAAAATGCTTTCTCATAGTGGAGTGTTCGTCAGACACAAAGGAGTCGCGCGTGAGCTTAACTTTTTTGTAAAACGTGACATCGATGATTGCACGTTGCAATAGTAAAATGAATGCGTCGTGCGGAAATTTGATTTACCTTTAATTTGAGATCGGCGAGATCTTCGACCGTTACTTGGGTCGGCGGGCGGTGTCTCGTGGGCATTTTGATTTCGCTGATAACGTGGGCGAGGGAAGTGAGTCTGGAATCAACGTCGGGAACAACTTGTTCCAAATACTTGACAATGCATTCCGTTATTTTCGCGGAGCAATTGTTGTTCAGAAGCGTGTCCAGTATAAGTTGCATGAGACTGGATCGACCGCTTTCGTCTGCCAGATCATAAGTTTTTGCAATCTCGAACAGTTCATAGATAACAAATTTTGCCGAAACCATGTCAGTAGATTCTTCCTCCTTGGAGTCTAGGATGTCGACATATTCCCGAATGTATTCGCTAAATTTCTTCAGTTCAGGCAAACACTGCTCGATATGATCCGTACAAGATTCTCGGTGGAGATGCTCGACCAGACAGCGCCAATAAAGAACGCTCTCGCTGGTTAGTTTATCAAACGGTATCAGTTTGGTATCGGGGTCGATCGGAAGCTGCTCCATCAATTTTGACAATTCGGCGGGTCTGGAGATTATATCGAAATTAATGAATAAACGAAACATAGAAATTACAATTTAGATGATTTTACAGAACAAAATTATTGCAACAAAACAGAGGGATTTTTGTTAGTAAATACTTTAATGGAATCTTATTGTAATTTAACGGGAGAAAATTCTTTACACGTCAAAACAACAATTTGTAAATAAATTTTTCATTTTTTTGACTCGGCACAACTTTCAGACTCTCAACGTAAAATTTTTGTTAGATACGAATTGTGGATTACTTACTTGAGGAGTGCATTAAGGGCTAAAACGGCAGTTTCGGTAGAGCTTTCAGCGTCCAAAGCCCTTAATAATGCTGCGTAATCACCTTCAAAGTGTTGCAACCACGAAGGCAGTAAAATATTTCGAACCGTTTTGCTGACCAATTCTGATCTATCCTTAAGGCCGTCGTTGAGCAATCTCTCTCGCTGCTTAATTGTCAACGATCTCACTGTAATTTTACTGATAAATTGATAAGCCAATTTTCTCACCCCATCATTAACGTCCCTCGTGCGTTTGAGAACCGCTTGCAAAGCATTTTGATTCTTCGCCATGCTGCTGAGCACAGCTTTACGAACTTCTACGCTAGGATCCCTGGACAAATGAAATATATACATTCTGATAACCGGACATTGATCGTCGGTAGGATCCTGCAATCTGTGCAGAGCAAAAACTGCCTGCGCTCGAACTTTCGGAGATCTGTCCATGAGTCGCTCCATCATGTTAGTCGTAATTTTGTCGCACAGCGAATCCTCAATGAAAGCGTTTTCGCCCATGGAATTCAGAAGCATGTTCAGAAAATGACAGACCCTGAATCTAACAGACTGATTAACGGCATTGTGATTCTTCATGAGAAAATCAAAAAGAGCCGTCAGAAAGGGACACATGTCTTCGATTTCTTCGTTGGTGTCATTGGGGTAAAGGCTGACTGCAAATTTAGCAGCAAAATCCAGAGTATTCTCCACGTGAGGGTGCTTCTCGCCGTAGGTCAGTGTGACCATCAAACAAGAAATGAAGCTCTCGGTAAATGAGTCGAAGTCGCCCTAGAATTGAGTACCACAAGGTTACAAACTTGACAATGAATTTTATATTTCTCTTTGACAAGCTGCGGTATGCAATATTCGGATTATAATTGCCATAATCGACAGTAGGCCTGATTCTTACGGTTGACCAGTTTCTGGTCTACAAGTTCAAATTATTTTATCTAATTGTCATTACGAGCTCAGTCGGTAAAAAAACCGATAATATTGTTTTAAACGTTCTTGTACATTTCTGGGCAGCAGCCAATAAAGAAGCATCGAGGAATCGACAAAAGCGATATAATTTTAATAGTTTTATTTCCAAAAAAGCGTTTATTGCATAAAAAAAAATAGATAACAGTTTTTGTTACCGACTGGGCAGTGCGTCCCTTCATTTGAATTCAAATCTGTGTACTCGTACGTTAACCTAAATCAGAATGTGGCAATTATAATTGAAATTATTTTGTAAGAATTCGTCAGATGGCTACTCACGCGTTCGTAATATTTTTTCAATTTGGTCTGATGAGACTTATGTGAAGTTCTGTTGAATTGAACATTGTGAAAGACTTCGCGAAGAACCGTTTTGATATTAACAACCATGTTGACGACGGTTAGGACGCCTAATCCAGGGGGGCGAATTCACATCCACGCACCACGGTCGTGGGCAAAATTTGAAGCGAACCAGCGAGGTTCGAGTTACGCCGTAACCAACAACCACCAACAACGACGTGGCGCTGCTGAATATACCTTCGTCTCTCTCGCACTCTATTGCCGTTTCAGTCGCACTCTCGGCACTCATGACCAGAGATGAGTTGGGTGATGTCTGGAGGAGGCCTTTTTGAAGTGAATACTTCTTAAACGACACAGGATCGGCTCGCCAGCCGGCGCGTTGTAGGACGGGACAAGAGAATGAAGGAATGAAAGAAGAGAGAGAGGGGGCGGGAATGATGCGTGAGCTGTGGGTATGCGAGTGAGAGCGAGCGAGTCAATGCAGAGAGGGGGCAGGATCGCGTGCCTCGTCATCGGCAGTATACCTGGAGTATACGTGTGATAGTACGGACAGACCTCGTGCGAGAGAGATAGCGCCATGGGCGCTCGCGGCGGAGCGAGAGAGAACGTGGATCTTAAGAGGATCCCGAACGTTTGGGCCACCTTCTCTCTCGCTCCGCCGCGAGCGCCCATGGCGCTATCTCTCTCGCACTTGTTGCGGCCGCGAAACGTTTGGGATCCTCTCAAATGGCGGGTAAGGGCTGGAGCGTAAGAAAAAACACTTCTGCGATTTTTTTATAAATAAATAAATAGAGATAATTCATTCAAACCTTTTACCCATCATTAAGTATCATTTCGATAACATTCTGTGATTGTTTTATGCGAAAATATCGAAGAACAAGCTGGTGACAAAGCTTTTCCAACAATGTCTTTGGGTAAAAACTATTTGCGGTAATAACTGTATCTCAGCTGAAAATTATCTCAAATCAACGATCATCTAAATTTCGTCGAAGTATCATCGAATCCTCCCCTTTACGGTCTCTGATTTTTTTTTCATTCTTAAATTTTCGGTGGTCATTTAAAGTGAAAATTTCGTGGTCATTTTTCATGAAAAATAGCAGTTCTCACTTTCAATAACCACCAACAATTTGAAAATTAAAAAATAATAATCAGAGAACGTAGGGGGGAGGATTTCATGATATTTTGACTACATTTAAATGGTCGTTGATTTTAGATAATTTTCAGCTGAGATATAGTCAACACTGCAAATCGTTTTTTTTCCAAAGACGTTTTTGGAAAAGCTTTGTCACCGGCTTGTTCGTCGATATCTTCTTATTAAAAGATTACAGGATGTTATCGAAATAATACTTAATAATGTTCAAAAGATTTGGGTAAATTTGCTCTATCCATATTTATAAAAAAAGACGTCTACCCTCCAGCCCTTATGCCCCCCCCCTCCCGTTAATAAATGAAAAACATTTTTGAAAACACAAATATCAACGTGCAGGCTACTTTCGACTTCCTTGTTAATTCATAATTCGATCACTGACTCTTCCTCTCCTCCCCTTCTCTCTCTCTTTCTCTTTCTCTCTTCCTCTCCTCCCCTTCTCTCTCTCTCTTTCTCTTTCTCTCTGGAATCATCGGCAGAAATAATTTACCGCGCCAGCGAAATGCATACAAGTATTCACTTCCATCGTGTGTGATTCCCACACACTCAATTTTTTTTGTGGTTGGGATGGAAGACTGTGCGAACCTGGTGGCGAAATCCGAAAGTCGGAGATCAACAACGGTGCTGATGCTGCTCAACCAAGCAATCTTGGGCGCTCGTCGGATTGCGCTCGCGCGCACTCAGTGGGCGCGGATAAGCGCCACAGCCGTGGTGCGGCGAAATTGGAAAGTTAGAGATCAACAACAGTGCTGATGCTGCTCAACCAAGCAATCTCGAGGGCTTTGGGATGGTTGAAACCCAACAGATTCCAGACCCATCATCGACCAAACCCAACAGATTCCACAGCCATCAGAAACGCCGCGATGACGTCACAAGGACCCGCCTACTTCCGAGCGAGCCCGAAGGCGCGTTGGATCAGTGGGTCTCAATCTTCGTTTCCCCGTCACGTAAATGCACAGCGCGTAGTTGGCGCGGTTTTCAAAGCACCGCGCCCGGACATATCATTGAAATGGAATATCTATTGAACATTCACCAAAAACATTATGCGCGACCGTTCATATTAGACTTTCATACTTTGTTTATGTCAAAAAAGAATATTTCTTGAATATAGATGAATATTTGTAAATAGGTACAGTGGAACCTCTCATAACGTACGTAATAGGGAGACAATGTACGCTATCTGAAGTACCAATCGCGAGCCAGAACCGGCTGTAGTCGATCGACTGCTCTCCCCACTATTCCCCTTCCCTGACACCCGTGCAGTGCCGTGACTACAGATCCCGTCAGACCCCGTGTTCGCACGTGCCGGTATGTACATATGAGATTTCGTAACATCGTGGATATCGTATATATAAAAAGTAAGTAATTATTTACATATAATAAAAATCAATTATTCGCTGTGAACATTTTGGCTGATACACGCGATTTGTGTTATTAATATGAAAATACTAATAGTTTAGGTAGACATAACCTCGAAAAAACGTTCTTGTTTACAGCGAAATTCTAACCTTAAAATGATTATTTTCAGCATTCTTCAAAAAAAATCGCTATGAGCAAAAATAAAATATTTTTTAAATATGAAAAATTTGACAACATTGCAGTGCAAATGAAACATCTCCCAAAACACGTTTTAAAAAAATACGGTCACCCCTCTTAAGCGCCCTTCTGAAGTGTATGTGCGACGGCCCTGATCAATCCCCCTCCAACCAACCTACTGCGTCCCGACGCTCCGCCCTCGTACGTTATGAGAGTGTACGTTATGAGAGGTTCCAGTGTACTGACAAAAATATATATTTTTTTACGTGTATGTAATGACAGCGTTCTAATTTTTTCACGACAAAAATCAATGTAATACAGCAATCCTTATTATAAGCGTACAATCTTCATGTAACGTTATGAATGTATTTATCAAGGAACGTTCGATTCTTTTGTGAGTCGCAATCGAATGGAATATTAAATACGTACTTGAGTGGTGAACTCATAAGCTTTCGATAATTCATTGTGATGAGCGTTATGTGTTCGTTCAAATAATGTCATCGTATTCCTATATTTTTTGGTTTTCGTAACTGAAAATAAGAGGAAAAAGAACGGGAAAAACCGAATAATAGTAGAAGTAGAGAAAACAAATCTGAAAATAATTAGGATCTCGTTTTTTAACATTCGCTTCAAGCTGCGCAGATGCCGTAAATATTCCAGATAGTGAAGCCCAATGTTGTTCGATAGTTGACGTTCAGGCTCATATATGTTCTGTTCTCAACAATCTTTTTGCAATATACCATATTCTACGTCTGAGAGATAACAAAAAATGTATGTAATTATATCCTTGTTTAATTATTTTGCCGACCGAAATTATTCGCGACGTCGTTCGAGGTGATTTTTACATCGCGAATATAAAATAATAGCAAAAACGTTGATGATAGGAATGACAAATAAAACGGAAACTCGAATGAATGAGAAAACAGATTAGGAAAATGTCATAATTATCGATCATCGACAAAAAAAAAACAAAATGATTGTAGCGCTATAAATATCCGTATACATGGAAAATAAATTACGAATAATAACATGAAAATCTATCATTATATGTGTTTTCTTTCTACTTACCCCTCAATTCGATGCACTTTGTATCGTCGGAAAAAAAGTACCAGTACGACTCGCGCCCGTCAAGGGTTCCGTACGGTACATATATAGAATTAGAAATTAATTATTTTCAGATTTGTTTTCTCTACTTCTACTATTATTCGGTTTTTCCCGTTCTTTTTCCTCTTATTTTTAGTTACGAAAACCAGAAAATATAGGAATACGATGACATTATTTGAACGAACACATAACGCTCATCACAATGAATTATCGAAAGCTTATGAGTTCACCACTCAAGTACGTATTTAATATTCCATTCGATTGCGACTCACAAAAGAATCGAACGTTCCTTGATAAATACATTCATAACGTTACATGAAGATTGTACGCTTATAATAAGGATTGCTGTATTACATTGATTTTTGTCGTGAAAAAATTAGAACGCTGTCATTACATACACGTAAAAAAATATATATTTTTGTCAGTACCTATTTACAAATATTCATCTATATTCAAGAAATATTCTTTTTTGACATAAACAAAGTATGAAAGTCTAATATGAACGGTCGCGCATAATGTTTTTGGTGAATGTTCAATAGATATTCCATTTCAATGATATGTCCGGGCGCGGTGCTTTGAAAACCGCGCCAACTACGCGCTCTGCATTTACGTGACGGGGAAACGAAGATTGAGACCCACTGATCCAACGCGCCTTCGGGCTCGCTCGGAAGTAGGCGGGTCCTTGTGACGTCATCGCGGCGTTTCTGATGGCTGTGGAATCTGTTGGGTTTGGTCGATGATGGGTCTGGAATCTGTTGGGTTTCAACCATCCCGGGCTTTTCATATTGCGCTCGCGCGCACAGTCAGCGTGAATAATCCAACCGGCAAATTACCGACGGAGTCGATCGATATTTGTTATAGCTCGCGCGCACGTAAATGTTTGTGGATGACGGCTTCGGTTGGAATGGGTTGGAAGAATTCTTTCGCCGTTCGCGTCTCGTTCGCGACAATCCAGTCGCGCGTTTTGCTTACATTGTAGCTATGTATGTTTACAAGGCTCTCTCGCACCACCGTTAATCTTCAATAGCACCTTCTCACTTGCATTCCGTCTATGTCATCGCATGAGGCCTACTGCAGATATATATATATATATACACTACCGCTCCGCAGTATCAGACCACTTACCGCGCGCCCAACTAAAAACTGGTCGTGACTTTGAAAGATGGTAGCTCCGTCAAAAATAAAGCCACAGATTTTTTATGCAGATCATCGCAAAGCTTACTCAATTGTGCGTCGAATGAACCCTAGCCAAGTGGATCCGGACTTCTGTATGTCGATAAATCATGTGAGGAAGACAAAAAAATAATTCCGATTTCGACAGAATTTCCTGCCCCAACTTCGACCCAACCCCGATTCTCGGAAATTTTTTTTAAAAATCTGGGAAAATTCCAGAAGCACCGTTAAGACTTCAGCTCTCGATCCGTCGAAAAAAAATCAAAAAATCTCAACGGGTTCTTGAGATATGAGATTATATGTGTGAGCGTGCAGAATCATCATCACGACCGTCGATAGCCCGACTCGAGGTCTTCGCGAGCGCTTCGGCTATCACGCCAGCGCCGAATATCAAGTAGGGGCTCGCGTGGGCTACTATTACTCCACTCAAAGTTTTTCTTTTCGATTAATTTTTAGAATATTCGCCAAATTATCTTGTGAGAATTATGAACGCTAGTAAACGAATATATTTATCAAGGAGTGTACTGTATAATTGACTGATAATTAAAAGAAAAACTTCTCAAGAGGCAATCTTTCGGATCATTATTCGTCAATTATTCATTGAATAGAAATCGAATTTTAATTAAGAAATCAGAAGTATTGAATGCAACAAATTAACGAGCGGTATATTATTTATTATATGTATATGGGGTGTTCCACGCGGAACGCGACCGATTTAGAAAAATTCTTCGAAAAATGGACGAAAAATTCTAAGACACGCGAGCCCCTACTTGATATTCGGCCCTGGCGTGACAGCCGAAGCGCTCGCGGAGACCTCGAGTCGGGCTATCGACGGTCGTGATGATGATTCTGCACGCTCACACATATAATCTCATATCTCAAGAACCCGTTGAGATTTTTTGATTTTTTTTCGACGGATCGAGAGCTGAAGTCTTAACGGTGCTTCTGGAATTTTCCCAGATTTTTAAAAAAATTTTCCTAGAATCGGGGTTGGGTCGAAGTTGGGGCAGGAAATTCTGTCGAAATCGGAATTATTTTTTTGTCTTCCTCACATGATTTATCGACATACAGAAGTCGGGATCCACTTGGCTAGGGTTCATTCGACGCACAATTGAATAAGCTTTGCGATGGTCTGCATAAAAAATCTGTGGCTTCATTTTTGACGGAGCTATCATCTTTCAAAGTCGCGACCAGTTTTTGGTTGGGCGCGCGGTAAGTGGTCTGATACTGCGGAGCGGTAGTGTATATTTATGTATACATATCTCTGAGACATGAACCGTTATATCATCGCGGAGATTTGGCAACGATGTGATGTCATGGTTGCCAAATCTCCGCACCATCCGAACAGCTGCCGGCGAAAATCCGAAAAATCGTGTTTTGCTGAGTTTGCCGCGAATACGGGGGAGAGCACGGGTTTATCGGAAATGCTCAGGACTAAGCGGGTTTCTACGCCGAGATAGCAGATGTATGTGCGCAGTGACTGGCTTGGGGCTTGGGTCGGCAATGAACGTAGCGTCCTGATTGGCCCGCCCTGCGCATGATCTGACCGAAGGCGAGAGATGCGAATGTGACAGGAAGAGTTTATAACTTTCTGACACTGCGTTTGAAGTTATTCGTCTATATGTTTACACAGGTCGACATCGCGGCCTGAAGAAAAAAAAATCAATTTTTTTTTCGAAATTAATTTTTTTTGTTTTAAATTATTTATTTATTAACTTTCACTTTTAGTTATTAACGTATAGAGATACAGAGACAAGGAACCTTACTCTTAACAGTCAATAAAAAAAAAATTATTTTTATTTTTATAAATAAATTTTTGTTGCAATAATCGACGGGATTCCCACTCAGAGTGGGCATTAATTCATTTTCGAAAGAATGTGAAATGGAAAAGTATCTTAAATACTCACATCCGAGTGGTTTTCCACTCGTTTGCCGGACAGGTTCGAGTGGCGGACCATTTGTAAACAAAACACCGGCCGACTCGTTATGTATGTTGTATTTTTTTGCGATTTGAATAAATAATTCTTTTCCACTCTGTATTTATTTCCGTTTTAAATACGAAATTCTTTTTTACTCTGTATTTAATTCCGAAATAAATACAATTTTTTTTTTCATTCAGTATTTCTTTCCAGAATGAATACGAAATTCTTTTTCACTAAGTATTTATTTTCAAAATAAATACAAATTTTCTTTTCACTCAGTATTTATCTTCGATTAAAATAACGAGTAGGTTTTCATTCAATATTCAGACTCGACAAAATAATAAGTAAAAATTCATTCGTTATTTAAATCGAAAATAAATACTGAGTAGAAAATAATAAAATAAGAATAAATAGTTTTTTTTTATACATTATGCCCATCCCTGATCGTATTCAGCGTAAAGAAACACATCGAATAGAGCCTTGAGAAAGCTCGGAACATCGGTAGATTCTTTTTTCTCATTTATCTACTTAAATAATGGGTTTTAGACGAAAAGGACGAAAATTCGAGATCACCGTGGTTTTTGATCGTATCTTCCGTTCTACCGGTCGTATCGCTAAAACTCGTTCAGTTTCATGTTCAGCATGAAGAAACACATCAAATAGAGCCTTGAGGAAGCTCGGAACATCGGTAGATTCTTTTTTCTCATTTATCTCCTTAAATGATAGGTTTTAGACGAAAAGGACGAAAATTCGAGATCACCGTGGTTTTTCGATCGTATCTTCCGTTCTACCGGTCGTATCGCTAAAACTCGTTCAGTTTCATGTTCAGCATGAAGAAACACATCGAATAGAGCCTCGAGGAAGCTCGGAACATCGGTAGATTCTTTTTTCTCATTTATCTCCTTAAATGATGGGTTTTAGACGAAAAGGACGAAAATTCGAGATCACCGTGGTTTTTCGATCGTATCTTCCGTTCTACCGGTCGTATCGCTAAAACTCGTTCAGTTTCATGTTCAGCATGAAGAAACACATCAAATAGAGCCTCGAGGAAGCTCGGAACATCGGTAGATTCTTTTTTCTCATTTATCTCCTTAAATAATGGGTTTTAGACGAAAGGGACGAAAATTCGAGATCACCGTGGTTTTTCGATCGTATCTTCCGTTCTACCGGTCCTGTCGCTAAAACTCGTTCAGATTCGTGTTCAGCATGAAGAAACACATGAAATAGAGCCTCGAGGAAGCTCGGAACATCGGTAGATTCGTTTTTCTCATTTATCTCCTTAAATAATGGGTTTTAGACGAAAAGGACGAAAATTCGAGATCACCATGGCTTTTAGTCGAACGTATCTTCCGTTCTACCGGTCGTATCGCTAAAACTCGTTCAGTTTCATGTTCAGCATGAAGAAACACATGAAATAGAGCCTTGAGGAAGCTCGGAAAACCAGTGGATTCGTTTTTCTCATTTATCTCCTTAAATAATGGGTTTTAGACGAAAAGGACGAAAATTCGAGATCACCGTGGTTTTTCGATCGTATCTTCCGTTCTACCGGTCCTGTCGCTAAAACTCGTTCAGATTCGTGTTCAGCATGAAGAAACACATGAAATAGAGCCTCGAGGAAGCTCGGAACATCGGTAGATTCGTTTTTCTCATTTATCTCCTTAAATAATGGGTTTTAGACGAAAAGGACGAAAATTCGAGATCACCGTGGTTTTTCGATCGTATCTTCCGTTCTACCGGTCGTATCGCTAAAACTCGTTCAGTTTCATGTTCAGCATGAAGAAACACATCAAATAGAGCCTTGAGGAAGCTCGGAACATCGGTAGATTCTTTATTCTCATTTATCTCCTTAAATAATGGGTTTTAGACGAAAAGGACGAAAATTCGAGATCACCGTCGTTTTTCGACCGTATCTTCCGTTCTACCGGTCGTATCGCTGAAACTCGCTCAGTTTCATGTTCAGCATGAAGAAACACATGAAATAGAGCCTCGAGGAAGCTCGGAACATCGGTAGATTCTTTTTTCTCATTTATCTCCTTAAATAATGGGTTTTATACGAAAAGGACGAAAATTCGAGATCACCATGGTTTTTTGTTCGATCGTATCTTCCGTTCTACCGGTCCTGTCGCTAAAACTCGTTCAGATTCGTGTTCAGCATGAAGAAACACATGAAATAGAGCCTTGAGGAAGCTCGGAACACCGGTGGATTCGTTTTTCTCATTTATCTCCTTAAATGATAGGTTTTAGACGAAAAGGACGAAAATTCGAGATCACCGTGGTTTTTCGATCGTATCTTCCGTTCTACCGGTCGTATCGCTAAAACTCGTTCAGTTTCATGTTCAGCATAAAGAAACACATCGAATAGAGCCTCGAGGAAGCTCGGAACATCGGTAGATTCTTTTTTCTCATTTATCTCCTTAAATGATGGGTTTTAGACGAAAAGGACGAAAATTCGAGATCACCGTGGTTTTTCGATCGTATCTTCCGTTCTACCGGTCGTATCGCTAAAACTCGTTTAGTTTCATGTTCAGCATGAAGAAACACATCAAATAGAGCCTCGAGGAAGCTCGGAACATCGGTAGATTCTTTTTTCTCATTTATCTCCTTAAATAATGGGTTTTAGACGAAAGGGACGCAAATTCGAGATCACCGTGGTTTTTCGATCGTATCTTCCGTTCTACCGGTCCTGTCGCTAAAACTCGTTCAGATTCGTGTTCAGCATGAAGAAACACATGAAATAGAGCCTCGAGGAAGCTCGGAACATCGGTAGATTCGTTTTTCTCATTTATCTCCTTAAATAATGGGTTTTAGACGAAAAGGACGAAAATTCGAGATCACCATGGCTTTTTTTCGAACGTATCTTCCGTTCTACCGGTCGTATCGCTAAAACTCGTTCAGTTTCATGTTCAGCATGAAGAAACACATGAAATAGAGCCTTGAGGAAGCTCGGAAAACCGGTGGATTCGTTTTTCTCATTTATCTCCTTAAATAATGGGTTTTAGACGAAAAGGACGAAAATTCGAGATCACCGTGGTTTTTCGATCGTATCTTCCGTTCTACCGGTCCTGTCGCTAAAACTCGTTCAGATTCGTGTTCAGCATGAAGAAACACATGAAATAGAGCCTCGAGGAAGCTCGGAACATCGGTAGATTCGTTTTTCTCATTTATCTCCTTAAATAATGGGTTTTAGACGAAAAGGACGAAAATTCGAGATCACCGTGGTTTTTCGATCGTATCTTCCGTTCTACCGGTCGTATCGCTAAAACTCGTTCAGTTTCATGTTCAGCATGAAGAAACACATCAAATAGAGCCTTGAGGAAGCTCGGAACATCGTCGGATTCGTTATTCTCATTTATCTCCTTAAATAATGGGTTTTAGACGAAAAGGACGAAAATTCGAGATCACCGTGGTTTTTCGATCGTATATTCCGTTCTACCGGTCCTGTCGCTAAAACTCGTTCAGATTCGTGTTCAGCATGAAGAAACACATGAAATAGAGCCTTGAGGAAGCTCGGAACAACGTCGGATTCGTTTTTCTCATTTATCTCCTTAAATAATGGGTTTTAGACAAAAGAACGAAAATTCGAGATCACCGTGGTTTTTCGATCGTATCTTCCGTTCTACCGGTCCTGTCGCTAAAACTCGTTCAGATTCGTGTTCAGCATGAAGAAACACATGAAATAGAGCCTCGAGGAAGCTCGGAACATCGTCGGATTCGTTTTTCTCATTTATCTCCTTAAATAACGGGTTTTAGACGAAAAGGACGAAAATTCGAGATCACCGTGGTTTTTCGATCGTATGTTCCGATCTACCGGTCCTGTCGCTAAAACTCGTTCAGATTCGTGTTCAGCATGAAGAAACACATGAAATAGAGCCTCAAGGAAGCTCGGAACATCGGTAGATTCGTTTTTCTCATTTATCTCCTTAAATAATGGGTTTTAGACGAAAAGGACGAAAATTCGAGATCACCATGGTTTTTTTTCGATCGTATCTTCCGTTCTACCGGTCGTGTCGCTAAAACTCGTTCAGATTCGTGTTCAGCATGAAGAAACACATGAAATAGAGCCTTGAGGAAGCTCGCAACACCGGTGGATTCGTTTTTCTCATTTATCTCCTTAAATGATAGGTTTTAGACGAAAAGGACGAAAATTCGAGATCACCGTGGTTTTTCGATCGTATCTTCCGTTTTACCGGTCGTATCGCTAAAACTCGTTCAGATTCGTGTTCAGCATGAAGAAACACATGAAATAGAGCCTCGAGGAAGCTCGGAACATCGGTAGATTCGTTTTTCTCATTTATCTCCTTAAATAATGGGTTTTAGACGAAAAGGACGAAAATTCGAGATCACCATGGCTTTTTTTCGAACGTATCTTCCGTTCTACCGGTCGTATCGCTAAAACTCGTTCAGTTTCATGTTCAGCATGAAGAAACACATGAAATAGAGCCTCGAGGAAGCTCGGAAAACCGGTGGATTCGTTTTTCTCATTTATCTCCTTAAATAATGGGTTTTAGACGAAAAGGACGAAAATTCGAGATCACCGTGGTTTTTCGATCGTATCTTCCGTTTTACTGGTCGTATCGCTAAAACTCGTTCAGTTTCATGTTCAGCATGAAGAAACACATCGAATAGAGCCTCGAGGAAGCTCGGAACATCGGTAGATTCTTTTTTCTCATTTATCTCCTTAAATGATGGGTTTTAGACGAAAAGGACGAAAATTCGAGATCACCGTGGTTTTTCGATCGTATCTTCCGTTCTACCGGTCGTATCGCTAAAACTCGTTTAGTTTCATGTTCAGCATGAAGAAACACATCAAATAGAGCCTCGAGGAAGCTCGGAACATCGGTAGATTCTTTTTTCTCATTTATCTCCTTAAATAATGGGTTTTAGACGAAAGGGACGCAAATTCGAGATCACCGTGGTTTTTCGATCGTATCTTCCGTTCTACCGGTCCTGTCGCTAAAACTCGTTCAGATTCGTGTTCAGCATGAAGAAACACATGAAATAGAGCCTCGAGGAAGCTCGGAACATCGGTAGATTCGTTTTTCTCATTTATCTCCTTAAATAATGGGTTTTAGACGAAAAGGACGAAAATTCGAGATCACCATGGCTTTTTTTCGAACGTATCTTCCGTTCTACCGGTCGTATCGCTAAAACTCGTTCAGTTTCATGTTCAGCATGAAGAAACACATGAAATAGAGCCTTGAGGAAGCTCGGAAAACCGGTGGATTCGTTTTTCTCATTTATCTCCTTAAATAATGGGTTTTAGACGAAAAGGACGAAAATTCGAGATCACCGTGGTTTTTCGATCGTATCTTCCGTTCTACCGGTCCTGTCGCTAAAACTCGTTCAGATTCGTGTTCAGCATGAAGAAACACATGAAATAGAGCCTCGAGGAAGCTCGGAACATCGGTAGATTCTTTTTTCTCATTTATCTCCTTAAATGATGGGTTTTAGACGAAAAGGACGAAAATTCGAGATCACCGTGGTTTTTCGATCGTATCTTCCGTTCTACCGGTCGTATCGCTAAAACTCGTTTAGTTTCATGTTCAGCATGAAGAAACACATCAAATAGAGCCTCGAGGAAGCTCGGAACATCGGTAGATTCTTTTTTCTCATTTATCTCCTTAAATAATGGGTTTTAGACGAAAGGGACGCAAATTCGAGATCACCGTGGTTTTTCGATCGTATCTTCCGTTCTACCGGTCCTGTCGCTAAAACTCGTTCAGATTCGTGTTCAGCATGAAGAAACACATGAAATAGAGCCTCGAGGAAGCTCGGAACATCGGTAGATTCGTTTTTCTCATTTATCTCCTTAAATAATGGGTTTTAGACGAAAAGGACGAAAATTCGAGATCACCATGGCTTTTTTTCGAACGTATCTTCCGTTCTACCGGTCGTATCGCTAAAACTCGTTCAGTTTCATGTTCAGCATGAAGAAACACATGAAATAGAGCCTTGAGGAAGCTCGGAAAACCGGTGGATTCGTTTTTCTCATTTATCTCCTTAAATAATGGGTTTTAGACGAAAAGGACGAAAATTCGAGATCACCGTGGTTTTTCGATCGTATCTTCCGTTCTACCGGTCCTGTCGCTAAAACTCGTTCAGATTCGTGTTCAGCATGAAGAAACACATGAAATAGAGCCTCGAGGAAGCTCGGAACATCGGTAGATTCGTTTTTCTCATTTATCTCCTTAAATAATGGGTTTTAGACGAAAAGGACGAAAATTCGAGATCACCGTGGTTTTTCGATCGTATCTTCCGTTCTACCGGTCGTATCGCTAAAACTCGTTCAGTTTCATGTTCAGCATGAAGAAACACATCAAATAGAGCCTTGAGGAAGCTCGGAACATCGTCGGATTCGTTATTCTCATTTATCTCCTTAAATAATGGGTTTTAGACGAAAAGGACGAAAATTCGAGATCACCGTGGTTTTTCGATCGTATATTCCGTTCTACCGGTCCTGTCGCTAAAACTCGTTCAGATTCGTGTTCAGCATGAAGAAACACATGAAATAGAGCCTCAAGGAAGCTCGGAACATCGGTAGATTCGTTTTTCTCATTTATCTCCTTAAATAATGGGTTTTAGACGAAAAGGACGAAAATTCGAGATCACCATGGTTTTTTTTCGATCGTATCTTCCGTTCTACCGGTCGTGTCGCTAAAACTCGTTCAGATTCGTGTTCAGCATGAAGAAACACATGAAATAGAGCCTTGAGGAAGCTCGCAACACCGGTGGATTCGTTTTTCTCATTTATCTCCTTAAATGATAGGTTTTAGACGAAAAGGACGAAAATTCGAGATCACCGTGGTTTTTCGATCGTATCTTCCGTTTTACCGGTCGTATCGCTAAAACTCGTTCAGATTCGTGTTCAGCATGAAGAAACACATGAAATAGAGCCTCGAGGAAGCTCGGAACATCGGTAGATTCGTTTTTCTCATTTATCTCCTTAAATAATGGGTTTTAGACGAAAAGGACGAAAATTCGAGATCACCATGGCTTTTTTTCGAACGTATCTTCCGTTCTACCGGTCGTATCGCTAAAACTCGTTCAGTTTCATGTTCAGCATGAAGAAACACATGAAATAGAGCCTCGAGGAAGCTCGGAAAACCGGTGGATTCGTTTTTCTCATTTATCTCCTTAAATAATGGGTTTTAGACGAAAAGGACGAAAATTCGAGATCACCGTGGTTTTTCGATCGTATCTTCCGTTTTACTGGTCGTATCGCTAAAACTCGTTCAGTTTCATGTTCAGCATGAAGAAACACATCGAATAGAGCCTCGAGGAAGCTCGGAACATCGGTAGATTCTTTTTTCTCATTTATCTCCTTAAATGATGGGTTTTAGACGAAAAGGACGAAAATTCGAGATCACCGTGGTTTTTCGATCGTATCTTCCGTTCTACCGGTCGTATCGCTAAAACTCGTTCAGATTCGTGTTCAGCATGAAGAAACACATGAAATAGAGCCTTGAGGAAGCTCGCAACACCGGTGGATTCGTTTTTCTCATTTATCTCCTTAAATGATAGGTTTTAGACGAAAAGGACGAAAATTCGAGATCACCGTGGTTTTTCGATCGTATCTTCCGTTTTACCGGTCGTATCGCTAAAACTCGTTCAGATTCGTGTTCAGCATGAAGAAACACATGAAATAGAGCCTCGAGGAAGCTCGGAACATCGGTAGATTCGTTTTTCTCATTTATCTCCTTAAATAATGGGTTTTAGACGAAAAGGACGAAAATTCGAGATCACCATGGCTTTTTTTCGAACGTATCTTCCGTTCTACCGGTCGTATCGCTAAAACTCGTTCAGTTTCATGTTCAGCATGAAGAAACACATGAAATAGAGCCTCGAGGAAGCTCGGAAAACCGGTGGATTCGTTTTTCTCATTTATCTCCTTAAATAATGGGTTTTAGACGAAAAGGACGAAAATTCGAGATCACCGTGGTTTTTCGATCGTATCTTCCGTTTTACTGGTCGTATCGCTAAAACTCGTTCAGTTTCATGTTCAGCATGAAGAAACACATCGAATAGAGCCTCGAGGAAGCTCGGAACATCGGTAGATTCTTTTTTCTCATTTATCTCCTTAAATGATGGGTTTTAGACGAAAAGGACGAAAATTCGAGATCACCGTGGTTTTTCGATCGTATCTTCCGTTCTACCGGTCGTATCGCTAAAACTCGTTCAGTTTCATGTTCAGCATGAAGAAACACATCAAATAGAGCCTCGAGGAAGCTCGGAACATCGGTAGATTCTTTTTTCTCATTTATCTCCTTAAATAATGGGTTTTAGACGAAAGGGACGAAAATTCGAGATCACCGTGGTTTTTCGATCGTATCTTCCGTTCTACCGGTCCTGTCGCTAAAACTCGTTCAGATTCGTGTTCAGCATGAAGAAACACATGAAATAGAGCCTCGAGGAAGCTCGGAACATCGGTAGATTCGTTTTTCTCATTTATCTCCTTAAATAATGGGTTTTAGACGAAAAGGACGAAAATTCGAGATCACCGTGGTTTTTCGATCGTATCTTCCGTTTTACCGGTCGTATCGCTAAAACTCGTTCAGTTTCATGTTCAGCATGAAGAAACACATCAAATAGAGCCTTGAGGAAGCTCGGAACATCGGTAGATTCTTTTTTGTCATTTATCTCCGTAAATAATGGGATTTAGACGGAAAGGACGAGAATTCGAGATGACCGTGGTTTTTCGATCGTGTCTTCCGTTCTACCGATCGTATCGCTAAAACTCGTTCACTTTCACGTTCAGCATGAAGAAACACATCAAATAGAGCCTTGAGGAAGCTCGGAACATCGGTAGATTCTTTATTCTCATTTATCTCCTTAAATAATGGGTTTTAGACGAAAAGGACGAAAATTCGAGATCACCGTGGTTTTTCGACCGTATCTTCCGTTCTACCGGTCGTATCGCTGAAACTCGCTCAGTTTCATGTTCAGCATGAAGAAACACATGAAATAGAGCCTCGAGGAAGCTCGGAACATCGGTAGATTCTTTTTTCTTATTTATCTCCTTAAATAATGGGTTTTAGACGAAAAGGACGAAAATTCGAGATCACCATGGTTTTTTGTTCGATCGTATCTTCCGTTCTACCGGTCCTGTCGCTAAAACTCGTTCAGATTCGTGTTCAGCATGAAGAAACACATGAAATAGAGCCTTGAGGAAGCTCGGAACACCGGTGGATTCGTTTTTCTCATTTATCTCCTTAAATGATAGGTTTTAGACGAAAAGGACGAAAATTCGAGATCACCGTGGTTTTTCGATCGTATCTTCCGTTCTGCCGGTCGTATCGCTAAAACTCGTTCAGTTTCATGTTCAGCATGAAGAAACACATCGAATAGAGCCTCGAGGAAGCTCGGAACATCGGTAGATTCTTTTTTCTCATTTATCTCCTTAAATGATGGGTTTTAGACGAAAAGGACGAAAATTCGAGATCACCGTGGTTTTTCGATCGTATCTTCCGTTCTACCGGTCGTATCGCTAAAACTCGTTCAGTTTCATGTTCAGCATGAAGAAACACATCAAATAGAGCCTCGAGGAAGCTCGGAACATCGGTAGATTCTTTTTTCTCATTTATCTCCTTAAATAATGGGTTTTAGACGAAAGGGACGAAAATTCGAGATCACCGTGGTTTTTCGATCGTATCTTCCGTTCTACCGGTCCTGTCGCTAAAACTCGTTCAGATTCGTGTTCAGCATGAAGAAACACATGAAATAGAGCCTCGAGGAAGCTCGGAACATCGGTAGATTCGTTTTTCTCATTTATCTCCTTAAATAATGCGTTTTAGACGAAAAGGACGAAAATTCGAGATCACCGTGGTTTTTCGATCGTATCTTCCGTTTTACCGGTCGTATCGCTAAAACTCGTTCAGTTTCATGTTCAGCATGAAGAAACACATCAAATAGAGCCTTGAGGAAGCTCGGAACATCGGTAGATTCTTTTTTGTCATTTATCTCCGTAAATAATGGGATTTAGACGGAAAGGACGAGAATTCGAGATGACCGTGGTTTTTCGATCGTGTCTTCCGTTCTACCGATCGTATCGCTAAAACTCGTTCACTTTCACGTTCAGCATGAAGAAACACATCAAATAGAGCCTTGAGGAAGCTCGGAACATCGGTAGATTCTTTATTCTCATTTATCTCCTTAAATAATGGGTTTTAGACGAAAAGGACGAAAATTCGAGATCACCGTGGTTTTTCGACCGTATCTTCCGTTCTACCGGTCGTATCGCTGAAACTCGCTCAGTTTCATGTTCAGCATGAAGAAACACATGAAATAGAGCCTCGAGGAAGCTCGGAACATCGGTAGATTCTTTTTTCTTATTTATCTCCTTAAATAATGGGTTTTAGACGAAAAGGACGAAAATTCGAGATCACCATGGTTTTTTGTTCGATCGTATCTTCCGTTCTACCGGTCCTGTCGCTAAAACTCGTTCAGATTCGTGTTCAGCATGAAGAAACACATGAAATAGAGCCTTGAGGAAGCTCGGAACACCGGTGGATTCGTTTTTCTCATTTATCTCCTTAAATGATAGGTTTTAGACGAAAAGGACGAAAATTCGAGATCACCGTGGTTTTTCGATCGTATCTTCCGTTCTGCCGGTCGTATCGCTAAAACTCGTTCAGTTTCATGTTCAGCATGAAGAAACACATCGAATAGAGCCTCGAGGAAGCTCGGAACATCGGTAGATTCTTTTTTCTCATTTATCTCCTTAAATGATGGGTTTTAGACGAAAAGGACGAAAATTCGAGATCACCGTGGTTTTTCGATCGTATCTTCCGTTCTACCGGTCGTATCGCTAAAACTCGTTCAGTTTTATGTTCAGCATGAAGAAACACATTAAATAGAGCCTCGAGGAAGCTCGGAACATCGGTAGATTCTTTTTTCTCATTTATCTCCTTAAATAATGGGTTTTAGACGAAAGGGACGAAAATTCGAGATCACCGTGGTTTTTCGATCGTATCTTCCGTTCTACCGGTCCTGTCGCTAAAACTCGTTCAGATTCGTGTTCAGCATGAAGAAACACATGAAATAGAGCCTCGAGGAAGCTCGGAACATCGGTAGATTCGTTTTTCTCATTTATCTCCTTAAATAATGCGTTTTAGACGAAAAGGACGAAAATTCGAGATCACCGTGGTTTTTCGATCGTATCTTCCGTTCTACCGGTCCTGTCGCTAAAACTCGTTCAGATTCGTGTTCACCATGAAGAAACACATGAAATAGAGCCTCGAGGAAGCTCGGAACATCGGTAGATTCGTTTTTCTCATTTATCTCCTTAAATAATGGGTTTTAGACGAAAAGGACGAAAATTCGAGATCACCGTGGTTTTTCGATCGTATCTTCCGTTCTACCGGTCGTATCGCTAAAACTCGTTCAGTTTCATGTTCAGCATGAAGAAACACATCAAATAGAGCCTTGAGGAAGCTCGGAACATCGTCGGATTCGTTATTCTCATTTATCTCCTTAAATAATGGGTTTTAGACGAAAAGGACGAAAATTCGAGATCACCGTGGTTTTTCGATCGTATATTCCGTTCTACCGGTCCTGTCGCTAAAACTCGTTCAGATTCGTGTTCAGCATGAAGAAACACATGAAATAGAGCCTTGAGGAAGCTCGGAACAACGTCGGATTCGTTTTTCTCATTTATCTCCTTAAATAATGGGTTTTAGACAAAAGAACGAAAATTCGAGATCACCGTGGTTTTTCGATCGTATCTTCCGTTCTACCGGTCCTGTCGCTAAAACTCGTTCAGATTCGTGTTCAGCATGAAGAAACACATGAAATAGAGCCTCGAGGAAGCTCGGAACATCGTCGGATTCGTTTTTCTCATTTATCTCCTTAAATAACGGGTTTTAGACGAAAAGGACGAAAATTCGAGATCACCGTGGTTTTTCGATCGTATCTTCCGATCTACCGGTCCTGTCGCTAAAACTTGTTCAGATTCGTGTTCAGCATGAAGAAACACATGAAATAGAGCCTCAAGGAAGCTCGGAACATCGGTAGATTCGTTTTTCTCATTTATCTCCTTAAATAATGGGTTTTAGACGAAAAGGACGAAAATTCGAGATCACCATGGTTTTTTTTCGATCGTATCTTCCGTTCTACCGGTCGTGTCGCTAAAACTCGTTCAGATTCGTGTTCAGCATGAAGAAACACATGAAATAGAGCCTTGAGGAAGCTCGCAACACCGGTGGATTCGTTTTTCTCATTTATCTCCTTAAATGATAGGTTTTAGACGAAAAGGACGAAAATTCGAGATCACCGTGGTTTTTCGATCGTATCTTCCGTTTTACCGGTCGTATCGCTAAAACTCGTTCAGATTCGTGTTCAGCATGAAGAAACACATGAAATAGAGCCTCGAGGAAGCTCGGAACATCGGTAGATTCGTTTTTCTCATTTATCTCCTTAAATAATGGGTTTTAGACGAAAAGGACGAAAATTCGAGATCACCATGGCTTTTTTTCGAACGTATCTTCCGTTCTACCGGTCGTATCGCTAAAACTCGTTCAGTTTCATGTTCAGCATGAAGAAACACATGAAATAGAGCCTCGAGGAAGCTCGGAAAACCGGTGGATTCGTTTTTCTCATTTATCTCCTTAAATAATGGGTTTTAGACGAAAAGGACGAAAATTCGAGATCACCGTGGTTTTTCGATCGTATCTTCCGTTTTACTGGTCGTATCGCTAAAACTCGTTCAGTTTCATGTTCAGCATGAAGAAACACATTGAATAGAGCCTCGAGGAAGCTCGGAACATCGGTAGATTCTTTTTTCTCATTTATCTCCTTAAATGATGGGTTTTAGACGAAAAGGACGAAAATTCGAGATCACCGTGGTTTTTCGATCGTATCTTCCGTTCTACCGGTCGTATCGCTAAAACTCGTTCAGTTTCATGTTCAGCATGAAGAAACACATCAAATAGAGCCTCGAGGAAGCTCGGAACATCGGTAGATTCTTTTTTCTCATTTATCTCCTTAAATAATGGGTTTTAGACGAAAGGGACGAAAATTCGAGATCACCGTGGTTTTTCGATCGTATCTTCCGTTCTACCGGTCCTGTCGCTAAAACTCGTTCAGATTCGTGTTCAGCATGAAGAAACACATGAAATAGAGCCTCGAGGAAGCTCGGAACATCGGTAGATTCGTTTTTTTCATTTATCTCCTTAAATAATGGGTTTTAGACGAAAAGGACGAAAATTCGAGATCACCATGGCTTTTTTTCGAACGTATCTTCCGTTCTACCGGTCGTATCGCTAAAACTCGTTCAGTTTCATGTTCAGCATGAAGAAACACATGAAATAGAGCCTTGAGGAAGCTCGGAAAACCGGTGGATTCGTTTTTCTCATTTATCTCCTTAAATAATGGGTTTTAGACGAAAAGGACGAAAATTCGAGATCACCGTGGTTTTTCGATCGTATCTTCCGTTCTACCGGTCCTGTCGCTAAAACTCGTTCAGATTCGTGTTCAGCATGAAGAAACACATGAAATAGAGCCTCGAGGAAGCTCGGAACATCGGTAGATTCGTTTTTCTCATTTATCTCCTTAAATAATGGGTTTTAGACGAAAAGGACGAAAATTCGAGATCACCGTGGTTTTTCGATCGTATCTTCCGTTTTACCGGTCGTATCGCTAAAACTCGTTCAGTTTCATGTTCAGCATGAAGAAACACATCAAATAGAGCCTTGAGGAAGCTCGGAACATCGGTAGATTCTTTTTTGTCATTTATCTCCGTAAATAATGGGATTTAGACGGAAAGGACGAGAATTCGAGATGACCGTGGTTTTTCGATCGTGTCTTCCGTTCTACCGATCGTATCGCTAAAACTCGTTCACTTTCACGTTCAGCATGAAGAAACACATCAAATAGAGCCTTGAGGAAGCTCGGAACATCGGTAGATTCTTTATTCTCATTTATCTCCTTAAATAATGGGTTTTAGACGAAAAGGACGAAAATTCGAGATCACCGTGGTTTTTCGACCGTATCTTCCGTTCTACCGGTCGTATCGCTGAAACTCGCTCAGTTTCATGTTCAGCATGAAGAAACACATGAAATAGAGCCTCGAGGAAGCTCGGAACATCGGTAGATTCTTTATTCTCATTTATCTCCTTAAATAATGGGTTTTAGACGAAAAGGACGAAAATTCGAGATCACCGTGGTTTTTCGACCGTATCTTCCGTTCTACCGGTCGTATCGCTGAAACTCGCTCAGTTTCATGTTCAGCATGAAGAAACACATGAAATAGAGCCTCGAGGAAGCTCGGAACATCGGTAGATTCTTTTTTCTTATTTATCTCCTTAAATAATGGGTTTTAGACGAAAAGGACGAAAATTCGAGATCACCATGGTTTTTTGTTCGATCGTATCTTCCGTTCTACCGGTCCTGTCGCTAAAACTCGTTCAGATTCGTGTTCAGCATGAAGAAACACATGAAATAGAGCCTTGAGGAAGCTCGGAACATCGGTGGATTCGTTTTTCTCATTTATCTCCTTAAATAATGGGTTTTAGACGAAAAGGACGAAAATTCGAGATCACCATGGTTTTTTTCGATCGTATCTTCCGTTCTACCGGTCCTGTCGCTAAAACTCGTTCAGATTCGTGTTCAGCATAAAGAAACACATAAAATAGAGCCTTGAGGAAGCTCGGAACATCGTCGGATTCGTTTTTCTCATTTATCTCCTTGAATAATGGGTTTTAGACGGAAATGACGAAAATTCGAGATCACTGTGGTTTTTCGATCGTATCTTCCGTCCTACCGGTCCTGTCGCTAAAACTCGTTCAGATTCGTGTTCAGCATGAAAAAACACATGAAATAGAGCCTTGAGGAAGCTCGGAACAACGTCGGATTCGTTTTTCTCATTTATCTCCTTAAATAATGGGTTTTAGACGAAAAGGACGAAAATTCGAGATCACCGTGGTTTTTCGATCGTATCTTCCGTTCTACCGGTCGTATCGCTAAAACTCGTTCAGTTTCATGTTCAGCATGAAGAAACACATCAAATAGAGCCTCGAGGAAGCTCGGAACATCGGTAGATTCTTTTTTCTCATTTATCTCCTTAAATAATGGGTTTTAGACGAAAGGGACGAAAATTCGAGATCACCGTGGTTTTTCGATCGTATCTTCCGTTCTACCGGTCCTGTCGCTAAAACTCGTTCAGATTCGTGTTTAGCATGAAGAAACACATGAAATAGAGCCTCGAGGAAGCTCGGAACATCGGTAGATTCGTTTTTCTCATTTATCTCCTTAAATAATGGGTTTTAGACGAAAAGGACGAAAATTCGAGATCACCATGGCTTTTTTTCGAACGTATCTTCCGTTCTACCGGTCGTATCGCTAAAACTCGTTCAGTTTCATGTTCAGCATGAAGAAACACATGAAATAGAGCCTTGAGGAAGCTCGGAAAACCGGTGGATTCGTTTTTCTCATTTATCTCCTTAAATAATGGGTTTTAGACGAAAAGGACGAAAATTCGAGATCACCGTGGTTTTTCGATCGTATCTTCCGTTCTACTGGTCCTGTCGCTAAAACTCGTTCAGATTCGTGTTCAGCATGAAGAAACACATGAAATAGAGCCTCGAGGAAGCTCGGAACATCGGTAGATTCGTTTTTCTCATTTATCTCCTTAAATAATGGGTTTTAGACGAAAAGGACGAAAATTCGAGATCACCGTGGTTTTTCGATCGTATCTTCCGTTCTACCGGTCGTATCGCTAAAACTCGTTCAGTTTCATGTTCAGCATGAAGAAACACATGAAATAGAGCCTCGAGGAAGCTCGGAACATCGGTAGATTCGTTTTTCTCATTTATCTCCTTAAATAATGGGTTTTAGACGAAAAGGACGAAAATTCGAGATCACCATGGCTTTTTTTCGAACGTATCTTCCGTTCTACCGGTCGTATCGCTAAAACTCGTTCAGTTTCATGTTCAGCATGAAGAAACACATGAAATAGAGCCTTGAGGAAGCTCGGGAAACCGGTGGATTCGTTTTTCTCATTTATCTCCTTAAATAATGGGTTTTAGACGAAAAGGACGAAAATTCGAGATCACCGTGGTTTTTCGATCGTATCTTCCGTTCTACCGGTCCTGTCGCTAAAACTCGTTCAGATTCGTGTTCAGCATGAAGAAACACATGAAATAGAGCCTCGAGGAAGCTCGGAACATCGGTAGATTCGTTTTTCTCATTTATCTCCTTAAATAATGGGTTTTAGACGAAAAGGACGAAAATTCGAGATCACCGTGGTTTTTCGATCGTATCTTCCGTTTTACCGGTCGTATCGCTAAAACTCGTTCAGTTTCATGTTCAGCATGAAGAAACACATCAAATAGAGCCTTGAGGAAGCTCGGAACATCGGTAGATTCTTTTTTGTCATTTATCTCCGTAAATAATGGGATTTAGACGGAAAGGACGAGAATTCGAGATGACCGTGGTTTTTCGATCTTGTCTTCCGTTCTACCGATCGTATCGCTAAAACTCGTTCACTTTCACGTTCAGCATGAAGAAACACATCAAATAGAGCCTTGAGGAAGCTCGGAACATCGGTAGATTCTTTATTCTCATTTATCTCCTTAAATAATGGGTTTTAGACGAAAAGGACGAAAATTCGAGATCACCGTGGTTTTTCGACCGTATCTTCCGTTCTACCGGTCGTATCGCTGAAACTCGCTCAGTTTCATGTTTAGCATGAAGAAACACATGAAATAGAGCCTCGAGGAAGCTCGGAACATCGGTAGATTATTTTTTCTCATTTATCTCCTTAAATAATGGGTTTTAGACGAAAAGGACGAAAATTCGAGATCACCATGGTTTTTTGTTCGATCGTATCTTCCGTTCTACCGGTCCTGTCGCTAAAACTCGTTCAGATTCGTGTTCAGCATGAAGAAACACATGAAATAGAGCCTTGAGGAAGCTCGGAACACCGGTGGATTCGTTTTTCTCATTTATCTCCTTAAATGATAGGTTTTAGACGGAAAGGACGAAAATTCGAGATCACCGTGGTTTTTCGATCGTATCTTCCGTTCTACCGGTCGTATCGCTAAAACTCGTTCAGTTTCATGTTCAGCATGAAGAAACACATCGAATAGAGCCTCGAGGAAGCTCGGAACATCGGTAGATTCTTTTTTCTCATTTATCTCCTTAAATGATGGGTTTTAGACGAAAAGGACGAAAATTCGAGATCACCGTGGTTTTTCGATCGTATCTTCCGTTCTACCGGTCCTGTCGCTAAAACTCGTTCAGATTCGTGTTCAGCATGAAGAAACACATGAAATAGAGCCTCGAGGAAGCTCGAAACATCGGTAGATTCGTTTTTCTCATTTATCTCCTTAAATAATGGGTTTTAGACGAAAAGGACGAAAATTCGAGATCACCATGGTTTTTTTTCGATCGTATCTTCCGTTCTACTGGTCGTGTCGCTAAAACTCGTTCAGATTCGTGTTCAGCATGAAGAAACACATGAAATAGAGCCTTGAGGAAGCTCGGAACATCGGTGGATTCGTTTTTCTCATTTATCTCCTTAAATAATGGGTTTTAGACGAAAAGGACGAAAATTCGAGATCACCGTGGTTTTTCGATCGTATCTTCCGTTCTACCGGTCGTATCGCTAAAACTCGTTCAGTTTCATGTTCAGCATGAAGAAACACATCAAATAGAGCCTTGAGGAAGCTCGGAACATCGGTAGATTCTTTTTTCTCATTTATCTCCTTAAATGATGGGTTTTAGACAAAAAGGACGAAAATTCGAGATCACCGTGGTTTTTCGAACGTATCTTCCGTTCTACCGGTCGTATCGCTGAAACTCGCTCAGTTTCATGTTCAGCATGAAGAAACACATGAAATAGAGCCTCGAGGAAGCTCGGAACATCGGTAGATTCTTTTTTCTTATTTATCTCCTTAAATAATGGGTTTTAGACGAAAAGGACGAAAATTCGAGATCACCATGGTTTTTTGTTCGATCGTATCTTCCGTTCTACCGGTCCTGTCGCTAAAACTCGTTCAGATTCGTGTTCAGCATGAAGAAACACATGAAATAGAGCCTCGAGGAAGCTCGGAACATCGGTAGATTCGTTTTTCTCATTTATCTCCTTAAATAATGGGTTTTAGACGAAAAGGACGAAAATTCGAGATCACCATGGTTTTTTTTCGATCGTATCTTCCGTTCTACCGGTCGTGTCGCTAAAACTCGTTCAGATTCGTGTTCAGCATGAAGAAACACATGAAATAGAGCCTTGAGGAAGCTCGGAACATCGGTGGATTCGTTTTTCTCATTTATCTCCTTAAATAATGGGTTTTAGACGAAAAGGACGAAAATTCGAGATCACCATGGTTTTTTTCGATCGTATCTTCCGTTCTACCGGTCCTGTCGCTAAAACTCGTTCAGATTCGTGTTCAGCATAAAGAAACACATAAAATAGAGCCTTGAGGAAGCTCGGAACATCGTCGGATTCGTTTTTCTCATTTATCTCCTTGAATAATGGGTTTTAGACGGAAATGACGAAAATTCGAGATCACTGTGGTTTTTCGATCGTATCTTCCGTCCTACCGGTCCTGTCGCTAAAACTCGTTCAGATTCGTGTTCAGCATGAAAAAACACATGAAATAGAGCCTTGAGGAAGCTCGGAACAACGTCGGATTCGTTTTTCTCATTTATCTCCTTAAATAATGGGTTTTAGACGAAAAGGACGAAAATTCGAGATCACCGTGGTTTTTCGATCGTATCTTCCGTTCTACCGGTCGTATCGCTAAAACTCGTTCAGTTTCATGTTCAGCATGAAGAAACACATCAAATAGAGCCTCGAGGAAGCTCGGAACATCGGTAGATTCTTTTTTCTCATTTATCTCCTTAAATAATGGGTTTTAGACGAAAGGGACGAAAATTCGAGATCACCGTGGTTTTTCGATCGTATCTTCCGTTCTACCGGTCCTGTCGCTAAAACTCGTTCAGATTCGTGTTTAGCATGAAGAAACACATGAAATAGAGCCTCGAGGAAGCTCGGAACATCGGTAGATTCGTTGTTCTCATTTATCTCCTTAAATAATGGGTTTTAGACGAAAAGGACGAAAATTCGAGATCACCATGGCTTTTTTTCGAACGTATCTTCCGTTCTACCGGTCGTATCGCTAAAACTCGTTCAGTTTCATGTTCAGCATGAAGAAACACATGAAATAGAGCCTTGAGGAAGCTCGGAAAACCGGTGGATTCGTTTTTCTCATTTATCTCCTTAAATAATGGGTTTTAGACGAAAAGGACGAAAATTCGAGATCACCGTGGTTTTTCGATCGTATCTTCCGTTCTACCGGTCCTGTCGCTAAAACTCGTTCAGATTCGTGTTCAGCATGAAGAAACACATGAAATAGAGCCTCGAGGAAGCTCGGAATATCGGTAGATTCGTTTTTCTCATTTATCTCCTTAAATAATGGGTTTTAGACGAAAAGGACGAAAATTCGAGATCACCGTGGTTTTTCGATCGTATCTTCCGTTCTACCGGTCGTATCGCTAAAACTCGTTCAGTTTCATGTTCAGCATGAAGAAACACATGAAATAGAGCCTCGAGGAAGCTCGGAACATCGGTAGATTCGTTTTTCTCATTTATCTCCTTAAATAATGGGTTTTAGACGAAAAGGACGAAAATTCGAGATCACCATGGCTTTTTTTCGAACGTATCTTCCGTTCTACCGGTCGTATCGCTAAAACTCGTTCAGTTTCATGTTCAGCATGAAGAAACACATGAAATAGAGCCTTGAGGAAGCTCGGAAAACCGGTGGATTCGTTTTTCTCATTTATCTCATTAAATAATGGGTTTTAGACGAAAAGGACGAAAATTCGAGATCACCGTGGTTTTTCGATCGTATCTTCCGTTCTACCGGTCCTGTCGCTAAAACTCGTTCAGATTCGTGTTCAGCATGAAGAAACACATGAAATAGAGCCTCGAGGAAGCTCGGAACATCGGTAGATTCGTTTTTCTCATTTATCTCCTTAAATAATGGGTTTTAGACGAAAAGGACGAAAATTCGAGATCACCGTGGTTTTTCGATCGTATCTTCCGTTTTACCGGTCGTATCGCTAAAACTCGTTCAGTTTCATGTTCAGCATGAAGAAACACATCAAATAGAGCCTTGAGGAAGCTCGGAACATCGGTAGATTCTTTTTTGTCATTTATCTCCGTAAATAATGGGATTTAGACGGAAAGGACGAGAATTCGAGATGACCGTGGTTTTTCGATCTTGTCTTCCGTTCTACCGATCGTATCGCTAAAACTCGTTCACTTTCACGTTCAGCATGAAGAAACACATCAAATAGAGCCTTGAGGAAGCTCGGAACATCGGTAGATTCTTTATTCTCATTTATCTCCTTAAATAATGGGTTTTAGACGAAAAGGACGAAAATTCGAGATCACCGTGGTTTTTCGACCGTATCTTCCGTTCTACCGGTCGTATCGCTGAAACTCGCTCAGTTTCATGTTTAGCATGAAGAAACACATGAAATAGAGCCTCGAGGAAGCTCGGAACATCGGTAGATTATTTTTTCTCATTTATCTCCTTAAATAATGGGTTTTAGACGAAAAGGACGAAAATTCGAGATCACCATGGTTTTTTGTTCGATCGTATCTTCCGTTCTACCGGTCGTATCGCTAAAACTCGTTCAGTTTCATGTTCAGCATGAAGAAACACATCGAATAGAGCCTCGAGGAAGCTCGGAACATCGGTAGATTCTTTTTTCTCATTTATCTCCTTAAATGATGGGTTTTAGACGAAAAGGACGAAAATTCGAGATCACCGTGGTTTTTCGATCGTATCTTCCGTTCTACCGGTCCTGTCGCTAAAACTCGTTCAGATTCGTGTTCAGCATGAAGAAACACATGAAATAGAGCCTCGAGGAAGCTCGGAACATCGGTAGATTCGTTTTTCTCATTTATCTCCTTAAATAATGGGTTTTAGACGAAAAGGACGAAAATTCGAGATCACCATGGTTTTTTTTCGATCGTATCTTCCGTTCTACTGGTCGTGTCGCTAAAACTCGTTCAGATTCGTGTTCAGCATGAAGAAACACATGAAATAGAGCCTTGAGGAAGCTCGGAACATCGGTGGATTCGTTTTTCTCATTTATCTCCTTAAATAATGGGTTTTAGACGAAAAGGACGAAAATTCGAGATCACCGTGGTTTTTCGATCGTATCTTCCGTTCTACCGGTCGTATCGCTAAAACTCGTTCAGTTTCATGTTCAGCATGAAGAAACACATCAAATAGAGCCTTGAGGAAGCTCGGAACATCGGTAGATTCTTTTTTCTCATTTATCTCCTTAAATGATGGGTTTTAGACAAAAAGGACGAAAATTCGAGATCACCGTGGTTTTTCGAACGTATCTTCCGTTCTACCTGTCGTATCGCTAAAACTCGTTCAGTTTCATGTTCAGCATGAAGAAACACATCAAATAGAGCCTTGAGGAAGCTCGAAACATCGTCGGATTCGTTTTTCTCATTTATCTCCTTAAATAATGGGTTTTAGACGAAAAGGACGAAAATTCGAGATCACCATGGTTTTTTTTCGATCGTATCTTCCGTTCTACCGGTCGTGTCGCTAAAACTCGTTCAGATTCGTGTTTAGCATGAAGAAACTCATGAAATAGAGCCTTGAGGAAGCTCGGAACATCGGTGGATTCGTTTTTCTCATTTATCTCCTTAAATAATGGGTTTTAGACGAAAAGGACGAAAATTCGAGATCACCGTGGTTTTTCGATCGTATCTTCCGTTCTACCGGTCCTGTCGCTAAAACTGGTTCAGATTCGTGTTCAGCATGAAGAAACACATGAAATAGAGCCTCGAGGAAGCTCGGAACATCGGTAGATTCGTTTTTCTCATTTATCTCCTTAAATAATGGGTTTTAGACGAAAAGGACGAGAATTCGAGATCACCGTGGTTTTTCGATCGTATCTTCCGTTCTACCGGTCCTGTCGCTAAAACTCGTTCAGATTCGTGTTCAGCATGAAGAAACACATGAAATAGAGCCTCGAGGAAGCTCGGAACATCGGTAGATTCGTTTTTCTCATTTATCTCCTTAAAGAATGGGTTTTAGACGAAAAGGACGAAAATTCGAGATCACCATGGTTTTTTTTCGATCGTATCTTCCGTTCTACCGGTCGTGTCGCTAAAACTCGTTCAGATTCGTGTTCAGCATGAAGAAACACATGAAATAGAGCCTTGAGGAAGCTCGGAACAACGTCGGATTCGTTTTTCTCATTTATCTCCTTAAATAATGGGTTTTAGACGAAAAGGACGAAAATTCGAGATCACCGTGGTTTTTTGATTGTATCTTCCGTTCTACCGGTCCTGTCGCTAAAACTCGTTCAGATTCGTGTTCAGCATGAAGAAACACATGAAATAGAGCCTCGGGGAAGCTCGGAACATCGGTAGATTCGTTTTTCTCATTTATCTCCTTAAATAATGGGTTTTAGACGAAAAGGACGAAAATTCGAGATCACCATGGTTTTTTTTTTGATCGTATCTTCCGTTCTACCGGTCCTGTCGCTAAAACTCGTTCAGATTCGTGTTCAGCATGAAGAATCACATGAAATAGAGCCTTGAGGAAGCTCGGAACATCGTCGGATTCGTTTTTCTCATTTATCTCCTTAAATAATGGGTTTTAGACGAAAAGGACGAAAATTCGAGATCACCGTGGTTTTTCGATCGTATCTTCCGTTCTACCGGTCCTGTCGCTAAAACTCGTTCAGATTCGTGTTCAGCATGAAGAAACACATGAAATAGAGCCTCGAGGAAGCTCGGAACATCGGTAGATTCGTTTTTCTCATCTATCTCCTTAAATAATGGGTTTTAGACGAAAAGGACGAAAATTCGAGATCACCGTGGTTTTTCGACCGTATCTTCCGTTCTACCGGTCGTATCGCTGAAACTCGCTCAGTTTCATGTTTAGCATGAAGAAACACATGAAATAGAGCCTCGAGGAAGCTCGGAACATCGGTAGATTATTTTTTCTCATTTATCTCCTTAAATAATGGGTTTTAGACGAAAAGGACGAAAATTCGAGATCACCATGGTTTTTTGTTCGATCGTATCTTCCGTTCTACCGGTCCTGTCGCTAAAACTCGTTCAGATTCGTGTTCAGCATGAAGAAACACATGAAATAGAGCCTTGAGGAAGCTCGGAACACCGGTGGATTCGTTTTTCTCATTTATCTCCTTAAATGATAGGTTTTAGACGGAAAGGACGAAAATTCGAGATCACCGTGGTTTTTCGATCGTATCTTCCGTTCTACCGGTCGTATCGCTAAAACTCGTTCAGTTTCATGTTCAGCATGAAGAAACACATCGAATAGAGCCTCGAGGAAGCTCGGAACATCGGTAGATTCTTTTTTCTCATTTATCTCCTTAAATGATGGGTTTTAGACGAAAAGGACGAAAATTCGAGATCACCGTGGTTTTTCGATCGTATCTTCCGTTCTACCGGTCCTGTCGCTAAAACTCGTTCAGATTCGTGTTCAGCATGAAGAAACACATGAAATAGAGCCTCGAGGAAGCTCGGAACATCGGTAGATTCGTTTTTCTCATTTATCTCCTTAAATAATGGGTTTTAGACGAAAAGGACGAAAATTCGAGATCACCATGGTTTTTTTTCGATCGTATCTTCCGTTCTACTGGTCGTGTCGCTAAAACTCGTTCAGATTCGTGTTCAGCATGAAGAAACACATGAAATAGAGCCTTGAGGAAGCTCGGAACATCGGTGGATTCGTTTTTCTCATTTATCTCCTTAAATAATGGGTTTTAGACGAAAAGGACGAAAATTCGAGATCACCGTGGTTTTTCGATCGTATCTTCCGTTCTACCGGTCGTATCGCTAAAACTCGTTCAGTTTCATGTTCAGCATGAAGAAACACATCAAATAGAGCCTTGAGGAAGCTCGGAACATCGGTAGATTCTTTTTTCTCATTTATCTCCTTAAATGATGGGTTTTAGACAAAAAGGACGAAAATTCGAGATCACCGTGGTTTTTCGAACGTATCTTCCGTTCTACCTGTCGTATCGCTAAAACTCGTTCAGTTTCATGTTCAGCATGAAGAAACACATCAAATAGAGCCTTGAGGAAGCTCGAAACATCGTCGGATTCGTTTTTCTCATTTATCTCCTTAAATAATGGGTTTTAGACGAAAAGGACGAAAATTCGAGATCACCATGGTTTTTTTTCGATCGTATCTTCCGTTCTACCGGTCGTGTCGCTAAAACTCGTTCAGATTCGTGTTTAGCATGAAGAAACTCATGAAATAGAGCCTTGAGGAAGCTCGGAACATCGGTGGATTCGTTTTTCTCATTTATCTCCTTAAATAATGGGTTTTAGACGAAAAGGACGAAAATTCGAGATCACCGTGGTTTTTCGATCGTATCTTCCGTTCTACCGGTCCTGTCGCTAAAACTGGTTCAGATTCGTGTTCAGCATGAAGAAACACATGAAATAGAGCCTCGAGGAAGCTCGGAACATCGGTAGATTCGTTTTTCTCATTTATCTCCTTAAATAATGGGTTTTAGACGAAAAGGACGAAAATTCGAGATCACCGTGGTTTTTCGATCGTATCTTCCGTTCTACCGGTCCTGTCGCTAAAACTCGTTCAGATTCGTGTTCAGCATGAAGAAACACATGAAATAGAGCCTCGAGGAAGCTCGGAACATCGGTAGATTCGTTTTTCTCATTTATCTCCTTAAAGAATGGGTTTTAGACGAAAAGGACGAAAATTCGAGATCACCATGGTTTTTTTTCGATCGTATCTTCCGTTCTACCGGTCGTGTCGCTAAAACTCGTTCAGATTCGTGTTCAGCATGAAGAAACACATGAAATAGAGCCTTGAGGAAGCTCGGAACAACGTCGGATTCGTTTTTCTCATTTATCTCCTTAAATAATGGGTTTTAGACGAAAAGGACGAAAATTCGAGATCACCGTGGTTTTTTGATTGTATCTTCCGTTCTACCGGTCCTGTCGCTAAAACTCGTTCAGATTCGTGTTCAGCATGAAGAAACACATGAAATAGAGCCTCGGGGAAGCTCGGAACATCGGTAGATTCGTTTTTCTCATTTATCTCCTTAAATAATGGGTTTTAGACGAAAAGGACGAAAATTCGAGATCACCATGGTTTTTTTTTTGATCGTATCTTCCGTTCTACCGGTCCTGTCGCTAAAACTCGTTCAGATTCGTGTTCAGCATGAAGAATCACATGAAATAGAGCCTTGAGGAAGCTCGGAACATCGTCGGATTCGTTTTTCTCATTTATCTCCTTAAATAATGGGTTTTAGACGAAAAGGACGAAAATTCGAGATCACCGTGGTTTTTCGATCGTATCTTCCGTTCTACCGGTCCTGTCGCTAAAACTCGTTCAGATTCGTGTTCAGCATGAAGAAACACATGAAATAGAGCCTCGAGGAAGCTCGGAACATCGGTAGATTCGTTTTTCTCATCTATCTCCTTAAATAATGGGTTTTAGACGAAAAGGACGAAAATTCGAGATCACCGTGGTTTTTCGATCGTATCTTCCGTTCTACCGGTCCTGTCGCTAAAACTCGTTCAGATTCGTGTTCAGCATGAAGAAACACATGAAATAGAGCCTCGGGGAAGCTCGGAACATCGGTAGATTCGTTTTTCTCATTTATCTCCTTAAATAATGGGTTTTAGACGAAAAGGACGAAATTTCGAGATCACCATGGTTTTTTTTGGTGATCGTATCTTCCGTTCTACCGGTCGTGTCGCTGAAACTCGTTCAGATTCGTGTTCAGCATGAAGATTCACATGAAATAGAGCCTTGAGGAAGCTCGGAACAACGTCGGATTCGTTTTTCTCATTTATCTCCTTAAATAATGGGTTTTAGACGAAAAGGACGAAAATTCGAGATCGACGTGGTTTTTTGATTGTATCTTCCGTTCTACCGGTCCTGTCGCTAAAACTCGTTCAGATTCGTGTTCAGCATGAAGAAACACATGAAATAGAGCCTTGAGGAAGCTCGGAACATCGTCGGATTCGTTTTTCTCATTTATCTCCTTAAATAATGGGTTTTAGACGAAAAGGACGAAAATTCGAGATCACCGTGGTTTTTCGATCGTATCTTCCGTTCTACCGGTCCTGTCGCTAAAACTCGTTCAGATTCGTGTTCAGCATGAAGAAACACATGAAATAAAGCCTCGAGGAAGCTCGGAACATCGGTAGATTCGTTTTTCTCATTTATCTCCTTAAATAATGGGTTTTAGACGAAAAGGACGAAAATTCGAGATCACCGTGGTTTTTCGATCGTATCTTCCGTTCTACCGGTCCTGTCGCTAAAACTCGTTCAGATTCGTGTTCAGCATGAAAAAACACATGAAATAAAGCCTCGAGGAAGCCCGGAACATCGGTAGATTCGTTTTTCTCATTTATCTCCTTAAATAATGGGTTTTAGACGAAAAGGACGAAAATTCGAGATCACCATGGTTTTTTTTCGATCGTATCTTCCGTTCTACCGGTCGTGTCGCTAAAACTCGTTCAGATTCGTGTTCAGCATGAAGAAACACATGAAATAGAGCCTTGAGGAAGCTCGGAACAACGTCGGATTCGTTTTTCTCATTTATCTCCTTAAATAATGGGTTTTAGACGAAAAGGACGAAAATTCGAGATCGACGTGGTTTTTTGATTGTATCTTCCGTTCTACCGGTCCTGTCGCTAAAACTCGTTCAGATTCGTGTTCAGCATGAAGAAACACATGAAATAGAGCCTTGAGGAAGCTCGGAACATCGTCGGATTCGTTTTTCTCATTTATCTCCTTAAATAATGGGTTTTAGACGAAAAGGACGAAAATTCGAGATCACCATGGTTTTTTTTGTTGATCGTATCTTCCGTTCTACCGGTCCTGTCGCTAAAACTCGTTCAGATTCGTGTTCAGCATGAAGAAACACATGAAATAGAGCCTTGAGGAAGCTCGGAACATCGTCGGATTCGTTTTTCTCATTTATCTCCTTCAATAGTGGGTTTTAGACGAAAAGGACGAAAATTCGAGATCACCGTGGTTTTTCGATCGTATCTTCCGTTCTACCGGTCCTGTCGCTAAAACTCGTATAGATTCGTGTTCAGCATAAAGAAACACATGAAATAGAGCCTCGAGGAAGCTCGGAACATCGGTAGATGCGTTTTTCTCATTTATCTCCTTAAATAATGGGTTTTAGACGAAAAGGACGAAAATTCGAGATCACCGTGGTTTTTCGATCGTATCTTCCGTTCTACCGGTCCTGTCGCTAAAACTCGTTCAGATTCGTGTTCAGCATGAAGAAACACATGAAATAAAGCCTCGAGGAAGCTCGGAACATCGGTAGATTCGTTTTTCTCATTTATCTCCTTAAATAATGGGTTTTAGACGAAAAGGACGAAAATTCGAGATCACCATGGTTTTTTTTCGATCGTATCTTCCGTTCTACCGGTCGTGTCGCTAAAACTCGTTCAGATTCGTGTTCAGCATGAAGATTCGTATAAAATAGAGCCTTGAGGAAGCTCGGAACAACGTCGGATTCGTTTTTCTCATTTATCTCCTTAAATAATGGGTTTTAGACGAAAAGGACGAAAATTCGAGATCACCATGGTTTTTTTTCGCTCGTATCTTCCGTTCTACCGGTCGTGTCGCTGAAACTCGTTCAGATTCGTGTTCAGCATGAAGAAACACATGAAATAGAGCCTTGAGGAAGCTCGGCACAACGTCGGATTCGTTTTTCTCATTTATCTCCTTAAATAATGGGTTTTAGACGAAAAGGACGAAAATTCGAGATCACCATGGTTTTTTTTCGATCGTATCTTCCGTTCTACCGGTCGTGTCGCTAAAACTCGTTCAGATTCGTGTTCAGCATGAAGAAACACATTAAATAGAGCCTTGAGGAAGCTCGGAACAACGTCGGATTCGTTTTTCTCATTTATCTCCTTAAATAATGGGTTTTAGACGGAAAGGACGAAATTTCGAGATCACCGTGGTTTTTTGATTGTATCTTCCGTTCTACCGGTCCTGTCGCTAAAACTCGTTCGGATTCGTGTTCAGCATGAAGAAACACATGAAATAGAGCCTCGGGGAAGCTCGGAACATCGGTAGATTCGTTTTTCTCATTTATCTCCTTAAATAATGGGTTTTAGACGAAAAGGACGAAATTTCGAGATCACCATGGTTTTTTTGTTGATCGTATCTTCCGTTCTACCGGTCCTGTCGCTAAAACTCGTTCAGATTCGTGTTCAGCATGAAGAAACACATGAAATAGAGCCTTGAGGAAGCTCGGAACATCGTCGGATTCGTTTTTCTCATTTATCTCCTTAAATAATGGGTTTTAGACGAAAAGGACGAAAATTCGAGATCACCGTGGTTTTTCGATCATAACTTCCGTTCTACCGGTCCTGTCGCTAAAACTCGTTCAGATTCGTGTTCAGCATGAAGAAACACATGAAATAGAGCCTCGAGGAAGCTCGGAACATCGGTAGATTCGTTTTTCTCATTTATCTCCTTAAATAATGGGTTTTAGACGAAAAGGACGAAAATTCGAGATCACCATGGTTTTTTTTCGATCGTATCTTCCGTTCTACCGGTCGTGTCGCTAAAACTCGTTCAGATTCGTGTTCAGCATGAAGAAACACATGAAATAGAGCCTTGAGGAAGCTCGGAACATCGGTGGATTCGTTTTTCTCATTTATCTCCTTAAATAATGGGTTTTAGACGAAAAGGACGAAAATTCGAGATCACCGTGGTTTTTCGATCGTATCTTCCGTTCTACCGGTCCTGTCGCTAAAACTCGTTCAGATTCGTGTTCAGCATGAAGAATCACATGAAATAGAGCCTTGAGGAAGCTCGGAACATCGTCGGATTCGTTTTTCTCATTTATCTCCTTAAATAATGGGTTTTAGACGAAAAGGACGAAAATTCGAGATCACCGTGGTTTTTCGATCGTATCTTCCGTTCTACCGGTCCTGTCGCTAAAACTCGTTCAGATTCGTGTTCAGCATGAAGAAACACATGAAATAGAGCCTCGAGGAAGCTCGGAACATCGGTAGATTCGTTTTTCTCATCTATCTCCTTAAATAATGGGTTTTAGACGAAAAGGACGAAAATTCGAGATCACCGTGGTTTTTCGATCGTATCTTCCGTTCTACCGGTCCTGTCGCTAAAACTTGTTCAGATTCGTGTTCAGCATGAAGAAACACATGAAATAGAGCCTCGGGGAAGCTCGGAACATCGGTAGATTCGTTTTTCTCATTTATCTCCTTAAATAATGGGTTTTAGACGAAAAGGACGAAATTTCGAGATCACCATGGTTTTTTTTGTTGATCGTATCTTCCGTTCTACCGGTCCTGTCGCTAAAACTCGTTCAGATTCGTGTTCAGCATGAAGAAACACATGAAATAGAGCCTCGGGGAAGCTCGGAACATCGGTAGATTCGTTTTTCTCATTTATCTCCTTAAATAATGGGTTTTAGACGAAAAGGACGAAATTTCGAGATCACCATGGTTTTTTTTGGTGATCGTATCTTCCGTTCTACCGGTCGTGTCGCTAAAACTCGTTCAGATTCGTGTTCAGCATGAAGATTCACATGAAATAGAGCCTTGAGGAAGCTCGGAACAACGTCGGATTCGTTTTTCTCATTTATCTCCTTAAATAATGGGTTTTAGACGAAAAGGACGAAAATTCGAGATCGACGTGGTTTTTTGATTGTATCTTCCGTTCTACCGGTCCTGTCGCTAAAACTCGTTCAGATTCGTGTTCAGCATGAAGAAACACATGAAATAGAGCCTTGAGGAAGCTCGGAACATCGTCGGATTCGTTTTTCTCATTTATCTCCTTAAATAATGGGTTTTAGACGAAAAGGACGAAAATTCGAGATCACCGTGGTTTTTCGATCGTATCTTCCGTTCTACCGGTCCTGTCGCTAAAACTCGTTCAGATTCGTGTTCAGCATGAAGAAACACATGAAATAAAGCCTCGAGGAAGCTCGGAACATCGGTAGATTCGTTTTTCTCATTTATCTCCTTAAATAATGGGTTTTAGACGAAAAGGACGAAAATTCGAGATCACCGTGGTTTTTCGATCGTATCTTCCGTTCTACCGGTCCTGTCGCTAAAACTCGTTCAGATTCGTGTTCAGCATGAAAAAACACATGAAATAAAGCCTCGAGGAAGCCCGGAACATCGGTAGATTCGTTTTTCTCATTTATCTCCTTAAATAATGGGTTTTAGACGAAAAGGACGAAAATTCGAGATCACCATGGTTTTTTTTCGATCGTATCTTCCGTTCTACCGGTCGTGTCGTCAAAACTCGTTCAGATTCGTGTTCAGCATGAAGAAACACATGAAATAGAGCCTTGAGGAAGCTCGGAACAACGTCGGATTCGTTTTTCTCATTTATCTCCTTAAATAATGGGTTTTAGACGAAAAGGACGAAAATTCGAGATCACCGTGGTTTTTCGATCGTATCTTCCGTTCTACCGGTCCTGTCGCTAAAACTCGTTCAGATTCGTGTTCAGCATGAAGAAACACATGAAATAGAGCCTCGGGGAAGCTCGGAACATCGGTAGATTCGTTTTTCTCATTTATCTCCTTAAATAATGGGTTTTAGACGAAAAGGACGAAAATTCGAGATCACCATGGTTTTTTTTTGATCGTATCTTCCGTTCTACCGGTCCTGTCGCTAAAACTCGTTCAGATTCGTGTTCAGCATGAAGAAACACATGAAATAAAGCCTCGAGGAAGCTCGGAACATCGGTAGATTCGTTTTTCTCATTTACCTCCTTAAATAATGGGTTTTAGACGAAAAGGACGAAAATTCGAGATCACCATGGTTTTTTTTCGATCGTATCTTCCGTTCTACCGGTCGTGTCGCTAAAACTCGTTCAGATTCGTGTTCAGCATGAAGAAACACATGAAATAGAGCCTTGAGGAAGCTCGGAACAACGTCGGATTCGTTTTTCTCATTTATCTCCTTAAATAATGGGTTTTAGACGAAAAGGACGAAAATTCGAGATCACCGTGGTTTTTCGATCGTATCTTCCGTTCTACCGGTCCTGTCGCTAAAACTCGTTCAGATTCGTGTTCAGCATGAAGAAACACATGAAATAGAGCCTCGAGGAAGCTCGGAACATCGGTAGATTCGTTTTTCTCATTTATCTCCTTAAATAATGGGTTTTAGACGAAAAGGACGAAAATTCGAGATCACCATGGTTTTTTTTCGATCGTATCTTCCGTTCTACCGGTCGTGTCGCTAAAACTCGTTCAGATTCGTGTTCAGCATGAAGAAACACATGAAATAGAGCCTTGAGGAAGCTCGGAACATCGGTGGATTCGTTTTTCTCATTTATCTCCTTAAATAATGGGTTTTAGACGAAAAGGACGAAAATTCGAGATCACCATGGTTTTTTTTCGATCGTATCTTCCGTTCTACCGGTCGTGTCGCTAAAACTCGTTTAGATTCGTGTTCAGCATGAAGAAACACATGAAATAGAGCCTTGAGGAAGCTCGGAACATCGGTGGATTCGTTTTTCTCATTTATCTCCTTAAATAATGGGTTTTAGACGAAAAGGACGAAAATTCGAGATCACCGTGGTTTTTTGATTGTATCTTCCGTTCTACCGGTCCTGTCGCTAAAACTCGTTCAGATTCGTGTTCAGCATGAAGAAACACATGAAATAGAGCCTCGGGGAAGCTCGGAACATCGGTAGATTCGTTTTTCTCATTTATCTCCTTAAATAATGGGTTTTAGACGAAAAGGACGAAAATTCGAGATCACCATGGTTTTTTTTTTGATCGTATCTTCCGTTCTACCGGTCCTGTCGCTAAAACTCGTTCAGATTCGTGTTCAGCATGAAGAAACACATGAAATAGAGCCTTGAGGAAGCTCGGAACATCGTCGGATTCGTTTTTCTCATTTATCTCCTTAATTAATGGGTTTTAGACGAAAAGGACGAAAATTCGAGATCACCGTGGTTTTTCGATCGTATCTTCCGTTCTACCGGTCCTGTCGCTAAAACTCGTTCAGATTCGTGTTCAGTATGAAGAAACACATGAAATAGAGCCTCGAGGAAGCTCGGAACATCGGTAGATTCGTTTTTCTCATTTATCTCCTTAAATAATGGGTTTTAGACGAAAAGGACGAAAATTCGAGATCACCGTGGTTTTTCGATCGTATCTTCCGTTCTACCGGTCCTGTCGCTAAAACTCGTTCAGATTCGTGTTCAGCATGAAGAAACACATGAAATAGAGCCTCGAGGAAGCTCGGAACATCGGTAGATTCGTTTTTCTCATTTATCTCCTTAAATAATGGGTTTTAGACGAAAAGGACGAAAATTCGAGATCACCATGGTTTTTTTTCGATCGTATCTTCCGTTCTACCGGTCGTGTCGCTAAAACTCGTTCAGATTCGTGTTCAGCATGAAGAAACACATGAAATAGAGCCTTGAGGAAGCTCGGAACATCGGTGGATTCGTTTTTCTCATTTATCTTCTTAAATAATGGGTTTTAGACGAAAAGGACGAAAATTCGAGATCACCGTGGTTTTTTGATTGTATCTTCCGTTCTACCGGTCCTGTCGCTAAAACTCGTTCAGATTCGTGTTCAGCATGAAGAAACACATGAAATAGAGCCTCGGGGAAGCTCGGAACATCGGTAGATTCGTTTTTCTCATTTATCTCCTTAAATAATGGGTTTTAGACGAAAAGGACGAAAATTCGAGATCACCGTGGTTTTTCGATCGTATCTTCCGTTCTACCGGTCCTGTCGCTAAAACTCGTTCAGATTCGTGTTCAGCATGAAGAAACACATGAAATAGAGCCTTGAGGAAGCTCGGAACATCGTCGGATTCGTTTTTCTCATTTATCTCCTTAAATAATGGGTTTTAGACGAAAAGGACGAAAATTCGAGATCACCGTGGTTTTTCGATCGTATCTTCCGTTCTACCGGTCCTGTCGCTAAAACTCGTTCAGATTCTCGTTCAGCATGAAGAAACACATGAAATAGAGCCTCGAGGAAGCTCGGAACATCGGTAGATTCGTTTTTCTCATTTATCTCCTTAAATAATGGGTTTTAGACGAAAAGGACGAAAATTCGAGATCACCGTGGTTTTTCGATCGTATCTTCCGTTCTACCGGTCCTGTCGCTAAAACTCGTTCAGATTCGTGTTCAGCATGAAGAAACACATGAAATAGAGCCTTGAGGAAGCTCGGAACATCGGTGGATTCGTTTTTCTCATTTATCTCCTTAAATAATGGGTTTTAGACGAAAAGGACGAAATTTCGAGATCACCATGGTTTTTTTTGTTGATCGTATCTTCCGTTCTACCGGTCCTGTCGCTAAAACTCGTTCAGATTCGTGTTCAGCATGAAGAAACACATGAAATAGAGCCTCGAGGAAGCTCGGAACATCGGTAGATTCGTTTTTCTCATTTATCTCCTTAAATAATGGGTTTTAGACGAAAAGGACGAAAATTCGAGATCACCGTGGTTTTTCGATCGTATCTTCCGTTCTACCGGTCCTGTCGCTAAGACTCGTTCAGATTCGTGTTCAGCATGAAGAAACACATGAAATAGAGCCTCGAGGAAGCTCGGAACATCGGTAGATTCGTTTTTCTCATTTATCTCCTTAAATAATGGGTTTTAGACGAAAAGGACGAAAATTCGAGATCACCATGGTTTTTTTTCGATCGTATCTTCCGTTCTACCGGTCGTGTCGCTAAAACTCGTTCAGATTCGTGTTCAGCATGAAGAAACACATGAAATAGAGCCTTGAGGAAGCTCGGAACATCGGTGGATTCGTTTTTCTCATTTATCTTCTTAAATAATGGGTTTTAGACGAAAAGGACGAAAATTCGAGATCACCGTGGTTTTTTGATTGTATCTTCCGTTCTACCGGTCCTGTCGCTAAAACTCGTTCAGATTCGTGTTCAGCATGAAGAAACACATGAAATAGAGCCTCGGGGAAGCTCGGAACATCGGTAGATTCGTTTTTCTCATTTATCTCCTTAAATAATGGGTTTTAGACGAAAAGGACGAAAATTCGAGATCACCGTGGTTTTTCGATCGTATCTTCCGTTCTACCGGTCCTGTCGCTAAAACTCGTTCAGATTCGTGTTCAGCATGAAGAAACACATGAAATAGAGCCTTGAGGAAGCTCGGAACATCGTCGGATTCGTTTTTCTCATTTATCTCCTTAAATAATGGGTTTTAGACGAAAAGGACGAAAATTCGAGATCACCGTGGTTTTTCGATCGTATCTTCCGTTCTACCGGTCCTGTCGCTAAAACTCGTTCAGATTCTCGTTCAGCATGAAGAAACACATGAAATAGAGCCTCGAGGAAGCTCGGAACATCGGTAGATTCGTTTTTCTCATTTATCTCCTTAAATAATGGGTTTTAGACGAAAAGGACGAAAATTCGAGATCACCGTGGTTTTTCGATCGTATCTTCCGTTCTACCGGTCCTGTCGCTAAAACTCGTTCAGATTCGTGTTCAGCATGAAGAAACACATGAAATAGAGCCTTGAGGAAGCTCGGAACATCGGTGGATTCGTTTTTCTCATTTATCTCCTTAAATAATGGGTTTTAGACGAAAAGGACGAAAATTCGAGATCACCGTGGTTTTTTGATTGTATCTTCCGTTCTACCGGTCCTGTCGCTAAAACTCGTTCAGATTCGTGTTCAGCATGAAGAAACACATGAAATAGAGCCTCGGGGAAGCTCGGAACATCGGTAGATTCGTTTTTCTCATTTATCTCCTTAAATAATGGGTTTTAGACGAAAAGGACGAAAATTCGAGATCACCATGGTTTTTTTTTGATCGTATCTTCCGTTCTACCGGTCCTGTCGCTAAAACTCGTTCAGATTCGTGTTCAGCATGAAGAAACACATGAAATAGAGCCTTGAGGAAGTTCGGAACATCGTCGGATTCGTTTTTCTCATTTATCTCCTTAAATAATGGGTTTTAGACGAAAAGGACGAAAATTCGAGATCACCGTGGTTTTTCGATCGTATCTTCCGTTCTACCGGTCCTGTCGCTAAAACTCGTTCAGATTCGTGTTCAGCATGAAGAAACGGATAAAATAGAGCCTTGAGGAAGCTCGGAACAACGTCGGATTCGTTTTTCTCATTTATCTCCTTAAATAATGGATTTTAGACGAAAAGGACGAAAATTCGAGATCACCGTGGTTCTTCGATCGTATCTTCCGTTCTACCGGTCCTGTCGCTAAAACTCGTTCAGATTCGTGTTCAGCATGAAGAAACACATGAAATAGAGCCTCGAGGAAGCTCGGAACATCGGTAGATTCGTTTTTCTCATTTATCTCCTTAAATAATGGGTTTTAGACGAAAAGGACGAAAATTTGAGATCACCATGGTTTTTTTTCGATCGTATCTTCCGTTCTACCGGTCGTATCGCTAAAACTCGGTTGCTTGGGCACCTGGCGGCGAGCCTCGGCTTCACTCCTCTATCGTCGTTGATGCTATTAATGTTCAAGCTTCGATGCAACTCGTTCGACAGTTTGATAATAATGTTCCTGGATTGTTTCTGAATCGATCGAGACCAGTTACGTCGAAATCCGTTGAGTATCTTCGGATTTATGATCGTTTGTTCGAAAAAATATCAAGCGGAATCGTCGATCAATCACAGCGCTCAACGTCCCGCTTGTCGGCCATCCACAGCGCTCGTTGTTGGACACCGTTGTCGTAACGCTGCCGCCTGTGGTTTTATTCGGTTTAATAGAAACTTTACCATCGACAGTTTCTCTTATCACTATTTTCTTGTTAAACGATAAATTTTGTATCGATTTAACCCCTTATTTATCAAAATCGGTTGAGATTTAATTTACGACGCTTTGCCACCTGGCGGCGAGCTTCGAAATTTTTCGAAAATTGAAAAACTTCGATTTTCTTCGAAAATAAGGGCCGACAGTTTTTTTTATTGATATATTCGTGACCGACAATCAAATCTGTATCGAACGAGCCCCCAACCATCGAAATCCGGCTACATTTGAAAAAATGTCGGCTAACTTGACGGTCGAATTTGTTTATTTATTATAAAATTAACGACGCACCGACAGTTTTTGGTTTTGTGCCAACAGTTTCCGACAATTTACCAACAATTATTTAAAATTTTCCAAGTCCATATCGGTTCCCTCGTTCGGCTAACTTTATGTAGGTTATATAAGACCGTGACAATATCACACTCCGATGGCAGCGACGCATGTGGCGGCGGACGGAAAAAAAAGCGAGAACGGTTGATGTGCCTCACGGCATCAGTGAAATACGGGCTTCGTTTCCAGACCTGTATATAAGACCGTGGCCGGTACCCAAGCGAGTACCTCGTTAGTCGGACCCAGCTCGACCGCAGCGCCACCATAGCAGCTATGTATGGTCGGTATTGTCCCACCCAAACTAGATTCCTGTAAATCGAATAGGAATTCGTATGCGCATGTTGGTCACACGTTCCAGGCTTCCAACATCCTCGCTGTCTTAGTAGTGAAGTAAGATCCCTACATTATCGACAGATTGGCGCATCGCTGTCATCGCAAATGTTGCACAACATTGCCACAATCGATCATGCTGGTATATACATGCACGCACAGCGCGTGCTGTGTGTATGTGTGTACGTTTGTGAACCCGGTCTCGCCCATCCCGGACTCCGTCGGTAACGTCGGTAACGAAATTCCACGCACTCGCTCTGTTGATGTTAGTTAATTATTCGTTCGTCAACGCCAGTCACGCACACACCTATTCCCCAAATGTCATAATAAATATCATATCGCTCCTCTGTGACAGCTGTTGCGTGAAAAATATGTTTTTTTTCAAAATATCACAAATTCTTCCATATTGTTCACGCGGTGTTGTGAAAAAAAATTTGTAAATCTCACAATAAACGTTTCCAATTGAATCATTGAAAATGAGGGGAATTCTCATATTCGATCATCTCAATGACGTTTTGTTTACAAAATGCAACAAACTATTTGCAAATCATATTCAGAATCTCGCGAGAACCCAAGGTCTTTTGGGCAAAGGAAAGGTGAGTAATTGAAGTGTATTAAGATAAATACAACGACAACGAGTCCAAAAAAATTAACAATAACAATTATTACTATTGTATCATATTTGAGATCTGAGCTTTGATAAAACTGGATAATTTTTTTTTTAGTTTCAACTTTTACTATTGTTGTTATTATTATTATTATTATTATTATTATTATTATTATTATTATTTGTTGTTGTTGCTTTGTTTAACTTATTCCAGATAAAACCATTCTTTGCTTGGTAAGCGACGAGTAAATTTACAATTTGGGATTTGGTGCAAGTCGATCGATGTCAAAGCTCAGATTCAAAATACAATGATGATAAATATTTGTTATGAATGAATATTGTTATCAGCGTCCAAATTTATCTATCAGGCCCAAAGCCATTTATCAAACAACAATGACGATAAATAATGTTCGAATAGTAATTCGCGATACATATATATTTTTTGCATTGCGCGTGTTTTCAGGACGACAGCAACCAAGACTCGGAGGAGATAAGTCCAAACATAATAATGCAATTATTTTCGCCGATCGTAACGTCGCAGCACATAATGGCTTCGCAATTTGGCAATTCTTACACTTCCATGAAATGTCAGGACGGCACTAACATGGCATTCGACGATTTCATGGGGTACACGTTTGTGTACGTGGCTACGGAGGACGTGGACCTGATGAGAAGAACCCTGGGAGTCTGCGTGTCCATAGTCAGACACATCTGCGGTCCTGATATCGCAATGTCAGTTTCGAAATATCATAATTTCATATTTTATCGCTTTTTCACAGACGATTGGGGGAAATTTTTTTTTTTTTTCAAGAATTTTCCGTCAACGTGGTCAAAATATGCCAAAACGTTGAGATACACACATTTGGAGATAATGTCCGGATATGTGTGTGTGTGTGTGTTTAATGTTCTCCCAGAATTTAAACTTGTATAACTCGAGAACGGTTTTGGCCACAGAAATTCAAGTCTTTTGAATTTGAGCCTCTGCAGATTCAAAAATTTTTTTGACTTGCCATGCTCAATCGCATAAATTAACGATTATGCTTATTTGGTGTTAAATTTTATGGTAATCCACTTACACGTTTAAATTCGAGGAAAAGTTGTAATTTTTATACACCAACTGATAAATATTTAAATATAAAAACAAGCTGCAAGTCGAAACTTTCAATTTGCTTCCTCAGAATCGTAAAAAGTAAACGAAGTTTCCTCAATGATAACGCCAAGGAGTTAAAAGAATCAAAAACCTTTCTCACAGATGAATTTCGCGTTCCCCCGATTCAGACGAATAAAATTGCAAAATTAAACTTTTTTCGTTTCGGCCAGAACGAGCCAGTCTCTGAACGCAAAAAATTTGTCACAGGCTCAAAACCAGCAGACAAAAAATTCATTTGGTCTCATCGCTGTTGGACGCGTGGACACAGCTTCGAGGATGCGAACAGAGTTTGCTAGCCGAAGCCGTCGAACAACTTTCCGTAAATGCCGATCTTGCATCCGCTACGCTGAGAATTCTTCGCGACGCATCGGACAAATTGAAAACCCAATCGGAATTTGCAAACGTTCACGTGCTCATACTGGTGGGACACAAATTTTTGTCGCTGTATTCGAGCAAAAATGCTCAGGATCTCAGCGCAGCTGATATACTGTTGATGGTGCTGCTGTGCAAAATCGCGAACAAGGCCGGACGAAACGACGATTGTGGAATCGGCGATGATAGCGACGAGGGCGATATTCTTTTGCCCCGTAACAATCATCACAACAGGGACGAGGAATTCACGCGTCTCGACGCTAATACCAAATTGGCCAATCCGACGTCCGAGGATATCACACATTTGTTCGGTAATCGGAAATAAGTCCAATTTTTTTTTTTTTTTTTGCGAATAAACTCAAAGATCGTCCATTCGATGAAAATGTATTTGAAAGATTTTTGGAATCAGTTAACTGTGATTAAATGGTGGTTCTTGGTTGTTCTTGGTTGTTCGGAAAAAAATTAAGGAATTGTTGTGATTTTTTTTTTCAGCCATGTTAACGTAATTTCATTGGAATACACTATGCAGTATCAATTACAACATATATTGAGGTTCTTGTACGATTTTTTTTTTTTTATGAAAAAAAATTTGAATTTTTGGGAAACTATTGCCGTTGTTCCGAAACACCTTTTTTGTTTTAAGATCACTTCGGGTGAGCATGATATCGCTGAAACGGCTCGACTCGAATTAAAAGAAAGAAAATAATTTTGTTAGTTTTTTTATTTTTAATGAAATTCAGATTTTTTGAATAATTTCGATTTTTTATAATTTTTGAAATCTCAATGATCGAATTTTTCGGAAAAATCGACAACATTATTTTTAAATGTTTTAAAAAAAGCAAAGTCTCTTCGATCCTCTGGTTGTGAGATCCTGAGTTCGAATATTTTTATCATTGACCTTTCTGAATAATCATAAAAAAAATCAGCCGTTACATTTTTTTTTCTAAATTTTTCCTTGCCTTTCAAAAGAAGAAAAAAAGGTTTTGACAATTCTTTTTCGGTGAAACCATTCAAAAGTTCGAAAGTACGATGATTCATGGCTGAGTTATCAGCCATCTAAGCAAAATGACACTTTTGACGTTGATGACTTACAATTCAAGTACCAATTATCGTACGGAAAATATAATAATGGTTCTCAAAACTTTAATGTATCCTCCGTAAGATATTTTTATCGTGTTTCCGGAGAAAATTTTTTTTTCCGATGCGCGATACTTGATTCAAAAAGAGGTTGAAGATTGCATTTTCACGATCTGAAAACCAGGGATTTAGTATTTGGCTTCTTTGTTTTTTCTCATTGCTCCACAACTATTTTTCGCCAACTTAAAGCGTCTCGAAAGTCACTGATAAATGAAGAACTTTTACTTTGGAATCCTTCAATTGTTCTACAATATCAGAATATTATAATCATCATTAAATAATCTCAATCGTTAAATTATTTCAAATTCATTTTGATGAAATGATCACTGTCCATTCTCAAATTCTGGTGTAATTAATCCCACAACGATCCTCCAACAAAAATGTATTCGTATTTGATTAATATCACATAAAATAATTGCATCACAGGTGATTCGAGAGATTCTTCGATAAGCGAGGGTCTTTATTCGTTCACGGACGACGGTCTCTACAGTCAATTGGTTCTTTTGGGATCCGAACGTGGTTGCACGGCAAACGCCGTTCACATATCCGAATTGGCCGAAGGCATAAATCTCGTGACCATAGTCGAAGTCACGAATCTCGGTACCTCATCCGGATTGTACGACAGTTTTCATTATCTCAACGTTGTAAATGGACTGCAATTGCAACGTGACATCGACGAATTGAGACCGGCTTTCGAGAGTCTCGATTCGTCTATCAAAAAAACCGTCGATGGTATTAAAAAAAATCGTGCGAATGTGAGCAACGACGTGGACATGTGTCAGAGACGTCTTCAAGTCAAATGGGATTTCGTACGTCGGAAATACATCGATCTTTTGAAATCACGAGATCCGGAATTCGTGCTGCAGATCGAATCCAATACATCCGGTTTCACGGAAACCATGAGAGAATTGTTTCGTTTGACGTGTTTCGACAAAAATTTTTTGAAAAACGGCGTTGACGTTATCGTGACTGTCAGCCGTTTGGTTCGACAAAAATTGAACGATTTCAGCGATTTTCTCAAAGTCAAAGCACTGAAGAATTTCAGTCTTGGATCATATCCTTTCGTTATTTGGTTTTTAAAAATTTTTTTTAAATTTATTTATATATTTTTTTTAAATATATATTTGTGTTCATCGCAGGGGGCCAATGCGGTACTATCGTGTCATTTTGTACCCATGTACCGGGTGGTCCAAGCAATTTGCACACCTGTATAACTTGTAAATTATGGCATGACGTAACGCATCCCTTAAAATCGTAAAATATGTTATGTACCAAATTTGTTTATACGATGCATACTTCACAAGTTATACAGGCGTGCAAATGGTGTGGGCCATCATGTATGCGTATTAGGGTGGCTCGAAGAAAAAAAATATGTTTTCGATTTTTGCGGGTCTCATTAACTTCAAAGTATCTTGCGTCCGAAGAATTCTGCGGAAAGATGAGCCTGATCGGCCGTTTTACCATTTACAGGACTTGTCCCAAATTTTCAACGTCTTTACGTTTAAATAACACGGCCCAATAATTTTGTTCATCGAATAAACGTGAATCGTGAATCATCATTTGAGTAAAAAAAAATTATCATTCACAAAATCATTAAAATTAATAATATTCGTATGTGATAAAATATTGTTGATTATCTCCTCTTATATTATTATTGAATTTGTCGTGACTTCGAGTGACCTTGGAGCAACGAAATCATTCGTTATTCATGTTGTCGAAGCTCGTTTTGATCGCACGATTCACGTTCATTCGATGAATAAGGTTATTGCGCTAAGTTATTCAAACTTTGAACAATCAAACCCCTGAAAATGTCCCGATTGGGCTTATCTTTCTGCAGGATTCTACGGATGCGAGATTTTTTTTTTTTTTCGGACCACCGTAATATATATGTATATATGTGTGTGTGTTTATTTTTTCAAACATTATCATTTTGTCGTGAACGTCAAAAGCTACGCTTCCTTAACTATATATATATATTTTTTAATATGTGTACGAGAACTTCCCTAACGATCAACAAATATCTCGAAGAATTTCCGGGTCTCGTACACTTCATTTACATTGATCGAACGACTCACAGGCTCACAGCACCTACCTTGGATTTTACAAATCCTGAAACACTTGCTTTAACCACGAAAAAGGTATATTTAAAAAAAATAGAAGGAAAAAAACGATAATTATTTCGAAGCAATTAAATCTAATCCTAAATTGAGTCATTGTGTTATTTGGAAAAAGAAGAAATTTTTCTGCAATGATTACTTTTTTTAAATCAACAATTTTTAATAATTTATTTGAAAAATTTAAATATATATCTTTGCCAAATTTAAATTATTGAGAATTGTTAAAAGTGCATTTTTGATTACTTCGATGAAGATTTAACATTTCGAGTGAAATCGATCCGGTTTGTCAAAATCGTGGTCAGAGATGAGTGTGTCAACGCGATGTTGATTTTATGGAAAAATGTTTATCGCGACAGATATGGTCGATGGTCGAGCACAGCAGGACTCATCTCCAGGAGGGACATTTTTCTGTAATGTGGAAGGATACGACTTTCAATTACGCTTATTTTCTATGGTTCGAAGACAGTTCGGTACGTGAAATATTTTTTCCAACCCAATTTTATGGAATAGAAACAGTGAGGCTGAATTAATTATTCATCTATTATTTATTTAGTGAGAATTTATTGAAGAAACTTTCTCAAATAAATAATTTTGATAAATTATCATGCAACAATTATAAATTATCATATTTTTGCAATAATTATGATGAATTATTGTTTCCACAGTGGATTTCACTATCAAATGAAATTAAATGTTCATTTTTTTCGTTGTTTTCAGGGTTCCTCACTCAAAAATAAAACATATTTGAGTCATCAAATGAAAAATTTTCCAGTTCCCGGAATACTTTGCGGGGATTACTACAAGTACGTTTATCACATAGAATAATCGCATATTGATCGATCCTAGAACCATATCCATGGGTCATTCGAGTCCAACCGAATTTTTTCATCATGCAACAACTTTTAAACCAAAGCAGTTTTTCATGACATACAATTTTTTTCAGATTAAAATAACGATAAGATCGCGAAGTCGAATAGTTATACAGTATTTTAGAGTTTTTATAGAATTTGTTTTATGCATTGAGTATTATTTATTATGATCATTATTAATGGTCGAACTTAAAGATATTATCCATGTTCGGGGAAATTTGATAGTTTTCTACTTATCAACACTCTTGCTATTTCAACTCTCTATCGATTGCCGTTCCAGAGATTTTCGCAAAAAAAATTGAAATTTTTGAAATTTTGCAAAAAAAAAAAAACTAAAATACTACAAAACTACTCGAACACATTGAACCAAAATCTAGTCAGATCTGAGTTTCAGCGAGACAGATCGATTGCATCATCGATCATTCCGATCGCGTTATTAGTTTCAGAGAAAAGGTTAACGAAAATTTGATCACATACACGTACGCACAATCATTTTGCTCAAAATAGACTAAAACTGATCCCAATGACCTCCAAACGTGCAGATCCAACAGAAAAACAATTTTCGATTTTCGAGGTCACAACAATAACTTCCCTATAAAATCGGCAAGTTGAAAAAAAAATGTTATCGTCATTGTTTTTCTTTCACAGAAAATTGGCTCAAACGTGTTTTCCAAAAATATCACTGAACAAGATACGAATTTACGAGTTGTACTGCGTTCATTTGGGTCTGGCCACGTCTTCCTGCGTGTTGGAACATTCGAGAAGGCTCGCCGCCACCATATGGGAAGTCACCGGAATACCAAACAATCCGGCTGACATATTGTAAATTATTTTTGAATAATCGAAATTGTTCGACATTCCGTTACTCGCGTATTGACACAGTATTTATCTAATATATATTGTTATATAATGAGAAAAAAAGTCGCGTGTTAGAAAAAGCAAAAAAAAAAAAAGAAAAAAGAAAAGAAAAAAACCGCACCGACTCGACTCGTGAAAAAAATAATACAAACCTTAGGCTACTGCGCTTTTTGTAAATTAATATTAATCATATCATGTTACCACTTGTGTGTTGCCATTATTCTTCTTCTAATTACATTAACACGTGTACAGCCAATCAATGAGGATAAGATTCTCTCGATGATAAAAAAATAAATAAATATACGGTCAAAGCTTCAAAGTCATATATATTTCGGCGTAAGAAATATTTACAACGAATCTTTTTTTTTTCTTTCTCTTTTTTTTAACATAAGATTGAAGCACCTGTGTGGAAAAAAAAAAATTCGCCATCAACCGGACGATTTCTTTGGATTAAATTTAAATATCTCTTTTTTATTTGTTAGTTTTTTTTCTCTTTTTTTTTTATACAAAAGCAAGTAGAACGTGAATTTACGGAATAACGACCCGTAAGAGAGTGATCGATCAATAGTCGGACGTCGGTAACAATTCCGCGCCTGTCTCGACAGATTTTTTCACAGTTTGATTGTGATTTATTCGTTCGGACTGTGGCCTTTGTACCGAATTGCTAGCGTTGTGTCTGGCATTCGTGTTTATCACATTTTGCGGTTTGCTCGTATTTTTCATCTGAAAAAAAAAATGTCGATAAACAAAATTACGAATATAAAATATTAAATTATAAGTAATAGAATATTGAAAAAAAAAAAATGAAAACCATCTAAATAATGAATACCATTGAAGTACTAAATTATAAATATTATTAAAGTTTCTAAATTACAAAATATTATTAAAATTAAAATTATTATTGAATTTTTTAATTGTGAAATATTATAAAAATTATAATTATTATTGAATATCTAAACTATGAAAAATTATCAAAATGATAAATACCATTAAAAATTAAAAATTATCACATATCAATAAGATTATAAATATTATTAAAATTCAAAATTCAAAAATATTAAAAATATCAATTTAAAGCAGTATTGCATAGCGATAAATTTTTCCAACGCGACGATAGAGTACCTTGAGACCAGGCGAATATTTGTTAACACAAGATTCTTCGTACAGATTCGGCGATTTGGGCGGCGACTCTTCTTTCACATCCATTTTTACACTTTGTTCGCCTTCCATGTGCATCGACACCCGACGATTCGTCTCGTCGACTTGCTGATTGTCCGTCGTAAATTTTTCCGGACTCAATACTTTCGCAACTATTTTCGTTCTCATATCGCGCACTCGACGTTCCAAAGCGCAAACCTCACGATCGGATTCGCAAAGTTTTGGAATCAACGATACCAAGTAACGTTCGGATGCATTTTGAATTGTCATTACCAAATCGCTTCCGGAACTGTGTTCGACATCCAAACTGAAAAGTCAACGTCGTGTTTCAGTTTTATTGATTGAAATTGAGTCGAACGATACGTTGAGATTAAATGAAAATGAGATTCCAGTTGGGTATGAAAATTTTGCACAAAATTTTGTCGACCGAGAATTGTGGTGATAATTGTTCGATTTCTTGGGTAGAGGTTGAAATTCGGAAGAATCAATGTTTGAAAAAACCCAAATTCAGAAATCGCGATGCTTCTAAGGATCAAAATTCAGAAAAAGAATTCATAGGTATTGAAGTGGTCCTTATTTTGGCTTTTTTTATTAATCTTGGCGCAACCATGATCAAAACACTGTGTGTTCTAAATTTTGGTCGTTCCGAATTCCGACTTCTACCCAATTTCTCAAAATTCGATACGACAACGACCGAATCTTACTTCAACGACTTCACAAATTTGGTAAAAACATCGGGTTCGTGATCTCGAGTAGTCGCAGGTGTGGGCATGTAATCGGAACTTTCCGGTTTGTTCGTTCCACCCCCAAGATTGTTTATCCTCATGGGAACCGGATGATACGATCTGCAAAAAAAAAAAAAAAAAATTGTAAAATAGTACATTATGACACTAGTACGACATTTTTTTTTCTGACCAGTGTGAGTTTGCAGAACAAGCCGAAGGCGAGTGTTGCAATCACACGAGTCCAGGAAACGTTTTTCGTACAAGTAATTTGTCGTACGAATTTTTGTCACAAGGTGTGTAAATGCGGTTTGCCACTTTTACGCACAGCATGTCATAAAAAAAATTTAAACCATCGACCGTTATGCCAAAGACTAACTTTGCGCTCACCCATTTTCGTATCTCAGCAAAACGTGTCTGATCTTGTGCGTGCTCTGTTTTTCGCTGGTTGACGCGTTCAATATGCAAGCGAGAAAAAGTTCTTTGGTGGTATTGTTGTTGCGTTCGTGAAAATAGGCCGCCAACTCTTTGTGCAAAATTTTGTCCCTGAATGTGGGAACGAGACGACTGTTGTGTCTGAATCTGAACCAGCCGACTATTTCTTTGCTGCGATCGCGTACGCAATCCTTGAGCGCTTCTTTGTAAAGTTTGCCGGTGGGATCGTAGAGCGAACCGGTCGATGGACAAGTGAGTACGCCGGTTATCTCTGGAAAAATTTCATGCGTTTCATATTCGTTGTGAAATTATATTGCGGACGTACGAGAGTCGGATGAAGGAAGCGAGAGTCGGAGGGGGTTACCTATGTGTCGTCGAACAGATTCCACATGTCTCTCGGAGTCTGTGACATTTTTTGTGACATAAACGACCACCTCGCCCAACAAGAATCCCATCTAAACCACAAAACGTTTGATAAAGACGTAAGACGATGGACAAAGAACGGGGATTGGTGGGGAATTCGTGGAGGTTAGGTTGCGTCGAGGTTAGGAATCTCATGGATACGGATATTCGATTTCACGCCTTCGATTCTGACTAATCTCCGAACGAATAATCGGACCTACCTGATCACCCCCGCCGCACGCATTCTCGTAGAACAATAACGACAATGCAGCCCCGGAAATAGTGACGAGTAAGTCGCTGTCCGCCGCCATGTTTACAGTTTGTCGATTGTCGAATGTTACAATGTAACCCGAAGTTACAAAAATGACGCGGTACGATCGTGCCTCCGGGATTCCCGGTAATCGACGAAAACCTTTTTTTTTTTGTTCTTCCGGACAACGAAGCTCAAACCATAACCGCCAGATCGTGCGCGAATCGACCATTCGCGATCGATGACCAAATAATTTCCTAAACAAAATTCAAAATTTCACAAACGCAAAATTTTGAAATAGTCGTGTGTGATTCACACGAGCCTTGACGTCCTAAAAATAATCAACGATTCGATATATAATCATCAATTTTCTATTGAACCAAACAAATCATTGTAAACTGTGGAAGGGAGAAAAAAAAGACAAGTGCTGTACAGACGGTTAAGTATAATTTTTTTTGTCTCTCCTAACCTCATCGGGTAACATACATGGCCACCTACCGAGCGTTTATCGCATTAATGCGGTTGATCAGCAAATAAAATGATAAGTTTGTAAAATTAATTTCTAGAAAAAAATGCCTATAGGGCTTTCGTTATAATTTTTTTCGTAAATTTTGTTTTTCCGTAATTTCCGTTGTTTCGGAAATAAGAAATAGGTCGGGGCGGGGGGGGGGGCGTTAATGGTTTATTTTCGCATATTTTTTAGAATAAATTTTTGATCACGCTATTGAAAATTGTGAAGCAAATATTTTTGTATTCCACATAATAAGCCCTTTCGAATAATACCCCATACGATATATGACACTGATGGAAAAAAAAGTTCGAGTACCTAATCTGCCACCTCTTCGATGCTTATTTGAATATTTTCAAGTGTTAACTAGTCTAAAATATTTAGGTTGATAATAAGTTAATATTGAGTTCATAAGATATGTATAATTATCGTTTAATTATCTATTGAATTTAAACACTCATTTTGAAATAATAGTTTGTAATTACTGCACGAAGAAATAAAGAAACCACAAATTAAGTTTTCTCACCTAATGATTGGGTGCATGTCAAAATCTTTCGAGCCAAAGTCTTTTTCAGCCAACTTCTCGCGACTTTAATATTACCTATATATCAATACACATCCACTTCTCTATAGATATATCGGTAAGGTGGCGAGAAGTTGGCTAAAAAGACTTTGACATACGCCCTAATGATTTTATACAAGATTAAACATCAATGATTTTCCAATTCTTTTTTTCACTTGCATCGCGAGATTTTTCTTGCCGTGAAATTTTACGATTCTAGGTCAACGGGAAGTACCCTATATGTCTTGACGATCATCAAGCAAGTCGACCGAGGAGCAATAGAGTGATCCTATAAGGGTTCCGGTTTGTTTTTCTCATTTTCACAGGTACGAAACCCTAAAAATAATTATTTGTTTCTCGTCGTTGAAATACATAATACACAAAAAAACATGTTAACAACAAAAAAGCGAGATTGCTGTAAACTGGAAATAAATCTATCTATACCCAAGTAAAAAAATTATATATATAGTCTATATATAAACTATATATATGCCCAATCCCATATTTAGATTATATACAATTTTTTTACTTCGATATCTACAATAAAATGCAAAAGAAAAAAAAAAGTTGTCAGAAGTGGGATTCGAACCCACGCCCACAGAAGTGGACTGCGACCTGAACGCAGCGCCTTAGACCGCTCGGCCATCCTGACTCAATGAAACGTAAGCGGCTCATGAATCCACATAAATTTGAACCAAATGATACACATTGGATAACGCAAAAATGGTGGGCTAATGACCTCATAAACCTACGCACCTTGTATCTTACGTTGACACAACGCAGACACAAAGCTTTACACTACGAAGAAGTCACAAATTATATGAGTATACGTGTATGCGTGTGTACGAACACGTGGGTTATACGATCTGTGATGTAATGTCTCGAGCTCGTGATCTACATTGTTGTTGTTGTTATAATGTATCGAAGGAAAAAAAAAAAAAAAAAATGTCTGATCTTTGACACGATCGATCGACACAGAGAATAATCGTCGCTGCGATCGCAAAGTTTTCGCGATGTACATACATATACATATATATAACACACACACACATACATACACGCATAATGACTGTTTAGCGTGTGTATGATAGATCGTACTCCGAAAATACTCCGACACACACATTCGCGTGATGTATTTTGAGAGACGAGAGTGAGAAGACCAAGAAGAAGGATGGAACAGACACGACGTTGTGATGTAAGCATGAGACGCCTTTAGTCGAACGGGCGAGAAGTTCGAACGGTCGTGTCGCCCGAATCTCGTTTATTAACAATCGAATTTTACGTAGTTTCAACGTTATCGACAATTTTGTTTACGGACACAATACGTCAATTGATTATCCGTCGAACGACAATCAGTGAACAATATGGCCGAAGAAACTTGGGACTATCTCGGTGAGAAGTGGGAACACATTGCTGACTCTGTAAGTCCATCGTCATTTATCGTGTGCGTGTGCGTGTGTGTGTATTTAGTCTTCCAGCGTGGACTCCATTCGTCTTGTCGCATTGTTTCGTTACGAGTACAATGGAGTTCTGTAATTTGAGTATAATCATTTTTACAATGAAGAAATCGATTGTGACAATAGAGTCAAGCAATTTTATAAATTAAGTGTGCAAAGTCCAACTTTTTTTTAATTTACCGTGTAGATTCCAACTTATTTAAAACTTACTGTCCAACTTTACAAAATTTTACTACGTAAACACCAACTTTTTTCTATAACAAAGTGGAAAGAAATTTTTATAAAATTGTGGAATTGAGTGTTTATGAATGGCGACCGATAGAGTGAAGTAAACAGATTCGTGGTAGTGAGATTTAATTCAACGATCTATGAGCCATCCCACCCACGTCTCGAGATAAATCACAAAACGCAATAAAATTAGACGTATTTCGCAATTAATTAGATCGACGGCGTTATTAGCGAAGGGTCATGAAAATAAAGATCGATAAAATGGTCGAATCAATGGATAATAGAATCGACGAGATAAGCACAGGATGATGGACGGTGATTTAATGAGAGAAGAATGAAAAGAATAAAAATAAAGTTTTACATTGATAACAAGGTTCACGTAACGTTCGGTCCATTGCTCGTGTGAGACGTCTCGTGGTCTCGTCGACGTTGAATCTTGGCAACAATCGACCCCTGACTCGTTTAGCCGAGACGAATAGAGCGTGGCCATTCTTAGTGATTGCGTTAACGATATGTCGATCGATCAAGGATTCTGGCAGATGCGTTGGAATCGAAGGTTAATCTAAACGCGTATAGATTATTCGCGATCGAATCTAATATCCCGATCAATTTTTGTTGTTTCCTGTTGTTTTTTTTTTTCGACCACTTTTTTGGATCTTCAGCAGCACGGTTTTTTTTCAAATAAAAAGAACTGTTTGGTAACGCAAGAAAATAATGAATTCCACTGTAATTTGAAGCAAACAGTGGGCTTTAGAATGAAACAAGAATCAATCGAATCGAGAGTCCCAACGACGAGAGAAATTCGCTTTTCATGAAGTTGAGTTAACTTCCGGAACCACGTATTAAAAAATTCCAATCTCTTAAAATTGGGTCGACACAGTTAGTCGAAATGTCCAGTGTCTAGTGTAATACAGATTGATAGGGGAGACCGGGACAAAATGGTATAGCGGGGCATAATGGGACCGGGGCATAACGGGTTTGGGGCAAAATGGAATAGTGAAAATCAACACTGCTGGAAAATACGTCGTTGGAGCAAAACGGGACTGGGGCAAAATGGGTCGGAGAAAATCAGGCTCCTCAGAAAGAGGCGGTTGGGGCAAAACGGGATCGGGGCAAAATGGGACAGCAAAAATCGGAGACCACTAATTTCACGAGAGGCTGCGACACTTCATTTTTGTGTCTCATTTTGCCTCGATTTCATTTTGCCCCAATTTGATATTCCACTCCTCTCTGTCCCATTTTGCCCCTATCCCATTTTGCCCCAAATCAAGCATCCAAGAAACTTCATTTTTTGCTATCCCATTATGCACCGATCCCATTATGCCCCGGTACCGTTTTGCCCCGCTATACCATTTTGCCCCGGTCACCCCTAAATGTCGACAAAAAAATGCATCGACGTCCACCAGTTGGTTGTCGATAAATCCACGAAAAACTATAAAGATATTCGCCTAATTTGCAGTTCTTCGATCATCTGACTATCGAAACCATGGAACTAATGATCAAATCTCATCCAAAAGTTTTTTCATGGGAATTCATAAATATTGCTGATTATAAAATATTAACGATAACGAAAAAAAAGGTTGAAAAAATATGATGCAAGGTGTGATAACTATTCTATTCGACGATATTCCCATGCTCACAAAATTTTCTATCGTCCAACAAAAGTGTCATAGTCGAGATATCTCAGATTACTAGACTTTTCAACTAGAATTCTATGTGCGATGCACCCTCAAATCCTAACGCATCGTTGATTCAGGTGAACCGGATATCCGTCGTGTCCAACAATCTCACTAGATCATCGGTTGTTTATTCGGCATTTATTTACAATTGTAAACGAGTCGAAAGTCGTTGCAGCGATTAACATCGAAACGGGGAATCACTTCAAATAAGAAGGTTATCGGAAATACGAACAAAAAAAAATCGATAAAAATCCACAAACCGCGACGATCAAATAATTCGCAGCTTATCTTCAAGACAGTACAAAGTGTTCCGTTTCCTGTCGATCGATCGAATAACACGAAGAAAAAAGAAATTGAAAAAAAAAAAACATACAAATAAATAATAAGAAAACCATACGGAATGATTAATTGCACCGGAATGTTATCAATCCGGTCGATAATGTAGAACCGATTGTCCGAACGTGATATACGACGCTCGGATTATTTTTGTTTTTCTTCGCAATAAGTTTCGAGGCGTTACAACGATTGTGGGATCGTGTTGCACGAGGTTTTGTTGCCGATTGCGACACCCACGATGAGTCGTCGTAGTCGCCAGATGCGAAGATCCACGGAGCCGTCGTGGATCAACGATTTTATATGCATCTGTCTTTCTCTCTCTCTCTCTCTCTTTCTTTTTCTTCTCGAGACTGATAGTTCCAAACGATTCCCCGGCAGGGCAATAATACTCGGATATCTCGAAAGGCCGAAGAGGTTGAGGGTAACTCGTGGCTTTGCCTCCTTTTTTTTTTTACTTTGAATTTAAAATTGCCGCGCTTGAGTGATGTCTTACGTGCGACGCGCGTGAGATTTGTGACAACAGGCGGGTGGTATCAGTATTATCGCTTGAAACGTCAAGTTGGATGAATTATGACCGTGTGATAACGAGCGAATGTTTTGAGAAACAACAAAAAAAACAACGTTTCTTGTTTATTGGGTTCCGGTACGTGAAATAAAGGCGTAGGAAGGCGTTTTGTTTCCTGTAAAAGATGAATTTGTTTTTTTTAGGGTTCCATACCGCTGAATGACAAAAAACGGAACCCTTATACGATCAATTTGTTGTCCGTCTGTCACTCACTGATTACCAAAAAAGATCTCGTAACAGGTGTAAAGGAAAAATATGGGAAATCAATAGTTTCTGATGCCATGTAGAATTATTTTTATTTATTCTTTGTCCATCAGTCGACTCACTGACTGACCTTCACAATACCTAGGTTACTTCTCGTTGATCTAGAATCTTTAAATTTTTCACTAAGGAAGGTCTCGCAGCACAAGTGAAGGAAAAAATTAGGAAGTCATTCATTTCTAATCCAATGTAGTTATATCGGTGAATTATTTCTAACTCCGACGTACAATGTGGTGTTATCCATTCTTCCTTCAGTCATTCCAAACAAATCTGGCTCTGATTCAATACATAATTATGAAGTAACCAATTACTAAACTTTACGATAGTATAACGGGTACAGAACTCTTCAGGGCGCGAGTTTTTCTTGCCATTGTCCGAGTTTTCGTTTAAAGTTTATATTACAGTGTTATTCCTTAGTCCGTAAACGTTTTTTCGGCACCTTCAATCCGTAAACCAGGGTCGTTTTCGTCGTTGCCTTTTTCTTAAACATTTAAACGGCTGCAAAAAATCTGAAAAAATTCACGAAGGTTCTTCAAGCTTACAATTAAAAGTCCCAATCATAAAACTATGAAAAATTAATTTTTTTAAATATATTTTTTATACAAAAGATGAGGCAACCTAGGACAACATTTGATTATCGACAGGACGAAAACGACCCTGGTTTACGAACTGAGGGTTACATATGTGAACACGACGCTGAAGGTGTGGTCGTCATCGGAGGGGCTGGATTTCAGAGACTCACCCTCCACTCGCCAACTCCGTGAATTCAAGGGCTCTTCAATCGCTCGTCCTGAAAAATCTATCCCAAACTCATTCAGGTCTTTTTGCCCGGAGAACGTGTCACACATACATAGATACATTCGATTACCAAAGCGGTAGATTATCCGTCTCTAGAATAACGCAACAATCAGTCCATAAAAGAAAAAAAAAATGCTGACAGCATAAATCATATCGCAATCGTCGCAGCTCAAGTCTTATGTAAAAAAAAAATTTTTAAACGAAAAAAAAAAAAAAAACAAGTTCCACAAAGTTTATCCCCAAGGCAAATGCCGCAAAGCCGTAAACTTTATAATCTATCATTAATTTCAAAATATCTTTATGACAGTGTGATCCATGAAGGGATACCGCTTATTCCTTATAGCATTTATACGGTACTTACATTCTACCCGAGTATGCAACTCGCGTAGTTGAAAAAAAAAAATAAAACAAAAATCTCAACTAATTTAGCGACCAACAATCCGTCAGTGTACAGACGAAGGGTTATTATTGTTAGTATTGTTATTATTGTCGTTATTATTAGCGTTGTTAGTATTTTTGTTGTTATTGTTGTTGTTATTGTTGTTATTGTTGTTATTGTTGTTATTGTTGTTATTGTTGTTATTGTTGTTATTGTTTTTATTGTTATTATTGATAGTATTTTTATTATTGTTATTATTGTCAGTATTGTTGTTGTTATTGTTGTTATTGTTTTCATTGTTATTATTGATATTATTGTTAGTATTGTTATTATTGTTTTTGTTATTGCTATTATTGTTATTATTGTGTTTTTTTTTTTCATTATGACTGTATCGGTCAGTAAGGGGTTTCTCGAGTTTCTACCGGTTCCCGCTCATGGACGCGTTACATACACAGTTATATAGCGATTGGTTTGAGATTCGTTACCATGCGGCCGACCTCAAAGCATCGGATTTGACCTGAGCGGAATGCTCAGGCGCACGACGTGCCCCTGAACTCCGCACAGCATTCACCAAGACCACCCGTCGTCACAGCAGCGCTCGTGGTGCACCACCACTATCGCGGAAGTACCTATAAAGAAGGTGCGTGCGAGGTGGAATGGTGAATTGTTCGATAAGACACCGAAAGAGTCGTGTCGTCGTCGCGGCTGGAAAAAAAAAAGTTCAGAATAGATACATTTCAGCCGAATACTTTATCGCGAAAAAAAAAACAATAGACATATATTGTATACATATATATTTATATATAATCGAAGCGCACGGATTGGTCCGATTGCGATATAGATAATTCCGTAGACAGTGAACGTGTTTCACGGACGAACATAATAATAATATAGAACAGTTCAATATTTTTGACAACGTGAAAATAATCATGAAAACGAAAAATGTATCGATCTTCGGAAAAATTTGCAAGTGTTATAGTAAAACGGATAAATCGTTATCGATTAATACCGACGACGAGGAAGATTTGCCCGATACACCTTTGACCCCCACGCCACAGGTAGTAAAAATATATGTGTGTGTGTATTTTTATATATAGAGTCATGTCATGTGGTATATGTCGATATATAACGATTGGTTATGTAAATTATTTACGCAAACATTTCGTTTATGTAGCCAATTACCGAGGTGTTTCGCCGTAACGTACATATTTTTCATTTTTTATGACTAGGAGATGAGAGAAACCTACGTTACCGACATTGAGGAAGAAGTGCTTGTTATGAGAATTGATTATACTTTATTTATATTTTTATCTTCTTTTATTGCTTCGGTTAATGATTGAGGCTCGATGAGGCAAAAAGTCGTGTATTTTTTTATGATGTTTGAGTTGTGAAAAAATTTATTCCGAGCTCGGGATCAAAGCGAGAACTCAAAATTTTTCGTCGACTACGTTATGATGCAGGAAAACGTGAATTTAATTGATTATCGAAAACGGTGAATAAGTTTGTGAAAATTAATTTCTAGAAATCTATGAGACCTGGGACTTTTGTTATAGTTTTTCTGTGAACTTCGAGTGAGGCGTTATATTCCCTGTTTTTTTTCTCGAATTTTAGGACCAATAGTTACGGAAATAAGGGTAGGAGGAATGCTTTATTTCCGCATATTTTTCGTAATATCCATTTAAACATGATGTTCAAAAGTATGAAGAAAAAAAAACATTTTTGTATTCCACACAGCGACCCCATTCAAATGATACCCCACATGACAGATAAAATTTCATTATTTTCTTCGACTACTTCATTTGCCTCATCTTCAAGTCTCATGCGAATATTTTTAATTGTCAACTAGTGCAAAATATGTGATTCAATGAGATGTATTATTGAGCCAAATTTGAAGTTCCTACGTCGGGTGGTTCGTCACGAGAGTGACCTTCGTAAGGTTTCCATTTTTTTCCATTAAAAGTGTACGGAACCCGAAAAATGATAAAATCAGATGTCACAATAAACGCAGGTTGTTAAACATAAAGTAGAATTTTGTCGGATCTTGAAAGATAAGCGAACGAGAATAAAAAATAATGGCCGTCAAGACGAAAGATCTGAAAATGCGTAAGCGAATGTAGGTTAATGCGTATCAAAGCTAAAAATAGAATAAACAAATGCCCAGGTATGTATGTGACTATCGATTTTATTAAATAAAACTGGGGGGAAATTGGTGACCATAATCCATCATCGCGATCATTCATTTGTCATGTGAAACTCCGCCCAGCGGCTCACGGGGTCGACTTCCGGTATGTTGGCCGCGCGGATGAATCGATAATCACAAAGTTCACGAGAGAGCGGTGGGCGAACGCGCGCCGGATGTTACACGCAGGCTCTAGCACCAACGAAGAGAGAGAGAGAGAGAGAGAGAGAGAGAGAGAGAGAGAGAGAGAGAGAGAGAGAGGGAGGGAGGGAGGGAGGGAGGAAGAAAGAAAGAAAGAAAGAGCAAAAAGACTTGTATAGAAAGTTCAGCAGCGGGACAGAGTTCGTTGCACGATACGCCGACAAAGTTCAAGGTCATCGGATTTTGGAGTCGCGGAAAATAGACTCCGGTTCATTTCCGTAAATCTTCCATGCTCCCCGATGGAACACGGCTATACGCCCGGCGAGAATTTGGTAATTTGACATTGAACGTCCGTTTTATCGGGTCTTCAACCTAACAATTTGACCTTGACAACTTTGCGTAGCCGCAATAGATCCACGATTGTTTCACGCGTTAATGAGAAATATCTCACGATGTTACGGTAATAGAATCGCATGAATATTGAACCATCAGTTGCGAGGTTAAGTGTCAGCGATCCGATTGGCATATTGAACTTGTCCGCATTGCGCATTGACACGGAATTGGATTTTTTTTTGTTTTTTTTTTCGTTTAATATCGCAAAATTTTTAGGAATAATTTTTTTTCGTTTTTGCGATTTTACGATTTATCGGAAAAATTAATTTTGCACACAAATTTTTTTTAAAAATAAAATAATGAATTTTAATGAAATAAGTTTGAATAAATCGAGGGGGTATTGACTGTTTTTGAAAATTACTTGTAATCCTTGATCGGGTATAACCAAATGATAAAGATTGCATGTTAAGACAAAAATAATTGCTGAAAAAAACTTTCCTCGTGTGCATCAGATTGTACGAGCGAATAATCCCCCACGGAATAAATTATGCAACAACAATGCTTTGATGCATTTGAAAGCATTTCGTTTGACATATTTTGAGAAAAATTTTGCTGGGTTAAATTTTTTTTCTTTTCGTTTTTTTCGTAAATCTGATTTAACGTTCAATGAGATGTTCTCGATTCGTCGATACGCGTGTACTTAGTTCCATAGGTTCATAATATTCGTACAAAATTGTGAAGGTCGTTTTCCCTTTGTTTTTCCAGCCGATGACGATTGTCGTGCGAAAACCATGCTGCCGGAAGCGAGAAAAAATTGAGATGTGCGCACCCCCCGTTTCCCCCAAGGCAATTAATTATCGTTAATTCTTATCCTCTTCTGTCCTGTTTTCATCACTAGTCCCGCCATATTTTTTTATTTGGCGGAGCGGGTAGGAGCGATCATGATTGAAACTTACGACGTGACGTAAAATCCTAAAACTTAGTACGAGTCTTAGGGACATAGCTGCAAAATGAGATTTAGAGAAATATTTCCGAAACGACTGATACATATGGGAGTTCACAACTGGCTGTCCGACTTTTCGGTAATGGCGCAATTACTGGCTGCCATCATTGGCCCACTCAGGGGAACCTATTGGATGATAACTTGGGCCCAGTACTGGCAATTGGTATTGGCCCTTCAATGATCATTCAATATTATTGGACCAATCAAGCATTATTGCCAATGCTGGACCGATTTTGACCGTCAAATTGAAACTGTTATCGGTGACCTCTGAACCACCATTATTAATTTCTCAAATTCAAAATGCAAATAACCCACTACAAAAATGCCAGTACTAAATTATCATTGTTGCAAAATAATAGACACGATGTTCGAAATAAAACATCATTAAAATGTCCACCTCTTCCTCGTTTGCAGTCACCCATTCGATGAGCCCAATTTTCAAGGACGTTCTACAATAAAATCGGCTCAATATCACGAATTTCGCGTTCGACGTTTGTTTTCGAGTCGTCAATTGTTTGTCGTTTGGTTAACGTAAGACAATGATGTTACATAACCCCAAAGAAAAATGTCTGGGGCACGTTCGAATGGCACGAATGAAGTGGCCAATTAGCAGGTCCATTTCGCGAGACAATCGAGTCACCGAACTTCTCGACAAATAAGTTCATTGTTTAGTTCACTGTGTGGCATGGCATATTAGCTCAGTATTCTGTTGAAACCACATCTCTTCCAGATCCATTTGCTCCAATTCCGGCAACAAAAAGTTCTTACCGCCGTTCGCATTGTGTAATGTTCTGTACGTTGGTCGAACAGATTCCAAATTGTTGCAATAGATTTTTACGATTTCCAAACGTTTTCGTGGTGTATATACTTCGACATGATGAAATGGCAAACTTGACCGAGTAAAATGCCCACCGACAGATGTCGCTGACGTTTGAAATATGGCGGCGATTCCTGTCGAAAGTTCGGATGTACTTATCGGTAGGTCCTTCACCGCTAATTCGGGTGAGGTTCTCAGACCGTTAGTCCGAGAATTATCGAACGATTGAGAGCTTCGACGATTGTTGCCACGGTTGGGTGTAGCTCAGAGTTTATTTCATTCAAATCGGTTCAACCGTTTGGAAGAAATCACAAAACGCGTTTTCGAAGTGGTTGAAACGCGTGGGTATCATAACCTCAGATGAGCGACAGGAGGAATCGTACATCTTCTTATTTGTCTTCTTCATACCTTGCCCATTGAGAGGTAAGAAAACACGCAAAAACCTGGTCTCACGAACATATGACAAACCGATTTGATAAGTGCTGGAAGACAGAAAATGGCGGACAATTTTTTTTTGTTTTCCCTATGAATGCAGATCGAATTCTCTATGCAAAGAGATTGTTGCCTAACGAGAGATTCATAATTCACCAATTGAATTACAATTACCGTTCGTTTGTTTGAAAATTGATTGAAAATACATTCGATACATGTATTGTTAATCCATTAACAAACAAACAATTGTAATCAAGTATCAAGAAACGATCGAATTTTTTTTTCACATTTTTCCAACAATTAAGAATATTTCCGTTGACATACGTACATACATATTGTTTTACACTAGATTCCAGAATTTCATTGAAGCATTGCCAGCACAATCACTGCAGTCATGCAAAAAAATAATATTCAAAATCATGTTTTATCGAATAGATATTTCAATGATCTATTTTTATAAATTCTTGTTTTGCTAAGGCAGTGGACAACTTGTGCATATAAACGACATAATCGGTCTCGAAATACCACAGTATGCTAACTAACCTCAAAACAAGATCCAACCTAACTGATGTAATTATATCTTTATCGTTTCGTTGTTCTTTGTTTTTTCGAATCTAATTCGACACACATACGTTGATGATTGCTCCGATACGCGTGACACGGTCGAGATTTGTTTTTTTTTTTACTCAAGTTGGCTGTAATAACGAAACTGCGTAATAGCGTATCACGCGGGAACAAACGTCGCCGTGAGTGCCGCTGAGTTGGTATTGACCTAGCGGAATCGGCGCGTGCGCTCTCATCGTCTAAGGTGAAGGAGGCAGAGAAGTAAAAGCGAAAGCGAACCCGTCCCGAGAAACACACGTGACGTCATTCTTTTCGATCGAACGAGCGTTTCTTTCTTTTTTTCGTTTCATCTCCGTATTTTGATCCTACAACACGATATACATATTTCTCTCTCTTTCTCTCCCTGTATCTCCAACTTTTCTGCCACGCGTTTCTCATCTTGCCACACTTCCGACGCAATTCCGGGGGGGAAACCTAGCGAAGCGCCGTCAGCGCCGATCGATTAAGACGGTGTGCTAAAATATTTCGCTCGTTCTCTCTTTCTCTGCAGGGAGCGCGGATAGCGCTGTCTCGCTCGCACTCGTGGCGATTAATGTGATGCGAAACGTTTCTCTGTCGTTCTTCGGCGCTCCGCAGCGAGCGCCCATAGCTCTATCTCTCTCGCACTCATGGCGCGATCGGCCTTTCTCGCTCGTTCTCCGTCGCTCCGCGGCGAGCGCCCATAGCGCTATCTCTCTCGCACTCATGGCGGACGACAAACGATTCGCATCACGTTAACGCGACTCGAGAAAACTCGAGGACTATGAAAAATTACATCGCAAAGATTGACAGTAAGCGGCAGATTTAATTTCCGTCGAAATAGACGATGACAATATTGTACATCCGACGTGATAGAACAAAAAAAGAATGACAGCAAAAATTAAAAAAAAAATAATGCAAGTTGAAATTTGGAATTTGCTTTCCTCCGAATTTTAGTTAGTACACTTCGTGATTGGAAGTACGATTCAACAACTAAACTTCAACTTTGGTTCGAATACTAAAGTTCAACTTGCAACTTGTTTTGAAATTTTGTCAGTGGGTGGGAAAAATGTCAATGTCTGATCAAATTTGAACGCGTCAGTGGCTTTTCACTAAATTGAAATACGAGATAACACTTAACCTATGTGTATCCATGAAATTGAGTCAGATATTTTCGAATCGGCAGTTTCAAAATTGAAAGGAATCGAATGGCTGCCAAAATCCGACATCTTCAACATATCCTTCGTTGAACTTCATATGACTGAATGATATTGTATAATCGTAGAGAGTCGGGATTCAATCGGTCCTCGTTGACGGAAGTCGAAGCGACAAAGAAAGCGACAAAGATTTTTCGAAAAATTCAAAATACCGCAAAATCCAAACTTCTCGATGGATTCGGCTGAAATGCAATGCCGATCATTAATAGGTACAACTCTATTAGCGAGGAACTATTTCGAGGAATATCTCAAAATTTTCGATCGCCAGAGCGGTAACCTCATTTTGTTTTTGAAAATTTGGAAACGCCACAAAATCAGAGCCGCAATTAGAATCATAACGAAAATTGTTGTCAATGAAGTGATTGTACGAGCTGCAGATGTCTGCAAAATTTCGTGGCTGTAGCTCGAACGGTTTTCAAGTTATACACGTTTTAATTCTTCAAGGTCATCACCAACAAACACATATATCCGGATATTTTTTCCAAATGTATGTTCTCAACGTTTTGGCACATTCTGAACGTGGTGATGTAAAGATCTTGGAGAAAAAAAATTTGTCCCACATATAGACATAGCTTCCTCCACAAGAAAGCAAAATAAAAATACGTTGTTACGAAATAACCAAATATATATATAAATAGAATAAATAGCGAGGCCATTGGTGAATCGAGTATGGAAGCATTGTTGACAGGATAATGGTTGGAGGGGTTGAAGAATGATCGAAAGGTTATCGAAAGTAACTTATTTTCGAACAAGTCGATTCGCGAACCGGGATTGGTCGAATTAACGATTACTCGTTTCTCGTACGATAATTCCCCCGCTACGCATCGCTACATGTGTAGCGTGAAATAAACGCGAAGCGTCGTTCGACGAACGATCGGGAATCGGTCGAGCGGGGATGACCGGCAGTCGCGCGATTTCTCTCGATTCGGATCGCCACCGACCATCGATCGTCGAAAGAACTTTGTTCTTTTTGTTGTTTTTTGGGTTTCTTTCATTTCGTCATTATATATGTAGTAGTAGTCAATCTATTCATTGACGTTACGTTACGATAGTTTTCATCAGAAAACTTATCTTTTTTTTCCAACATTCTTCTTACGTGACGTTGATATATTTAGACATACGTTGCGGTATTTATGCAGAATTGCGAATTTTCCGAATTTTATGATTTTTGGAAAAAAAAATTCCGAGTGTCCTCAAATTGAAGAATCCGATGGGGATAAAAAAATCGTAATAGGAACATTTTTCATGTTTTTTTTAAATTATTCTTTTTTGCAGAAAGTGGACAACTATACTTGAATTTTTATGAGACTGAGACGTTGTAGAGGACAGTGTCACAAGTAATTTTATATATGTACATATTTTGGGCGTGAAAATCTATGTTTCGGTTTTCAAGGGTTAGGGAGAGTTGGGTCAGTTTGGGTTTTTTTTTTTTTTTTTTTTTTTTTTTTTTTTTTTTTTTTAATAATGCAAAAACTTTACAATGCATTGTTTTCGCGTCCTATGTACATCTGTGCATTATAAAAAAAATTATAATAAAAAAATAAACTAACCCAACTTACCCTAACCCTTGAGAACCAAAACATAGATTTTTGCGCCCAACATACGGAGGTATACAGAATTACACGGAACAGATTCCTCTACAACATTTATTTTTATATTATTTTTTTATTACTTATTTTAACATGTTTTACGAAAATCGCAATTGCTGTCCACTTTCTGCAAAAAAAATTTTTTTTTAAATCGATAAAAACGTTTTAAAAAATGTTCCCATTATGATTTTTGCATCTCCCCCATTCTATTCTTCAACCACAGGACAAATGAACAATCTTCAAAAATAAAAACTTCAAAAACTGTAAAATTCGGAGGACCCGTGATGCTGCATAATTATTAACATTGCAATATATATTGGCAATAGTACATCGACGTTCTGAGGTCCTTCGGTTTTCCTAATTGTATATTTTATTGCCATCGTCGTGATATTCATCAATTTGATCGTGAAAAACGTGAAAATTGCGAAGAAACGAATGAGTAAAGGAATAACGTCAAATTGACATAAACGATTGAAAAATGAAGAAACCGGCTGCGGAGAAAAACGTGAGTCTCGACAATTTATCATTTACGTTTCGGAGTCACGAGTATTCGATGACGTCGATTCGAAACGAATTTTTTTTCGTGGGTACAGCTGCTTTATTTTTAATTTGCAAACACTTGAAAACATTTTTTTTTGTTTTTCCTTTTTTTTTTAATTTTCGGAGGTTTTTAAATATCCGAGGATTGACGCATGCGCGAACGAGGTTCAAGAACGAATTCTGACGTAGGTCGCCTTGAAAAGCACGGAACGACGTGAGCGGACGGTTTGCTTCTTGTGTCAAACGCACGGCAACCTCTCGAGACTTTTCTTAAATTAGGGACAACCCTTCGTTAGGTCACAAGTCGGTGGGGGATCTTGTGGAAGTGCGTTATCGTGTTTCCAATGGTTCCTTCGACTTCGGACCGAAGAGAGGGTTTTACACGTGTTTCTTGTCTGGCAAAGTCCCAACTGTGCCAACAAACTTTTTTTTTTTTCGAGCCAACGTTCTCACGAAAAAAATGGGAATTCAAACCAAGTGAATATTTTTTTTCTGTAATTTTTTTCCAGTACGAAAACATTTGAACGTTCATCGTGATAATCGAACGAAAATTTAAAAAAAGTTAAATTGACGAAAACTAAATTACAATTTTGTTCAATTTAATTGTTTTTGAATAAAACGAATTAATTTTTTTTTTTCACTCTGAACATATCTATTATTACAAACCATCTGAATGTCCATCATGACGATGGAACGAACAACGAAAGTTCAATTTGGGGGGAAAAATTTCCATTTTTTTTCATGTGGAAAGTAAGAATTTTTTATGTTATTAAAAAAATCTAATTTTGAAATGAATTTGAGGATAGAAAATAATTAATTTATTTTTTCTCACTCTGAACATTTTTTCCTCGTTACAAACCATTTCAATGTTTATTATAATGATCAAGTAAGTATCAAAAATCACAAAAAAGAAAAGAAAGTTCAACTTTTTTTTCTATTTAAAAAAAATTCTAATTTTAATTAGAACAAATTAGAATTTCATAGATTTCCTAAATCTTTTTAATTCCACATAAAAAATTCTAATTTTTATTTCTAATTGAAAGGTAATTTATCGATACTTGCTGAAGGCTTAAAAACGTAGACCTCCTGAGTAATCATCTACAGTATTATTTAGTCAGAAATTTCATTTGAACTCTACAAGGTCAATCCCTTCGAGTCAATGTTATAATAAACGAGGGGGGAAAAAACGGAATGTCAAGTGTTATATAATTCGAATGATCGTACGGATTTCAACCGAATACCACCAGAAGGAAACCTCCACACGTGCGTGACAAATAATTCAAGCCCGATAACTCGAGCCATATTTCAGTTTTGGTCGATTCATTTTCATAGGCAATGGCTTAGCCAAAATTTTTTCATTCGACAGGGAGACTTCACCCCGGGCTCAAATTTACTATATGCTGTGTGCGATGTCATACTATAGCGTCTGGATAGGACTCAGGACGCCCCATGGTGGACGAAACTGGCAACTTTTGTGGTCAGTCAATCGTTGTTTCATAGAGCTTCGCAATGGAAAAGCCACGAAGACGAAACGTTTGTTGTTGCATAAAATTCTGGGAGAATGTATTTAATATCAACCAGTAAAGAAATTAAATGGTATTCGTTCCCATCAGCGAGATATAAAGCCAAGTAAAAAAAGGTGTGGATAAATGAGGTTAAAAAACGAAGTAAGTATATTTTTTGAGGTTATGTTGATATGACAGCTCCGTTCGTATGGAAATTAGACTCATTTCCGAAAGTTTGACAATAGTGACCTAACCCCAAATCAGAATGGAAAGCAGCGAAAAAAGTATTTTTGATGTTTGGTACTGTAACACAATTTTTGTGTATTGCACTGCTGTTGTTCAAATTACTTTAAAAAAGCTGTTTCAGTATAAATATTAAACATTATTGATAAAAACGAATCGCCGCCACTATGTACCCATGTCGACTATGATATTTCGACCCCAAAAATCGCAGAATTACACCGCGGCGCGGCGCCACTTGGCTCTGCGCACACAGCGAATATTATACGTATATATTAGAGTGGCCCTTACCAAGGGTTATTTTCGAATTAAAATTGCGTAAGCTCCCACATACATTGGAAATGATTTCTACAAATTGCTCGCGAAGTTCTTCCATTCTATCTCAATATTTACCCATGCCTGCACGGAAAAAATGAAAGTGAGGATGGAGCCCTAAAACGTATGCTGCGTGCGCACACACTCGAAGCCCCGGGTGACTACGATTTAACGTCCTTGCTCGACCGTTTGAGCGATTCACAGCTCTTTTTTTATGCTCCTACTGCCCAACGGTGTTGCTGACAAAATTATGGGGCTCTGAATCGCCTAAAATCGAGCTGTCGGAGCATTTGAAGCGTAGTGTCCCTGCGCTACGACAGTTGCGCGACCGTCTACACCACCATTTTTTCCGTGTGTAGAATTTTAACTTTTTGAAATTATATACCACGAAATGCTTATCAATATTTATCATAGCTAAAATATTAACACAAGACAAATTTGTTCGATATACATTCTTCATCGGAAAGTTGCGTCCTTTACTTAAAAAATTTGCTAATCCCCGAAAGCAAAATGTCCGAACTGATATGGTGGCTTGAAAATTGGAAAATATTAAATTTAAAATAGACTGAAGTGAAACTAATATGATGATGTAACGTACACTGTATAAAACACTGTAATATTGGCATTTTGAGTCCGAAATTCATGTCCAGTGACCCAATACAGCGATGAACAAGTTTTTAGCGTAATTTTAATTTTCAAGCCGTCATTTTGTTTTTGAGGATTAACAAATGTTCTTTTTGAATTACGCATCCTTATGATAAATATGAACTTTGTGACCGTTCGTTGCGACCGGGAAATTTTGAATTTTTTTCGGGACAACAAAGCCCTTTGCTTTCCTTTCAATGAGGATGCAAAAGAAAAAAGGCCTTCTCAATGGAATTGAGGCTTTGTGCGGTTTTGGAGGACAGAATAGAACTAGCTGCAAGACAGTTAAAGCCTGTTCCGATACTCGTCGAGAATTCATTTTTCCTTTAAGAAAAAAAGTTGAAAAATTAAATTTATATATCGAATTTTTGTTCCTTGTTCAATTCTTAGAAAACTTACGGTGATCTCAACTCGAAAAATAACTCGTGACATTTTTATACTTTCACTTTGTGAAAAAAATTACGTGGATTCATATGAAAAATCGTGTCAATGAAAATCCAGTGTTAATCATATGAAAAGATTAGGGGGGTTGTGGCTCGTGTTAATATTAAGATAGAGCAGAGTACCTTTGAAAAGATTTTTCGAAAGTTATTTAGAGACAGTAGAGGGCGCAATCAGAAAAATTCGAAAGTCACCTAAATATACACAGTTTGTATATGAAAAATATATGACAATCTAGACACTGTATACCTTTAAATATAGTTGACATATATTTTTCACTTTGCTACCTCTCGCCCTTTCTCTCTCTCTCTCTCTCCCTCCGTCTCTCTGCAGATGTATAACTTATTGAGCGGTGTGAGCGTTCGGGTATCGAGTTGAAATCACTTTTTGTCTTATTGCCAAGGACACTCGATATCCTCCGCAACTTCATAATCCACATAAGTATACATAGTTCGTATCAACGAAATGGGAAACGGAAGAACCACATTCCGCTGGTATAATATTACGGTTTCATAAAAATATAAAGGTCATACGCGACTAGATGTACTGGGGATCACAGAAGCATAACATCAGTGACGAAATTGCTACAAGATTTCATGATTTCAATTAGTTGTGTTATTTTTCATGATCAATTATTGTCGAATTTTTTGGTTCGGTGATTAAGTTGATAATATTGGTGATAACAATTTCTGATTTTGTTCGAAAGGTCAGCTTGAAAAATCTTAGTTATGTCTTTCCTCATTTATTGTGAAAGTCAGGGCATATATTTGTTGATATCATGGCGATTAACGAAATGTCAATCCGGAGAACCACATTCCTCTGATTATAATATTGCAATTTTAAGAATATATATTCACATATATGTATATATATATATATCCTACATATTAGACTGACCGTTAAAAAATAGAGTTTCGATTTTTCTTCGGAAAATGAAAGTTGACCTCGTAGAACTAAAGTTGTCTAAATTTGAGCCCCTTATCTTAATGCTGAGGGGTGCCTCAATAATGTTTATTATTATTTTTATCGACTTTTTTTCCAAGTTGTCCCTGATTTTTTTTTCACTTTTTTATTAACTTTTTTTTTCTTTTGATTTATTTTTTTTTAAATTGAACAATCTGAAGTTGGCCTCGAAAAAAAGGAGATGCTCGAAATGACAGATCTCTATCTCAATATTAAGGCGTGGTTGTGAATTTTTTGGTTTATTCAATCATTCAATTTGAATTTTCTTTTTCTCTCGTGGAGTGACTGAAACTTTTAATTTTCCTTTGACAATATGAAATTCACTGCACGCAGAATAAAATGGGACAACATGGTTGACTAGAAAATATGTCTGTCACTAGTAGGTATTTTTTTTCAATTTATCGTTGTCCCAGATGGCGACGCCAGTTAGCAAATATTCGGTATACAAAACAGTCCCGACACTACGTCAGACCCAATTCCGTCAGACAGGTATTTCCTACACTGACAAAATGCTTCGACGATTCTTTTCGCACATGCCAAACGATAACGAGTTAGTTCGATCGTGCCAGTCGTAAAAAAATGGTGTTCAACATTATTTTCTTTAATTACTTAATTCTATTGATTTTTTTTTTTAAATTTAACCCTAGAACTCAATCCATAGTAGGTATCATTCCTCAGAACAATTTCGACCAATCAACTTAACTACAATGAGATATGTATGGAAATTATACTATATATACCAAATGATCGTCTTCTCTCGCTCTTTCGCGATTACACGTTCTTCTTTGGCATCAGCCAGTCCATATCTATGTGTCAATGATTGAAATTTAACCTTACGACTCATTACTTCATTTTTCTACCTTCAAACCAGGGATGGGCATTTATTCAATGAAAATGCATTTCAAATACTTTTCGAACCAAATGATCATTCGTTTTACCGAATTCATTAAATATTTTAATTAATTGTAATATAATAATTTACGTGAATTGGTCATAATTTTTACGGACATGTGAAAATATTGATCCTTGCATGATAATAAATCATAGTTATTTGTTTTAAAAAGTATTTAAAATACATTTTCATTGAATGGATGCCCATCCCTGCTTCAAACGCGTGACTGGGGGGTCCGAACGCTTTGTGCGATCATATAATCGATCCTATGCCGATAAACAGATTTTCTCGTACATGGTTTCCCTCTTTTTTTTCATAAGGAAGATGATGATAAACGAGAAATCTGATTTCATTGACATTGAGTAGATGAAAAAAAACCATTTGATGACTGAAAAACGGAAGAAATCAGCGTAAAGATCATTTTTTCAGAGTTCGCGTGGGGTACGTTCGGACCCCAGTCATGAGTTCTAGGATTTAAAAATACTTCCTCGTGGAAGAATTTTCGTTCACTACATAAGATTCGAAGGAAGCAAATTTCAAGATTTTTTTTCTTTGCATCGGGTTTCATTTGTCGCTAAACGTCACTTGTAAGTGTTGTGTCGTGTATATTGCATAACCGATGAGGTGGCGCAAAAAGTCTGACAAAACTGTAAAATCGTAACTCCAACACAACGAGTCAAACGTAGTTGTGTCAGTGTGACACGTCGTTCATGTGATAACGACCGAGTACGACAATTCCCCCCCCCCCCCCTAGCTCACGCCTCGCTTGGAGCGTTTAATCGTGCGAGAAAAAGAAGATACGGAAGAAAAAAAAAACAAAAACGAAGCTTCTTTCATTCTCCGAGGTCGCGTTAAGATCGTACGATTACGTATTTACGTATATACATACATACATATATATGTATATACGTAATTCGTTGAATAAGCGTTGATTGTAATCCGGGTTCACGTACTGTCACGTTGCGCCAGGAAATAGTGATCGCACTTTAAACACCATCTGCCCCGCTCCGATTACCGCTGCATTCTGTGCCAACAAGAGTCAATGACTGATGCGCTAATAGTCCATTAATTATCAATTTCTGGAATTTACGTGAACCCTTTGCGAAAGAAATGGTTCTTCGTAGATTCGCACACTGCTCTGAGTGTATCAGAACTAAATAGTAAGTTTTTTTGTAGTGTCTGCATTTATTCAAACATTGAAAAAAAAACATGTTTAAATAAATGCAGACACTGCAAAAAACATGCCTGAATTAATACAGACTCTAAAAAACATCCCTTGATAAATTAACAAATTCAGACACTATGAAAACATGCCTGGAGAAATGCAGACACTATGAAAACATGTCTGGATAAATTCGGACACTATGAAAACATGTCTGGATAAATTCGGACACTAGAAAGAACATGTCAGGCACTAAAAAACAGTGTCCGAATCAGTTCAGGCACGAGAAACATAAATATCTGAATAAATTTGGACAGTGAAAAGATATCTAAATAAATTTACTCATAAATATCATGTCCGAATAAATTCGAAAATGAAAAAAATATACCTGTATAGAGTCAGACGTTAAAAAAAATATGTCTAGATAAATTCAGACACTGGAAACAAAAATCGCTGAAAAAATGCCCATGCTAGAAAAATATTTGAATGCACCTGGAAACTAAAAATATGTCTAAATAAATTCAGGAACTAAAGAAATATTCGAATGCACTCAGAAACTAACAATACGTCTAAATAAAGTCAGGAACTAAAAAAATATGTCCGAATAAAGTCAAACACTAGAAACAAAAATGTCTAAATAAAGTTCGTAACTAAAAAAATTGATCAGATGAATTGAGAGACTAAAAAAATTGATCGAATAAATTCAGGTACTATGAAATAAGTTCCGGACAAATTCGGCGACACTAGAATCATGGAGCGAGGAATCTGCGAGGACTTGAGGTGACCGAAGGCTTACGTGCCATGATGCAGAATCCGAGGTGCGTTGCATCAGATGCCAGTCAGCGAATACGGTCCGGGAGAAACTTCGAGTAAGCGCGGTTCACAATTACGTTCGTGTCGTACAACGTGTGTACCTGTGTGTGACACACAGCGATCGAGCGAGGCACGAAGCAAACAACAGTCGAGCCATTTGCTTCATCTACGACATTTTGGACGTGCGCATCGCACAATTGAACCAAAGCATTTCCATGACGCGTTTATTATCGTCATATCCAAGCGATGGAAATGAAGTCAACTTTAATCGCACATCAAACAATGTTACGCGATGCACGAAATATTCCTTTTGAATTTGTGCAACTTGCAGCTTGAATTCGAAAAGTCATGTCGGAAATGGAAAATAAATGAAGGAATAAAAAAAGTACATTTCAATTGATTTGATTGATGGAATTAAAATCGTTAAATCGAATTGGCAAGGTCAAATCAAAATTGAGGATTTCACAATTGTTCACAAAAAAGTCGAAGACCTTTGGTTTTTTTTTTAGTTTCTTAGTTTTTTTATATCTAAATAAACAGATCACTGATATACTTACTTTGTTGTCCGTCCGTGAACTACCTGATCATCGAAATCTATAGTGCATTTCCTGTTGAACTAGAAACTTGAAATTTGGCACGAATGAAGGTCTCATAGCGAGAGAAAGGGGAAAAAATTCTTTGAAAGGGGAAAAAGTTTTTTGATTCGATAATTATCGAAATGTATACGATAGTTTTCCCCGTTGACCTAAAATCTTATAATTCAGGACGAATGAAGGTCTCACTCCATAAGTAAAATAGAAAAATCCAAGAATCATTCATTTACAATTCTACGCAGACTCATTAAACTTAAAAACTTAAAAATCTCTATGCTATATTATTATTAGAACTTTTATTCAATTATTATTCTAGTATTATTTCCCATTATCCAATTATTATTCTATCGATATTCTAGAATTATTACAGCATTGTCATTCGATCATCATCTACGCGATAATTTAACTTCACGAAACCCTCTATTCCAGAATAATATTGAAATAATCATTGTAATAATAATATAGCACACAATAATAATTCTATTATCATATGCTATAATTATCATCAATATTCCACTAATATTATTGTACAGTGTTTTTTCTATCTTTCAATTATTCCAACATTATGATTCTATTACTATGTACGATAGTTTAACATTACGAAATCGTCAGGTCTTACTCCCAAACCGAGGAATCGAGCGAATTTTTATTACCGAGCGAATCAATCATTTGTCGTGACATTTCGGCTTATCAGCAACGAGATGAAGATTCGTCGACTCGGTTTGGTGAACCGCACGTGGAACTTTGATCCGACGCGCAACTATTGCACATAGCAATAAGTCATCGGCCGACATCGAATTGACAAATTTTCAGGAAGTCATTATCTCTCGCGAGATACGATGTTGTCTTTAGTTTTTTTTTTTCCATCTTATCAACAAGCAGGGAGGTCGTTATCAGCGTATCGACGAGCGATTCGTCGAGCGCGGAAACGACGGTCGTGGCAATCATCGACCCAATGTGTTGAGACAGTCGGGGTGACTCGGCGAAGGGGGGTAAGGGCCGGAGGGGGGGGGGTCCATAAGTTCGTCGTTAGAATCATCACAAACACGAAAACGTCTTTATCATCTCGATTGCGTAGCTTTATATGCATCGGATGAGATTTGTAACTTTTACCAATTTTGACAGATGATTTTTTTTTATCCGAGTTCGATGATAAGAACGCGTTTGCGGTACAAAGTCAGTCACGATTATTGCGACTCAACGTTCATGATTGTCCTCATTATTCACGACGATTATTATCACGCGGTTCAACACCAATTATCTCGTCTTATCGTAAGTTGTTGTGTTTTTATTTACTTCTTTGTTTTTTTTTTTTTTTTTTTTCAATTGTCTTAATTGTCGCGGTCGCTAACCATATTTTCATTGGACAATGGCGTCATCGATAAATCATTCAATCGTAGACGATACATTTTTTTTTTTTTTTTCGTTTGTTTTGTTTTGTTTCATTTGTGGAGTTGGAATGACGAATGGGATGGATTTTGTTGTCTCGTATCAAATTGATATTATCTCTGATTGGAATATATTGTCTTGTCTCGGGATTGATGCCGGAGTGTTTTGAAATTGAATTTAATTAAACGGTTGTATGTGCGATGATGGTGGAGTGGAATATTGTGGAACAGTCGCAATGCCGGCGACGTCTTTTTGTTGTTTTCAGGGTTTCGTACCTCTTGATGGAAATAATGGAACCCTTGTGTATGATCACTCACGTGTCTGTCCGTCTGTGGCGGTAAATTTCACTGAGAAACCGTGCGACGAAGAAATCTGAAATTGAATTGAATTGAACTGAATTGAAAAGGAGGCAAATGAGAGATATGAAATTATGTTTTTTTTTTAATCCCCCATATCATGTGGGGTATCATTTAAAAGGGCTTGATGTGTAAAATGCAAAAATGTTTATTTTTTATAATTTTAAACAGCATCATCAAAAAGTTATTCTAAAAAATGTGCGAAAATCATCCACCCCTCCTGGTTTCGAAACTGCTGGACCCAAATTTTTTTCAAAATCAGGGAATATAACAACTCACTTGAAATTTACAAGAAAATCATAACAGAATTTCCAAGTGGATTATGGACTCTAGAATTTTTAGATGTAAATTAATTTTGCATCTGGAATATGATAAATTTCACAAAGTTATAATTTTATTTGCGGTCGACTGCGATGATGCGATGAACACCCGGTAGGTGGTCATTCTAAATACACAAAGTTCCCTCATTCATTCAAACTTTCTACCTCATCGACGTAGAGAGCAAAATCATTCGTCATTTCAGTTGCCCGAAAATTTATTTCACTCTGCCAAATATTTGTTCGTCGAACGATAATTCCAACGCCCACATCAAGCATTCACAAACATTCTTATCGCGTTGAAACATTTTCTCGGACCGCTGTTTGAAAAAAAAATATATATTTCGGTCAAAAGTTCAAATCTCAGAAAACTTCGGACATTACGTATCTCGATAAAAACTATCATCCGGTCGTAATTTAATGGCGAGATAACGCTTGCAACGCGATAAACATATTTACCAAAATTAAATGGCCGTTGAAATAGTTAAAAAAAAATAAGAAGAAAAAAAACGTAATATTGATCAATGAAAAAGAAAAGAGATACAGCATCAAAGAATTAACAACAACAACGACTCAACACAAACGGGAATTGAATTACAAGTTTGTAAAATTAATTTCAAGAAATCTATAAGACTTAGGACTTGTTATAATTTTCCCGGTGAACTCCAAACGAGGCGTTATATATATATATATATTTTTTTTCAAATTTTAGGACCAGTAGTTTCCGAAATAAGGGAACGGGAAGAATGATCTGTTTTCACGTATTTCGCAGGACATCTTCTCAAATATATATACTGTTCAAAATTATTAAAAAAAATATATTTTCGTATTTCACCTAACAAGCACATTCAAATGATATCCCGGATAAAACATGAAATTAATTTTTTTTTCCAATATCTCATTTGTCCGCTTTCAAAGTATCATGTGAATATTTCCAAGTGTTAACTAGTGCCAAAATATGTGGTTTAATAAGATGTATTACTATAAAAAATTTCAACTCGCATGGTTTCTGAAAAAATCGACCGTGACAGACGGACACACGCGCAAGTGATCTTACGTGGATTCCGATTTTTTTTTTCGTTGGAGGCATGGAAACCTCAAAAAACTCAGAAAACTCAAAATGAAATGTTACGAAACTAAAAATAAAAATAACAAAACTATGAATATAAATAAGATGAAACTAAATATAAAAATAACAAAACTATAAATAAAAATAATATGAAACTAAAAATAAAATCACATGAGACGGAAGTTTGAGGTTACGTTAGCAAAGTGCGAGTATCGGAGACGCAAAAACCCGAAAGAGCTGTTGAGAAAAATGGAAAATGATAAATGTATGAAACATAATCTAAAACTATAATAAAAAAAAAACATTGAATAACATGAAAACATGAGTTGGCCTTGTGTGAGTCGTTAAGTTTATGACCAGCGATTGAGAACATCTTGGGATCCACGACGTACGCGACCAGTTGAGTCGGTGAGTTGAATGAAGGTCCGTGGGCAATAAAGAGGTCGCTCGCTTAGCCCGAACAGACTAGTTGGAAAGTGTACACGGGACGATGGGGTGAACGTCACGTACGCGTGCGCGCGTCTCCGAACTCTCGCGGCCCGTGACTCACGTGCGCAATATCACGTCTTCGAAACTCAACGGGAAAATTATTTTAAGGTGGGCTTTTGAAGTTACGCCGATGATTGACGTGTAACATATTTGTTCGACCGATTCGAATGTTTCGGGAGATCCGAGTGAACGACGAATTGACGTCGTGCGCGCGCATGTTTATGTCAGCCCGAAAAATCTGCAAATAAATTTTTGCACCGGTCTTTTTTTTCTTTTTTTTTTAACATTTGAATCGAAAATCTGGAACGGAAAAATTTAAGATGGAAATTGAAATTTGTCGCGACGATTGTTTTACGAAAAAATATCGCTATAGCTCCAAATTTTAGTTAGTTTAGGTAGTCAACAAGGATTCCTCTATGAGCGAGCATTTTTTTGTCTCGAATCTTTGCCTTCGTTCACTACTTACGATTTGGAGAAAGCAAATTGCAACTTTCAACTTGCAGCTTGTTTCGATATTCAAATGTTCATCGATAGGTGTAAAAAATTTCGATTGCTCCTAAGATGTAAACGTGTGAGTGGATTTCCACTGAATTCAATACCGAACAACCCTAACCGTTGATTCTTGTGAATCCAAGAGATTGATCATGGCAAGTCAAATATTTTCGAATCGCCATGTAGGCTCAGAACTCGTAAGCTCGCATTTCTGTCAAATCCGAACCACTCGGCCGATTTCCGCTCAATTTCATACATATCACGGATGAATGATGTTCCACGATTTTAGAAAGTCGAAACTCAATCGGTCCGAGTTTACGGGATTTATAACGATAATTTTGATTTTTCAAAAAATTCAAAATATCGTTAAATCAAAAATTATAGATGGATCATTTTTACTCTCGCAAATGCAATAACCAACCAACCTCGGGTACAAATCTATTCGCGGAGAAATATTTACACCTATCTTAAAATTTGCGATCGCTATAGTGTGTACGTCCTTGTTTCGGTGATTTGAAAGCGACGTAAGATCCAAGCCACAGCTTGAATCATGACGAAAATTATAGTCGATGAAGGAATGATATAGCTGCACATGTCTGCAAAATTTCGGGGCTGTAGCTAAAACCGTTTTCGAGTTATACTCATTTGAATTTTGAAAAACCCCATTAAACATACACACATCCAAACATTTTCTCCAAACGTGTGTTTCTCGACGTTCCGACGTATTCTAAACCCGTTGACACGAAGATCTTGGGAAATAAAATGTCACACAGTTTCCTCCATGAGGAAGCAAAAAAAAAAAAAAAACATGAAAACAACGATAGAACAGATAACCACACGCATGTGGCCCGCTCGAGTGATGTCAGTGCACCATGTGGTCTAGAAAACTAAATTGGAACACGCACCCAACTCACAACGAGTACAAAAAGAGTTGGAAATATTAGTTACGTAAAGCAATCGTGATGATTGACGATATAATACTCATATTGAATGGAGAGGTCATTCAATTCGTGCGATATTGTGAGGTTATGTCGTGCGTTTTATGTAGGACGAAAAAAATGTTGATTGTGAAACGTGAAAACGTTTGAGACGACTAACACACGATAGTCCGGAGACGATACATCGTCTCGTTTGCGTTGGTGTGTTTGGAAGAGTCGAAGTTGAAGGCTGTGTGACGAGGCGAGATAAGAATCGTCGTGGTGGGACAGGGAGGGGGGGGGGGGGGGTAACGACTCCGAAGCTACAACACTGCGGGCCTATGTATATACATAACGGCGACGGCTGGTACAGACGCGTGACGTCACGTCGAAGGATCGACCGTTCGAGCCCCTACGAGCGACCAATGGGAAGCTCGGTCTTTCGACCCGCGTCTTCCCTCGAAACTCACGTACGCAACCGGCGCTTCGACCTTGCGTCACCTTTCGAAATTTCACGAGGATATTCATACGTTGATGTAATTATTATGGTTCTATCAACGAAAACATTTTCAATTTCATACTATCGCTGTTTTTTGGACCACTTCGGGTGCATCGAGGTGTCCCCAATGGCCCCTTCGCTTTTGAAAAATCAAAAAATATCCCTCAGTCCGTAAACCTGGGTCGTTTTCGTCCTGTCGATAATCAAATGTTGTCCTAGATTGCCTCATCTTTTGTATAAAAAATATATTTGAAAAAATTAATTTTTCATAACTTTATGATTGGGACTTTTGATTGGAGGCTTGAAGAACCTTCGTGAATTTTTTCAGATTTTTTGCAGCCGTTCAAACGTTTGAAAAAAAGGCAAAGACGAAAACGACCCTGGTTTACGGATTGGAGGTGCCGAAAAAACGTTTACGGACTAAGGGATATATATATATATAGAAAAATGTCTTCCTAAGATGTGGGAAAATTCAGGAATGGAGCTCAGGGTTTTTTATTTACGATGAAATTTTGACATATGACGATTCCGGAATCTGTGACATTAGAAAAACAACAATCAACGAATGAACTTGCGGGAAAATGCGGGAAATTTGAAATTTTTGATTGGGTCGAATCGACAATGCGATACACTGCTTATAGGGTTGATGAAAAAAAAATCGTTTTCTTGGATAATAGCGATGTGAGAACGAGAGATTCAATTCGCAGGAGTTCTGGGAAGATAGTTTCAGTTCGACGATGATTTACAAAATGGAGGAAATTGCGTGGGACGAATAATTTTTGCGTCATTCGAAGATAAAATGTTGAAAGATATTTTATTTTATTTTTTTTTTCAATTAAATTATTATTACTTGGCGTCGTAATTGTGGAGTAAAAATGCGAACTTGAATCTGCGAGAGCCCTCCGATGGAATTCGCAAGTCGATGATAATTTGAAAAATGGAAGATATTATATTGAACGAATAATTCTTCCGTAATTCAAAAAAAATTATTGCAAAATGTTTCTCCGAATATGTCAAAAATGTTCTCCCAGCCTCACATAATCACGAGATAAGAATAATAAACTAAATCTGCAATCGTCCTTCGAAGACATGCACATTTCGACGATAATTTTCAAAATAGATAAAAAATTATTCCAAAGAAATAATCGTTGCGTCGTAAATACAAAAACAAAAAATCTGTCCATCGTACTCAACACGCGCTAAGAGGAGTCTGGCCGGAAGCCAACGAAAACTCATCCCCATCTTTCTTTCCACATTCAAAATTAGGTCGAAAATAAGCTTCACGTGTAAAGTTGATCCTCAACTGACCCTTTTTGGAAACAAACGAAAATTTCAGGCAAAACATATCGCAAAGATTCAAATAATTATGACAAAATAAATTTCTAATAGATTACTAAAAAGAAGCAGAGCCATTGGAACATAAAATAAAATTCCTAAAAGACATTCCATAATTTCTCAGCCCTTAAAAAAAAACAAATAAATGTATGACACATATAACATAACAGTAACCTAGTTTTTACAATCGAAAAAAAATTGCAATATACTTCTCCTATTATTTTCTAGCTTCCATGTAGCTGTGAAAATACCGTAAATTTAGCGATTGAAATAATGATTCGATTTCGAAGATGGGTCAATTTTATATTTTTTTTCCCGAAAGAGCACCTTTCAAACTGCAAGAAACCCAATTTCGGTTTTTTTTCCTAAAAAAAATGTTCACTCGGCGACCATTTTCAATATAATACCATGTTCAAACCTCGTTTTCTGGCCATTTCGAATTTTTTTATGACATAAAAATTCCCTATAAATACAAATTAATTATTCTATCCTAAAGTAGAATAATTATAAAATATTTCAGAATTTTCACAGAATTTTTGGTACACGATAAGTACCCAAAATAAATTCAATTAACACGAGTGACCCGAGTCGACGGTTAACGTTCCAATCTCCGCCACGAGCGAGATAGAGATAGCGCTACAGTAGCTCGCTGCGGACCGAGAGAGACCGAGCGACAAACGTTTCGCAGGCCCAACATTTCCTGATGCGTTCTCTCTCGCTCAGCACCCACCACCCATAGCGCCATCTCTCTCGCCCTCACAAACGTGAGTCCCATGCAATCGCTTCGATATTTCACAAATTCGTTGGTACCACATCGAATCCTCGAAAAAACCCAAACAATATGTACATATCTCACCCGCGAAAAATAATTGCGCAATGCAACGTCAAAATTTCTCAATCACCAAAATCTGACGTAACGCGATAGAATTCCCGCGAAATCGTGGACCAACATAAGAGAGAGGGTGGGTTCGGACAATCCGGTGACCTTAATCGACCTTGAAAGACGGACGAGCCTTCGCCAGCGGCGCCGGCGCAGCCGGTCGTGTCCCCCCGAGTCAGGCAAAATGGTGGGACGGACGAGTGAGGGGAAGAGCTCTTCACGTCGAAACGCGTTTACGATTGTGTTGGCATATCTGCGCGCGCACGTGTGCGTCCGTGTGAACGTGTGAGAACGTGTGAATACGCACGAGAAACGGCTTGTGGATCAGGGGCGGAGGAAGGGGGGGGGGAGGGCGAGGGCAACACACATTGTTGGTCGATGTGACGATGAAATTGTCCAGCGGGACAGCAATGGCGGAGGCGCGCGAGCGAAGCAGCGCGCCGGCAACGTGCAAACACGAGTCTTCCCCCTCCACGCGTCCTCCGCCCCTCCGTCCCCCTCCCCGCGGCTGCGCGTGCAACGGTGGAGGTGGCGACGCATGGAGAAGGCGCCTCTTGTGACCGTACCGCCGACAGTCGTGATATAAAACTCGACGTGCACGTCGCACAATCATTCACAGTTTCGACAACTCACATTAGCTCAACAACCAACGATTTCTACGGTCGCACGAAGCTACGAAATAACAAAAAATTTAAAACACAATAATTATAAATTCTTCAAAGTCACAGTTTCGTCTTATCGACTCACGGTCAACGTTATTCACGCATCGCGTGGACCAATAATCCATTTCTAACTCGACACATCGTCAAAATCGAACGAGTGGAAGTTGTGAATTTTAAAAGACGAAAGAAAAAAATAAGAAGAAGACGACATTTTGTTTCGTTTGGGTCTGTGACCTGAAGTGAAATTAAACTCATCGTGTTGTAAATAAATGAAATATATACACCGACGTTTTATTCGTTGCTGTTGATAATTGTTTGGATGATAATAGAGAAAATAAATAAGCCGGAGTAAGAATTTTCGGTCGACGCCGGTTGTGCCGTTTCCACAGTTTCGAGATATATCGAAATACACCATCGACTTTCGCGATAATCGCGGTATCGCATTTGTGCGCTTGCGCCGATAACCCCGCGTGCAACGTTTCACACGAGTGGAAAAATCACGGGTGAAGTTGGAAAACGAAGATTTCGGGGAAAAAAATTTGGTGCGGAGTACGGAAAAAGGTGTCGGAAGGTCGTTCGGCATTGGGGTCAACCTTGTGCGTGAATCGAAGACGGAACAGTCGAAGATTTCGAACGGGTTATTTGCGTTGTTGCGTGAAAAAAAATCACGGAAAAGGAAAATATCGGGAAAAAAAATAATAAAGGGCCGAGAGAATGAAGACTACGCCAATGCGAACGGAGGATATGGTGAAGCCTGAGGTAAGGATCTCTCTATCGACCGATGGTAAAGTCGTGAACTATTGAAGTGGAAGATTTTGTTGCTTCGTTGAAAATTATGTTTTCCATCAAATTGTTTGTTCTATCGAAAAAAAGTATTTTTGAGCGTAGAGCGATGAGGAAAGTAGATCGATAAATGTCCTTGGGCTCGAGATTAAATTCAATTTCGAAAAATTTTATTCCATTGCTGACTTTTTTTTTTGTTGTCTTTTTTTTTTTTAATTTTCTTCGTAACATAATTCAGCAGTGAGAAAAGGAGGTGAAGGACCGTGACGAGTATGAGGAACGTAAGGACGGACCGATAGATCGGACGCAACGCGTGTGCGCGCGCGATACCCGGCAGGAGGGAAGAAAAAAAAAAAAAACGTTTTAATAATCGAGAGCATTTTCCGCACGAGGTTAGACAGCGGTGATCGATCGGGCGCGGGAGCCTCACGAGGGCATCGGTCCGCCGGCTTGAAATATCGGTTTTGATGTACGGGCGAATAATGTCTCAACAGTCTTATCGCACAAATTTGATCGCATTGTTTGAAAATAATAATAATAATAATAATCAGACACTAGAACATTTGTGAAACTTAAATTTTTCTTAATATCAAAAAGTAAAGGAAACTTGTCAAAAATTGAAAACCAAAACAAAAATTGAAATATCTGTTTTGGTGTACAGACAATATTGTACCAATCTCATTGCTTAAAACTTAAATGAAATCGCATGATTTAAAAGATAATAATAATCGAATACTGGGAAATTTGTAAGACTTGATATTTTTTTTAACTTGAATATCAAAAACTAGAAACAAACAAAACTTGAACTATGTGTTCAGACGTACAGGCAAATATTGTACTAACCTCATAGTACAAATGACATAGCATTGTTTAAACAAATATTAATAATCAAGTACCAGGGAATTTGTGAAACTTGAATTTTACTTGGAATTTGAATATCGAAGAGTAATCAAAACTTATCAAAAACTGTAAACTGGAACAAAACTTCAAACATCTGTTTCGATGTGCAGACGAATGTCGGAGGAATCGCATTGTACAAACGAGTTCGCATTGTCAAAAAAATTATAATGATCAAATACGAGAATATTTTTCAAACGAGAATTTTTCCTGAAACTTAAGTAACAACAAACTAAACGAAACTTATGAAAAACTGAAAGCTAAAACGAAACTTGGAATATCTATTTGATTTACAGACAAACATCGTCCAAATGAGATCTTGTTATTTAAAAAATAATAATAAAATGCCAGCGAGTTTGTCAAACTTAAATTTTTTCTCTCCCACTTTAGTTAATTTTATTTTTTTGTTTTTGTTTTTTGTCAACATTGTCAACATAAATTTATTTTGTCAACATTATTCGATTTCAAATTGTTTGAGACAATTTTGCTTCCTCATAGAGGAAGCTTTGTTTTCGTGAAATTTTTTTTTTTCGAGATGTTCATGAAAACGTGTTCAGTATGTCTCAAAACACCTAAAAAACACATTTAGAAAAAATGTCCGGATGTATGTATGTGTGTGTGTGTGTGTGTGTGTGTGTGTGTGTGTGTGTGTGTGTAGTAATGGTTGACCGCTCACAACTTGAGAACGGTTCGAGATATCAAGCTGAAATTTGTCACACATGTGAAGGGTTCACGGCGCATAGCACAATTTAATTTTTGGAAAAATCTATCAAGTTATTTTCTTTTCACATCATTTTTTCGAAATTCAAAAAATTATTTTTGGTCTCTAGCTCCCACAATTTTAGAGATATCGAGCTCAAATTCAGTATAATGTTGTACGAGTACAGGGAGATGCTCGATACCGAATTTGGAAAAAATCCACGCATTGGTTTACTTTTAAAGCGTTTTTTAATGTGAAAAAAACGATCTTTACACTCTAACTAGAGCAATTTTTGAGATATCGGACTTAAATTTGGTACGAAGTTGCGCAATGATCCAAAGAGAAACCCGATTGAATTTGGGCGAAATCCATCAAGCCATTCATATTTTATGGCGTTTTGAAATTTTTCCAAAAATCAATGTAACTGCTCTAGCTTCCATAATTTTTGAGATATCTGGCTGGAATTTAGTACGAAGTTGCACTACCATCGAGAGAGATTTCGTATTAAATTTGGGCAAAATCCAACAAGACGTTCAGATTTTATGGCGTTTTGAAATTCTTCCAAAATTCAATGTAAGTGCTCTAGCTTCCATAATTTTCTAGATATCCGCCTGAAATTTAGTACGAAGTTGCACTATCATCCAAAGGGATTTCCTATTGAATTTGGATAAAATCTAACAAGCAGTTCAGATTTTATGCGAATTATAATTTTTCAAATTTCACATGAATTGCCCCATGTATATTGATTTCGACTTACATCACACTTACAAGGAGCCCTCAACGTCACGAAAGTGAACAAGGGTGCAAAGTAGAACCTTGCACATTGCTTCCTCATAGTTTTGTACCGTTTTTAAATTATTGAGATGTAAAGTAGAACCTTGCTTATGGCTTTCTTATCTTCTTACACATTTGCCAAAGCTTCCTCTATGAGGAAGCCAAAATTGATCGACACAAGGTTCTACTTTACATCTCAATAATTTAAAAATAGTACAAAACTATGAGGAAGCAATGTGCAAGGTTCTACTTTGCACCCTTGTTTATAGGGTATTCAGATACAATCTCCAACACTGCCCATTGACAAAAAAATAACAAATCAAAGGCAATTGAGTTTTTTGTTGTATTTGATTATTCTTTTTTTATTATTTATCTCTGTCGTAAAAATTTGTACGATTTCAACGGTTTCGAAATAAATGCAGGTCGCCACGGGGCGCAATGCAGCGTATGCAACTCGATGCAACTCGTAATAGGGCTCGTGCACAACCATCGGATGAGCGAAACTAGTGGCGCGGAATTCGCCATAGGGGGGGATACTAATTAGCGAAGATGCTTCCCTACCTCCCCTCACCTTCGGTTCATCTGTTTTGCTAATTGGGCGTAATCGTATTAGCTATGTACGAAGCCACTACACTAGGGTAATACTCTCTTGCAAATCTCTCGGGCAACTCTAATCATTGTTATGGCATTTTTTTAAATCGTTTTTTTTTCTCATTTCTGTAAGTACGGAATTTTTAATCCGGAAAATATTAGCGTTCGAGGGCACGTGGGGTCAGGGTGACCCCAAATTATTTTTGGCTTCTGAGGTTCAAAAGAAAAAAGAAAAAAAAAAACTACGCCCTTTTCGGAGCAAAACTGACAGAGACGTTCGAATCAATTCGTTCAATATCAATGGCGCTCGGTTTGATTAAAAATAAAGAAAATTGAAAGAATTGAAATAATTGAAAATTTTTATGAATCTTTAGCAAAATGAAAAAAAAAAAATTAACGTTTATAAATATAAAAATTATGCACAATTATTTATCATAATTTTCAATGAAAATTCGTTTGAAATGAATTATGAATCAGAGTTTGCCCTTCGAGGAAAAATATAATTTGCTAATCGGGTTTCTCCGAAAATATATTAATCAGAAAATAAAAATTTTGCAATTCTTGTTTTTTTTTCTATATTCTGTAACATTTTTGCTAATAATCAATTGCAATCGATAATTCGAACATCGTGTTACAAAATTTCTGTAATTCGAAGTTTCAACATAATATTATGAGGCACGAACCATGCGTGACAAATTTGTCGGTCCGCGCCTGCGCAGCCGGTACGTAATCACATCCGTCATAATCGTGGCACGTGGATCGGCTGCGAGATAAATTTCGAGTCCTCGTCGTGTAAACTTTTCTGGGAAAATGAGATACAAATTCCGGTCCTTTCGAAATTTTTCGAGCAGATAAAAAAAAAAGCATTTATTTGCTCGGGGAGAAACCCAAACGTAAATCCACTGGGTCAACGATTATTCTTCTTTCTTTTTTTCTCTCTCTCTTTCTCTCTCTCTTTTACCTGAGTTTCTCAAAGTTAACACATTTAGCGTTCACCGGTTTACTTATTCGCAACGTTTCATCGAAACAGCAAAGAAGAAAAGAGAGCGGAAAAAAGTCGAACATGTGTGAAGCATTGCGCCATATTGCAATCATATTGAATTTAGGACAGCACGTTAAATTCTAACAATTGCCGCAAGTTTAATTGATTTTTGAAAAATTCATTTTAATTGATTCGAGTGATTCCGTAGTATTGACCCTTTTTCTTACTCTTCGTGTCTCATTATTTTTTATTGAAAATTCTCCCCCCCTCCCCCCCCCCCATTTCCGGCCCGAAGGATCAACGTTATTGAAAATGAAAAATATCGAATTTCGGGATCACAATGACTCAGTTTTCACGAATGGAGAGATGCTTATCACACTCTTACATATTTTATCATGGATAGATAAGAGTTTCGACGATCGTGGTACGTCTCGGAAAATAATTTCCAGAAATAAAATAAAAATCATTTCTCGCAACAAATTTCTATTTTTACAACTACCGAAAAAAAAAAAGATTACCTTGGAACATAAATTTATATGAAATTTTTTGTTCAATCTGTGTAGGACAGAAGCAAACAAAAAAAAATAGTATCCGCATAGTCTCATTATTAACACTTTCGAGTCTGAACAAAATCAGAATCGTGCAAATATTATTAAACAATTTCAATGCCTATCCACCAACGCTAGTCTCTCGAAAAAGGGTCCAATCTTGTCATAAGATTATTAAATAATTCTTTTTTTTCTTCGTCATTTTTCGTCAATTTTTTTTTTCGTCCGTGTAACTCAATCCCCGCAAATTATCGAAGACCAACTGAATACATGCAAATGGATGATTGGGTCGTTTGGTGCATTTGCTTCATCAGTACTCGCAAATGCATCCGACGCATCGTTGTAAATTGCCGGATTGTGTTACACGATGACGCCAAAGAAAATGAACGAAACAATCGTGCGACATAAGAAAATGTCATTGTCAATTTGTTTGTACATGCCCGCAATCACTTATTGTTGTGTCCCATTCGAGCCAAAAGTCAATTAATCAAACATTTAATCCCCACGAGACTGTAACAACGCAGGAAGCTCATTACGGTTATCAGATAGACCGAAAATGACGAATGTGAGTTCGAACGTTAGCCGGCGCACTGGGGTCCAAGTGACCCCCGAAGCAAAATCAACCCCAACCCAAAACATTTATACTTCGGCTCTCAGAATGAACAGCTTTTTCTCCAACAGCCACTCACGGGATATTTTTTTCTGAAAGCCGAGTATTTCGAAAGTATCCACATCAATTTTTAGATTAAAACAATGAAAAAATGATAGAGTTACGAATTTTTTCGTGTAAGTCGCCGATCAACCGTTTTTATCACCTTAAACATTTTTTTTTCGAAGTAAAAATTAAATTCGAACCAAATAGGCTTCGCCACCTCTTAAAGGAGGTATCGAAGAATATATGAGATTTTTTTCAAGTCGATAAAACCAATTGGTCACCCGCAGCAAGCCTTTTTCAAGCCCCGGGGTCGTGAAAGAACCCTGTGCCCTAGCCGAGGATCAATCGCAAGTTATCTCACAGCAAGAACCCCAATAGGACCCCACAAACTAAGATCTCAGCACCTCATTCATCGTCACGTTTATATTATCCAAAAAAAACGCGTGGGGTACTTGCGGACCCCAGTCACGGGTTTGAAGGTTAAAAAAAAAAGCCACGAGTTGTAGGATAAAAAAATAAAAATAATTGTCTATCATAGTCATCCGGCGTTATTTCCCCATGGAATAACGTCGTTATTTCATTACGAAGTAATTATGTTTCGTCGAAGCCCGTTTTGATGCGAAAAGTCACGCGTTGAAAAGTCGAGACGTAATAACCAGCTCAAAATCGCTCTATATAGTTTTTAAATTTTTTTTTTAAACACGCGTATCGATGACGCAACGACCGACGACGGATGACGGAAAAGTCGCCCTTCATCCGTCCTTCGTTCCATGATTTTCGGCACGTAGGGGGAAAAAAACCGAAGAAGCGCGGCTGCTGCGAGAACACAAGCAGCGCGTGGTCTCGTGCGCGTAGTGTGCGCGGGCCACAGCACGGCGCAGCACGCAGAACACTCTCGCGCGATAACCATTCATGCTTCGGCATTGGTCCGTGGGCTGGGTGTGTCGGAGTGACGTCAGGCTGGATCAATGTCCACACTATTGCCAAAGACTTTCCACGCTGACGGATTATCGAACGTCTTTTCTTTTTTTCTTTTTTCACACTAACTGAGCGTTTGCGGAAATTCCGACACGGTTTTTCGGCCGGTCCACGACTTTTCGGGTCTCTGGACAGGATCTAGGTCGGAAAACTGGTCGGATCCCGGCACTGTGAGCGATGAACGCTGTCGAGTTGTTGTGTTGGAAATCTGTTCGGGAACTAGTTGGGATTTTGTTATTTCAGACGGTAAAGTTTGTTGTCGACGATATCCAGTTGTTGCATAAGATAATTGTCCGGGATCTAGTAGGGATTTTACTGTTTTATTCGTTAGGCATTGATGATGGTCAGTCAGCGTGGAAATTTTATAGAGTGAGCCGGGAAAACTGTCTAGATACTATTCTGATTTAGCTAGCTAGCGCCTGGATAGCCTGGGAGTCACAAAACTATAGTTGAAAATTAAATCGTTTGATGCATCTTAATTTAGAGAAGTGACATATATTGTCCAACTTTTCTTCGAGGAAAATATTATTGTCACTGTTAATTTGAATCTGCACGCAAGACTCTTCAACCTCGACGAAAACATTTTTGTCATCAACGGTTTCTTTCCTAAACAACTCATCGACAACGTTGAATACATAGTTCCTATTTTTTTTATTATATTTGAGTGAAGTATATAAAAGTATAATGTTGCCACATGATTTCCATCAATTATACAATTTTATAATCTCGATAAGAACCCAAATATTCTAAAAGAACCTAAGGAACTTGGAGAGCCTGGAAAATCGAACAACAATTGTTATAAAATAGGTACATGAGAAGAGTCTACTTTAGTTGGTGATGATTTGGACGTTAAATAATTTGGGTGAATTCTAGCACTGTCGAAAGACGACCACAGTTTTCATTTCTTTTTAACGTTTCGCTCCTTAGTTTTGGAGCTTTGTCAGAATAATTTTTATTTAGTTTCTTTTCGTTGTTTTATTTTCTTGAAATGTTTTTTTTTCTTGGAAGTCGTGTAACCTTCCAAGCATGATTTCTTTTGAGGTTATGTTGTGTGTTTTTGATGTTTCCGGTGTTTGTCAATTCTTAAAATTCTCTTTATTACATGTTCTATTTTAATTCTTTGTAGAGTCACTTGATTAAAAATATTTTTTTTAAAAGGTCGGAGTTTTCAAAATCACATTATGAAGTCAAGTTGATATAATATTGTTTCCGAAGGACGGTACACGTGTGTTCGGTTACATCTTTACAACCATTATCCAGAGTCTACTTTGACAGAAGTTGTTTTTGTACAAGTTTTTTATTCAAGAGATTGTTTTTTTGTCGCGAGTTATTTATACGCGCTCCCATTATTTCACATGACATAATATTCAAGAAAAGCTGGATAGACTCTAGATGTCATCGTCAGCGATAGGTGTATGCGTGTGTTAGATAAATTACATGAACCCTTGCCACAAATAATGCGGGACAGAAAAGCTAGATAGGCCCTAGACGGCCCATCCCATCAACAGATGCATCGTAGCTAGATCACATCTACTTTCTCTACAGATAACCTCGATTAGGAAACCCAACCAGACGCTGGATTCAATCGAATTCACCTCTCACAGATTTCCCCAAGGCTACAACCGGAAAGTACAATTTTGAACTTCGAGCCAATGATCATGACGCGAAACAAAATATTTCTCGACTTGTGCGGTCCGAGTAAATTTTTTCACTACGGTCAACAAATTGTCACGGACTTTGTATCCTTCCTCTTACATCACTCGTGCTACAATCCTAATTTCCTGTTCTTGCAAAAACAAGCAAAAAAAAAAAACAACAAAAAAATAAGTTAAGATCTTTCAAGTGTCTCATCGTTAACACACTTGTGACACATTTACAGTGATTATTATCACGCGATGAATTTCCGTCGCACACGTGTAATTTAGCACTAGTTAACTATGTACCGCATCATTACGTTATAATATCGATCGACTCGTCGCAAAGTCTGTCAGAGATTATCGACATCGGAGACGACTCCAGTTGTCACGTCATGTATATGTCACACCGACAATTATTTTTCAAATTTCATTTCCGTTATTCATCATTGATAATTATTATTTCTCAGTTAAACAACCGAATGATAATTCCAGTCCTAAAAGGCACATGAGGAATCAAGGGATTTGAACATTTTCGTTTAAATTTCGGTTCTCCATCGAGAATCGAATCGATATGTCAAACGAAAAAGTCAGGACACAACAATACCAAGAGAGAGTGATTGTGTCACGAATGGAGAGATGGTTATCACACTGCTACATATTTCATCATGGATAGATAAGAGTTTCGACGATCGTGGTACGCCTCGAAAAATAATTTCCAGAAATAAAATAAAAATCATTTCTCGCAACAAATTTATATTTTTACAACTACCGAAAAAAAAAAAATATTACCTTGGAATATAAATTTATATGAAATTTTTTGTTCAATCTGTGTAGGACAGAAGCAAACAAAAAAAAAGTATCCGCATAGTCTCTTTATTGACACTTTCGAGTCTGAACAAAATCAGAATCGTGCAAATATTATTAAACAATTTCAATGACTATCCACCAACGCTAGTCTCTCGAAAAAAGGGTCCAATCTTATCATAAGATTATTAAATAATTCTTTTTTTTTCTCCGTCATTTTTCGTCATTTTTTTTTTTCGTCCGTGTAACTCAATCCCGTCCAAACGAAAAAAGTCAGGACACAACAATACCAAGAGAGAGAGAGTGATTGTGCGATGCTTGAGATTGAATGTACGGTGGAATGTCTGAGGGATATTTCTTCAGGGCGAGGGGCGAGGGAGAATTATCGACCCAGCTCAGGGGCAACATTCTCAGCGTGGATCTCGTTCTGTGACCTAAATAGCCGTCTCTGTATCGACCGTATTACCATAATTTCACATGTGGCAGTAGTATTGGAGTCCGAACGTTATCAGACTCGAGTTGCTCGATTGATACAAATGTGAGAGAAACTGGCACGTGTCTTTCGTCCATCATCTCAAATCAGTTGGTGCCGTATTTATCAAGTAAAGATAGGGAGAATTCGTCGGCATGTTCAAGTGAGAGTACACTACTGGTCGGATATTGATCTGTTAGTGTTAAACTAGTGCATTATGACACTAGGACGAAAGAAAAAATTTCTGGCGAGTGCTGCAATCACATTTTATGGCACAGGGTGTTCAAAATGTGGTTTCAAGCGAACAAAGTGAGCGTAAAAATACACTTTTACGCACAGCGTGTCATAAAAGACTATATTTGTAACGGCTCAATACTGGCAACGATTATTGGCATATAATCATTAGCAAACTACTGGCTGACAACTTGGGTCCAGCACTGGCCCATTTATATTGGCACATTAATTGAAATATCATTGGACCCAAACGATCTTGCCAATGCTGGACAGGTTAGTCATCTTTGAATTGGGAATATTATCGTTGACGGTGCGCAAGTGCTGTTATTAATTTTCCAGCTCACCCGATAATTCACCTCAGAAAAGAGTACATCTTTAGACGCCATGACAAGTTAACGAAAATTCTTGACTACATCATCGAATTGACACACATGAGTCAGTGTTGAGACTTTGCAGGCAATCGTACGTCATCAAATGGTCTCGGGGGTTTCGGGAGTTAACTAGTGACTGCCGAAAACTAGTTAACTACAGTCGTGACGGTTATCGCTAGTTATGTGATGGTCAAGTCTTGGCCCTGTTGTAAGTCTTGGTGTTTCCCACGTGGCGAATATGGTAGCAGCTAAAAAGAACTCTGTGAATGGTCATATGATCATATGACCAGGGGCATAGGGCACTTTGCTGCAATGATTCATGACGATTCGTGGAAATTTTCCGATCGGCCTGAAACATCTGCGATAATTTTCAAGATTGTCATCTCGGTTTCATACCCTTTTCCTCTCAGCCTCTGTCTCTGTTTGACAACTTGTTCGATTTGTCCCAACTCATGGAAAATAATGACTGCACAATTAGTTGAATCCATGAATCTATCGATTGGTTTCCGATTGGTTGAAAAAAAAACAAAACAATACTATTCAAGTCATTTGTCATCACAATAATGGAAGAGCATAGTTAAGTTTGTTAATATTTCGTTTTATGGTTTCTTAGGTCTTTAACAAACTTATTCCAAACAGAACATGTTACGTGTTATTGTTTGAATGGATAGAACTTGTTTCGCACTCGTTGCAAATGACAATTTTTTGGATACTTGTGTTTATACAGATATGTCAGCATTTCTTATCAATTATTCAGAAGTAACTTTAGAGTGTCGAAGCTTTTGAAATTGTAGTGCTTCTGGGAGCAATATTACAAAACGATTGATCATTGAGACGAAGCCTACGATATTTCTAGTTTCGATCGACTTTTTAGATACCAATGACTGCCTTACCAGTTCCGATCGGTTTCCTGAAACCGAGCCAAGACTTGTGGCGTAATGGGGAGCATCGTTAGGTCGTTTGAACTAATCCACCAGGGGCGCTGAGAGTCTCCTCTCCATCATGTGTGTATCCTCTCCATTATTGTGTTGATGGAAATTGGAACATCCAAAGGCGAAATTTAACGGCTCCCATGAATAGCCACCGGGCAAAGACCCACCAAGGCCACTTGGAGGTCAAACCAGATGATATTCCAATATTTACGTTTATCCAGCGAAAAAGACTGATTCCACTTATCCCCAACCCAGAAATGTATTTACATTTCACACAATCGTGGGGTCCATAAGATCCCCATTGCTCACATCTCAAACCCTAACGATCCAATCGTTTTCCATTATCTGCTCCAGGATAATATCTTTGCAATCACTTTTCGCGATATTGCATTTTTTCTTTTTACTTTTGTTCCCACAGTGTCATTCACACGACCTTCAAGAATCTTGTTTTTCGACGGATTAAGTTTCTCGTTCTATTTTTTTAGTTCCTCTGTCGAGTGTTAACGAATTTTTCGTTTCGTAACTCGTCCCACGCTAATTCTCACTGCCTCCCGTTGTTTTTTTTTTCGTTTTGTTTTTCTTTTCAAATTCCATTAGCTCTTCGGGCCATCCCTTACTCTTATATGTTTGCTGTTTTTTTTTGTTGTTCTGAGACTGAGTCCTTAGACACGATCTCAAACGTTATTCTCGTTTCTCGAGATCTAAATTAATCTCGTTAATCCCTTACCCTTATACTCCTTTGATTCAGTCACGTACGTATTCCATAGGGCGTCATGGATTCGACATAACGAGCCACAACTTTCGAACGTGAGGTCGTCACATTTCTGATTCTGATGAAAAAAAAAGTTATTTCTAATTGATAACTAAAGTTCAAAAAATTTTCCAATCGAATCTAATTCTTTCAATACTTTTAGCACACTGAATGACTTTAAAGAAAAAGTTCCAAATTTTGAATCTTCAAATTTGACGTCACTTGTCGCAAGTTGAAGATCAAGGTCAAAAGTACGACATGGCAACGACACTTGACGAACTTGCAGTAACGGTTAATCATGTAATTTATGAGCCGATCTCAAAAACGATAAGAACTATATTCCATCCTATTGCCTCTATCCTATTGACCTTGCACAGTCACTCGACACTTCCTCTTCAGATAAGACAAATGTGCATCCTACCGATTTTATCTGCAAACTCATTGTTGCCACTCGCATTTTCATCGGAATCATTAAAGTTGATTCGATAATACGCGTGTCACTCGTGAAAGTGTCAACTCGTTTGTCTCAAAGTAGAGTACCAATTTATTTGAATGCTTGTGCATTGTTTAAATTCATAGTTTGCATTTCCTATTATCAGCAGTAAATATTGTTCATGGAGCACATTTGTCAACGCGTTACGAATAATAGTATCACAAACACACACACACACACGAAATTATTTACATTTCGAAGAAGATATGACTCGATACGACAGACTATTATTTACGAGCATCATTTGAAACACGACTCCACACAAATGATACTCTTAATGTCATTGCCAATTTATCAAATGACATTATCAAATTATAAGCCACGATTAACTCGACATGATTTACTACCTAAGGCTAAACATTTTTTTCGCATCTTTTTTTCTGTCGTGACTCGATAGGAGATATCTCACAAGTTTACGACTTGGTTCGACATATGTACCCGAGTCGACTACAATAAACACAAGATTTTTTTTTTTTTAACTCTTCGTCTGTAACGTTTTTTTTTTTTTTTGCACTTTTACTCTGTAGCATGGATAACTTTTTTCCTGACACCTTAAAAAGTACTCTAAAATGCTCCAAAAAATTCCAAATAATTCATGAAATCTTATCACCTGATCCAGTATAAGGATCAATCGTTATATTGCCGAAGGAACGATTTGTTTAAACAATCGTAATCATACAGACAAATAAATACGTGGAGAGCTGACCGTTTGGTCGATTCACGAGTAAATTATCGTTATAGACAAACGATTTGTCACATACTTTATATTATTTTTTATAGTTTTGAATATTTTACTTTTTTGAAAAAAATTCATATTTCAATTTTATTTCAACAGAATTTAGAGTTACGACAACATTAACAATTATTAATTCCACCATAATTTCTTATTATCGCGTAATTGACGATTTTTCGATCGACAGATCGCGGTTGAAAAAAAAGAATTCGAAATTTCGCGATTAAAACCATCGAATTGATTTTTTTTTTTTTTTTTTTTTTTTACGATTGACGTAACGCATGACGCGTTTGTGTTTGCGGTCGAAGAGATTCAAGTACGTGAATGTGTGTTGCGTGTGGAAGGCGCGTGCATGAATCTTTTTGCGTATATGAATCGGTCATTCGGATTTCGTCCGTTCGATCGCGTACGATCGTGTGCGCGGTTTCGTTATGCAATGGTTTAACGACGCAGCGAACGAGAATTCAGATGTATCCGGGGAGGCGTTATCGCCACGTTGCTTTCGCGTAAGAACCAAATCTACGTTCCGTGAACGTGTTTCGCTCGTCGAACGGAATAGCGATAACAAAAAAAAAAAAAAAAAAAATGTCGCGTCGAACAATGACGGTAGAACTTTGCGGGGGTTTTTATCTCAATTTGCTTCTAACGATATATAACCATTGTTGTCCACACTTCTGAGAACAATTGCGTATTGTGCATTATTATTCAAAACAACAGTTATAAATAATAATAATAATAATAATAATAATAATAATAATAATAATAATAATAATAATACAAATTAAAAAAATTGAAAATAAAAACGTATCGTTGAGACTCTAATCTCTAATACGAAATTGATATGTACGTTTTTTGAAAAAAAAAAAAATGTTTCAATCTTGTTCCAGATAAAAGATGCCTGCAAGGATCTCGTTCTGTCCAACGATCAACTGCGATTGCTCATGCAGAGGCTCGATCACGAGATAAATCGCGGATTATCGAAAAGCACCCACGAGGAGTCCATCGTCAAGTGTTTCACGACGTATGTGCAGGATCTTCCCAATGGGACAGGTAATGAGGGTTGAGGACTGTTTAAACGAATAAATATCACAATCCAGATGACGAATTTGACGTTGCACGATAAAAAAAAGAACGTAATGCGAAATAAAAAAATTAAAAAACGATTTTTTCGATTTTTCGATGCTGTATATGTATATGTATAATATAAAACTAGAAAATGTTCTCTATTTTGAGAAAAACCTTTTTTTTTTAATGAGACGATGAAGACTTGTCTCTTAGATGTGATTATGTTTTTTTTAAATATTTTTTTTTATTCAATCCGTTGTTCACTTTTCTCACGTCACATATACAGAAAGTACAATTTGTACAGTTTGAATTATAAATACATTTATATGGTAATAAATAAATTTATATTTGAAAAAATAAATTTATCTGGAATTCAATGAATTTTTATTATTTATTTATTTGTATTTATTTTTTTTTTTCAATAGAATCAGGAAATTTTCTGGCTCTGGATCTCGGTGGTACGAATTTTCGTGTTCTGCTGATCACCCTCGACGGTCATAATTTCGACATGAAGAGCAAAATCTACGCGATACCACAGAGTCTCATGCTGGGTACCGGTGAACAATTGTTCGATCACATAGCTCAGTGTTTGGCCCTTTTCGTCAAGGATTTGAATTTGGAAAACAACGTGTTGCCACTCGGTTTTACATTCAGCTTTCCACTGACTCAAACCGGTTTGACCAAGGGTCATCTTGTACGTTGGACCAAGGGCTTCAATTGCAGCGGTGTCGTTGACGAGGACGTCGTTGCGCTTTTGGAAAAATCCATCGAAAAGCGAAAGGTATTTTTTTTTGTTTACCAATCGCCAACAAAAATAAATCAATAAAATAATTGATTTTTAAATAAATAAAAATAACAAACTGACTACGTTTGGGATAATAAAATTTAAAAAATGAATAAATTAAAAAAATTTAATAAATAAAAATGAAAATTATAAAATTGACTTAATTTTTGAAAAAATTGAGAAATTAGAATAAAAATAGAATTTGAAAAATAAAAATTCGAATGTAAAATTTAATAATGAAAAAATTTAAAGAAAAAAACGTTTTCTCTTTTTATCTTATTCAGGACGTAAAAATCCAAGTATGCGCGATTTTAAACGACACCACAGGCACATTGATGTCCTGTGCATGGAAGAACAGTGGTTGCAGAATTGGTCTCATTGTCGGTAAGTCGATAACGATAATTCGACGTGACAATAAATTTTTTATTCCGTAAAACAGTGGTAAAATATTGTTTTTTTTTCTTCTTGGGTTTTTTTTTTCAACTATTCAGGAACGGGAAGCAACGCGTGTTACGTGGAAAAAACGGAAAACGTGGAATGCGCGGTACCGGGCAATTATGTGGAAAGCAATCCAAATATGCTGATAAACACCGAATGGGGAGCTTTCGGTGAACAGGGTACGTTGGATTTCGTGGTTACCGAGTACGACAGAGCCATCGACGACAATTCGATCAATCCGAAGAAGCAGTTGTTCGAAAAAATGATATCGGGAATGTACATGGGCGAATTGGCCAGACTCGTTCTCGAAAAATTAATCGACGCTGGTCTTCTTTTCAACGGCAAATGTCCAACCGATTTGAAGAAACCCGGAAGATTCTTCACGAAATACGTTTCCGAGATTGAGAAGTAAGTTTAAGGTTTCTTTTTTTTTTTTTTTTTTTCAACTTTTAACATTTTTATTTGTTCCAAGGAGTTTCGTAGTCTCCCATTTACTCATTCATTTATCCGTCGGGATGAAATTTGGTATACGGACGTAGATTGATGATCCAAACACGAAATTATGAAATTTTTGAAAAAAAAAAAAATTCGACCTCCCTCCCAAAGATTGAAAAGTGTACTTCACTTTTTTTTTCACTTACCCCATTGAGTGGGGTGTCCTCGAATAGGTCTTCCAAAATGCAACAAAAATCGTTTAAGGATTTTTTTATTTCAACCCTTCAGTCGCGAGATATTTGCTTTCAAAATCTTTATCAGACTATCTCATTTCTAAACTATCGATGAGAAAAATCTAAAAAAATTTCAATTTCTACTTTCAATAAAATATCATGACAAATACTGTAACAAAAATAGTTCTCGAAATATTCAGAAATAACTCGTTTTTCGTAAGCAAGCAAATTTTTCAAGATGAAATAAGCTGTTGATACGTGATTATAAAAAAAGTGTTGATGAGAATGTGCGTGCCCAATTGGGTCGTGATAAATTTTTGAAAAAATTAAATCAACCGTGTGTGTGTGCTAACGAAAATCAATTATGTCAAACAGCGATCCCAAAGGCAAATACACGAATTGTCGTGAGGTATTGTCGGAATTGGGAATACAAAACGCCGGAGATCAGGATTGCGAAAACGTGAGATACGTTTGTTCGGTCGTGTCGAGAAGAGCCGCGCATTTGGCGAGTGCCGGAATCGCTACGCTTCTCAACAAAATTGACGAGGAAAACGTGACGGTCGGTATCGACGGTTCGGTCTACAGATTTCATCCCCACTTTCACGATCTCATGACGGAAAAAATTGCACAGCTCCAAAATCGCAAGGTAAACATAATCAACCATATAAACAAAAATATATATATATTTTTTTTCAATCTGACTTCGAAAAAATGTTTTTTCCTTTATTAAATAAATTTGTCAAATAAATTTGTTCATTGATTAAAAAATAAATCTGTCCGATAGATTATAGAATGCATTTATTGAATTAATTTTTCTAATCATTCAAGGGCGATAATTCGGCCAATTTGGCCTACTAACGTAGTTTTATATAAATTATTCGTTCGAAAAATTAATACAAAAAAATTATTTTCACGTGTTTACCTTAAAAATAAATCTCGTTGATAAATTTGAAAATACATAAATTGAATAAAATATTTTATTCGATAATTTTTTTTTTTTTTCACAGTTCGATCTTATGCTGTCGGAGGACGGAAGTGGACGAGGTGCGGCGCTGGTAGCCGCGGTCGCAGCGCAAAAACGGTGAACCCGAAAACGTTGGCCCGGTTCATCGTGAATTTAGATTAAATTATACAAAGTAACGAATACGAAGAGATGATAAGTAAAATCGAGAAAACAACAACAACAACAAAAAAAAAACAAAAAAAAAAACAAACAATAACGATATACGATTCACACATTTCTGTAAATAGAGCACAAAAAAAAACACGAAAATTATTTAAAAAAAAAAAAGAAACGATAAAAAATAAAGAAGGAAAACGTAGCCTAGATCGTTGGCTGAGGCTGTGATCGTGCAGCCCCAGAGGCTCGATACATATAGCTGATACACATTCGATTCCTATTCGTGGCCGATAATTTTACTTTCGAATCGCGTTTTTCGTTTTGACGATTATCGGCTACCGAAAATAACAGAAACAACAACAAAAAATTATATATATATATATATATATATATATATATATATATATATAAAAATATCGTCACGATGACGAAGCAGCTCTCGGATGCAATTGAATTGCCCCCCCCCCCCCCCCCCCACGTGTGGACTCTGGTTGCGTTCGACGAGGGTCACACACGTCCACAGAGATGGTCACACTAACACACGAGATAAAACACATATGGAAACCAAAGTCAAAAAAAAAAAAAAAAACGAAGAAGAAGAAAAAAATAATGTTGTTTAAAATTGCACAATCGCATTGCTCGCCCCGTCGAGATCCTCGCCAGAGACTAACCAATTGAAACGCCATGAAAAAAAAAAAAATTCAACATTTTTTAACATTCAAATACGCATACAAAAAAAATGATACATACATACATAAAAATTAAAAAAAAAAAAAAACAACCAGTAAATAATATAGAAAAAGAAGCCAAAAAGCGTGACTGCCAGAATAAACGAGATAAACATAACGAGAAACCAATAATCGTGCGGGCACTAAAAAAAAAAACAAATTAAACATAAATAAAAGAACAAGAAAACGAAAAAAAAAAAAAACTAAACAAATGTACAAAAGAAAAACGATGAAACGGATAAAAGAAACAGATGTACATTACTCGGGCGTGTGCACTTAAGATAGAAAAAAAAGAAGAAAAAACAAATACATATATATATACATACATATATAGATGAATTGCTGCGACGGTTACTTAATTTCTTTTGTAAGAAATCATTGTCGTGCCGATCGAGTGAAGATTGAAAAAAAAAAAAAAAAAGAAATAGTTGTTATTTAACGATTGTTGTAATTGCCGATGTCGTGAAAGAAAAGAAATAACGAAAGAAAGGAGAAAAAAATTATGTTAGTGAATCATCGATGCGGGAAACGAGATCGCAATTAATTGTTATTTCGATTATTATTATTATTATTATTATTTTTTTTTTTTTTCGAAACAAACGTGAAGTAGATTTGCTTGCGGGTTAACGTCTGGCGAGTGATCGAACACGAGCGGCGAGATATACACGCGCAAAGAGATCTAAATATTTGTACAAAAAAAAATACCGAAAGCATATATCGTAATCCGCGTGGAAAAAGAAGATGAGGAAGGAAGAAAGAACAACCAAGAAAAAAAAACGATTAACACTTCGAGGTCGACGAGGGTCAAAATGACCCCAAGCGTAACTTCAAGCCAAACTAATTTTTTCATCAATGAAAAAATTAAAAATTGTCAAAGATATGATTTGTTTTTTCGAGTAAAAAATGGGGTTTTTCACGAATTAATCCCTCGATGATTTTTTTTCTCACCATTTTGAAAATTAGAACGTTCTTTTTCATGATATTTACATTCTAAAGTGTTGAAACTGATATCCCAAATTTTTACGAGTCGATCGAAACGATATTGTCAACGCAACAATAGTTCAAACAAAGCTGGGGGTCATTGCGACCCCATGACCAGCGAATCATTTCCAAAACGCGTGACCTCGAAGGTTTATCGTACGATCTTTATTTTCGTCTATCTTCATTCGAATTTTTGTAATCAGCGAGTCGACGAATTGGAAAAGAAAAAAAAAAGAAAAAAACATTGTCGAGATTTTAAAATTATCTTTCCCGATGCGATGCGACATTTTTATTATTTCGTAGTCGTTGGAATTATCCGTAGATCGTTGAATTCGGTTTTAAGGTAGTATCACACAAACCGTAAGAGTCAAAGCAAGCCTAAAGCTATACCATCTCCAAATGAGTTACGTAGTACCTGTGTGTGACAAAGACGCGTGGTATGATGTCGATTAGAGAGAAAGAGAGAGAGACGATATTTTCCGATGTTTATTTGCTTATTATTCTCGTCACAGTCTGTTGATTTTTACGGTCAAGTGCCCAAAATGTTGCCCGAATATTAAACTTGCAGCTCGAAAGGTTTTCATTAAAATCTGACGGCAACTTTTTGTATTATATCAAATTTAGCGTGTTTTTCCATAAGGCTCAATGTTAAACGTGAAAAAATTAAAGTGTTGATATCTTTTTTCTCGTGCTCCGGAGGGCCATAAAAATTTAACTGGGCCTTTTTCTCATCAATACCCATAAGTATGCCAAGTTTCATGAAAATCGGACGGTAAAGTCTCCTATGTGCGATACTACCTTAATCAGATTGTGAATCAAAAAAAAAAAAAAAAAAAAGAAAGAAGAAAAAAAACAAAATGATAAAATGAATAAAAGGCGCGCGGGAAGATCTCGGTGTTCGTTGCTAGTCGACAGTCTTGTTGCGGTGTGTTGGACGCCACAGTAGTCCCCCGAGAGTGGTGTATATGTTTGTGTACGCCGATACGACGTGTTGGCTAAATCGTTAGTCGAAATTATCGACCCGTGTGGATCTGTGAGTATGCGTTTGTCAGCGTGTGTGTGTGTGTGTGTGTGTAAATGCGTGAATTTAATTGTAGAATGAATGAAATCTTGTAAAACCGCAAAATGGCGCTTCGGGCGACTTATTGAAAAAAAAAAAAAGCAACAACAACAAAAGAAAAAAATTATATACATATATACATATATATATAGTTATTAGGGTGTATCAATAAAGGAAAACTTTTTCGATTGCCTCCTACTGACTGTCTTTGCATATGATATTATACCATCGGAAAACATATGGCGAAATTTGATCGCAATCGGACTATTCCAAGACCGTTTCCTTATCATGATTTCGATTTTGCATTCGCTTAACACGTGAACAATTTTTTTTTTTTTCATCGGTTGCGATATGACAAAAAAATGTCCAGTTCAGGATAATATTCGTTATAACATGAAACGAAGATATGTTTGTTTTTTCTCCAATTTACATTAAGGTAGTATCGCACAAACCGTAAGAGTCAAAGCAAGCCTGAAGCTATACCATCTCCAAATGAGTTACGTAGTACCTGTGTGTGACAAAGACGCGTGGTATGATGTCGATTAGAGAGAAAGAGAGAGAGACGATATTTTCCGATGTTTATTTGCTTATTATTCTCGTCACAGTCTGTTGATTTTTACGGTCAAGTGCCCAAAATGTTGCCCGAATATTAAACTTGCAGCTCGAAGTGTTTTCATTAAAATCTGACGGCAACTTTTTGTATTATATCAAATTTAGCGTGTTTTTCCATAAGGCTCAATGTTAAACGTGAAAAAATTAAAGTGTTGATATCTTTTTTCTCGTGCTCCGGAGGGCCATAAAAATTTAACTGGGCCTTTTTCTCATCAATACCCATAAGTATGCCAAGTTTCATGAAAATCGGACGGTAAAGTCTCCTATGTGCGATACTACCTTAATCAGATTGTGAATAAAAAAAAAAAAAAAAAAAAAGAAAGAAGAAAAAAAACAAAATGATAAAATGAATAAAAGGCGCGCGCAGTGCTGCCAGATTGAGGGGAAACGACGATTTTCAGAGGCCCCCACCACACGGTTTCTGTTGAATTGCGTGTGAGGAGAGGTAACTTGCGCTCGCGCGTGCAATATTCTCACAGCCAACGGCATCACTCTGATGCCCCGCCTCTTTTGACGCACGCGGCGCTAAATTTGAATTGCGTTTACAGCTTGTGGACTGGATTCCCGTGGATTCGATTTCACGAAGAAAAATTCTACACTCATTACTTTTATTCCCAAACAATTTTGTTGGCGTTTGTTCGCTTAAGTGGGACTTGCAAGTAGACGGATTTCGCAAACCCAGTGTTAATTATTGCATATCCGAATATAAAAATATATAAATGGATAAATAATAGGGGAGAAAATCAATGGATAATAACGAAAATAAAAAAACAAGGGTGCAAAGTAGAACCTTGCACATTGCTTCCTCATAGTTTTGTACCGTTTTTAAATTATTGAGATGTAAACTAGAACCTTGCTTACGGCTTCCTTATCTTCTTACACATTCGCCAAAGCTTCCTCTATAAGGAACCATGTGTCGATCAATTTTGGCTTCCTCGTAGAGGAAGCTTTGGCAAATGTGTAAGAAGACAAGGAAGCCATAAGCAAGGTTCTACTTTACATCTCAATAATTTAAAAACGGTACAAAACCATGAGGAAGCAATGTGCAAGGTTCTACTTTGCACCCTTGTTCACTTTCGTGACGTTGAGGGCTCCTTGTGAGTGTGATGTAAGTCGAAATTAATATACATGGGGCAATTCATGTGAAATGTAAAAAATTCTAATTCGCATAAAATCTGAACGTCTTGTTAGATTTTGTCCGAATTCGATACGAAACCTCTTTCGGTAATAGAGCAACTTCGTACTAAATTTCAGCCGGTTATCTAAAAAATTATGGAAGCTAGAGCACTTATATTGATTTTTGGAAAAATTTCAAAACGCCATAAAATATGAATGGCTTGATGGATTTCGCCCAAATTCAATCGGGTTTCTCTTTGGATAATTGCGCAACTTCGTACCAAATTTAAGTCCGATATCTCAAAAATTGCTCCAGTTAGAGTGTAAAGATCGTTTTTTTCACATTGAAAAATGCTTTAAAAGTAAAGCAATGCGTGGATTTTTTCAAAATTCGGTATCGAGCATCTCCCTGTACTCGTACAACATTATACTGAATTTGAGCTCGATATCTCTAAAATTGTAGGAGCTAGAGACCAAAAATAATTTTTTGAATTTTGAAAAAATGCTGTGAAAACAAAATAACTTGATAGATTTTTCTAAAAATTAAATTGTGCTATGCGCCGTGAACCCTTCACATGTGTGAAAAATTTCAGCTTGATATCTCGAGCCGTTCTCAAGTTGTGAGCGGTCAACCATTACTACACACACACACACACACACACACACACACATGTTTTGAGACATACTGAACGCGTTTTCATGAACATCTCGAAAAAAAAAAATTTCACAAAAACAAAGCTTCCTCTATGAGGAAGCAAAAAACAGTCACATTCGACGGTGAATATGGTGAATATGGTCCCACCACGTGGAGGTCGCTGCAGGGAGACGCACCCGGGAGGCCGTTACTGTGTTCGTATAGTAAACCGAATACGGACACAGTAAAGACCTCACGCCCGCCCTCCAGAAATTGATAATAACGTTGAGCAAAATAAAACAAAAAGAATTTTGGTGGCGAAGACATTTCCAATCGCTGAAAACGAGTAAAATTCCAAACCGTAATACTACCATAACAGAAAAATTGAATACAAGACAAAACGAAATCAAAAAGAATCATAGAATTTTAAAATTTGAAATGAAAAATATTGTGATTGACGGAACTCGATTTAAAAAAAAATGGAACGGAATGAAAAAAACGACGTTTTTGACGAGGATATTTTTCAATCGTCGAAAACAAAATCATTGGCGTTTTTAGCGACGAAAATTTTCTCAGCTTTCGATAAAAAGATTTTCGAAATAAGCCGCGCATACGAAGTAGGCGGACAATGGCAAGTCGATTGGCGGATAATCCGAATAACGCTATTGGCTGCGGCTAGCTGTCGCTGCTGCAAGCCGCATGAGGTCGCGTCGGTGCCGGCGGAGTTGGTCTGTGGAGGGGGCATCAGTTTGCGGAATCGGGCGGAAAAATCCGCCCAATCTGGCAGCTCTGGTTGCTAGTCGACAGTCTTGTTGCGGTGTGTTGGACGCCACAGTAGTCCCCCGAGAGTGGTGTATATGTTTGTGTACGCCGATACGACGTGTTGGCTAAATCGTTAGTCGAAATTATCGACCCGTGTGGATCTGTGAGTATGCGTTTGTCAGCGTGTGTGTGTGTGTGTGTGTAAATGCGTGAATTTAATTGTAGAATGAATGAAATCTTGTAAAACCGCAAAATGGCGCTTCGGGCGACTTATTGAAAAAAAAAAGCAACAACAACAAAACAAAAAAATTATATACATATATACGGGGAGAGTACGATAACTGTGGCGCCGCGATTTGATGGTCTTTTCTCGTTCTCCACCCCAAAAAAAAAGAAAAACAAGAATAAAATTTTTCGATATCACGCTTAGTTTTCAAGATATCGATTTTTTAATTTTTTATTATTTTTCTCAATTCCGCGATCGTTGGGCGGCGCGACTACTGAGCGCGGCGACCATGTGAACGGGGAGGCTTCGAAAACCGTGGGTTCGTCGCGGGGTTAGGCACTTTTGTCTCCATGTTCTTTTTTTTTGGGTTGAGGGGGGTGGGTTCTTCGGGGTTAGGTTCTTTCGGTTCTTTTGGTTCCTTGGGTCCGTCGCGGGGTTAGGCTCTTTTGTCTCCATGTTTTTTTTTTTTTGGGTTGGGGGGGTGGGTTCTTCGGGGTTAGGTTCTTTCGGTTCTTTTGGTTCTTTGGGTCCGTCGCGGGGTTAGGCTCTTTTGTCTCCACGTTCCTTTTTTTTTGGGTTGGGGGGGGTGGGTTCTTCGGGGTTAGGTTCTTTCGGTTTTTTTGGTTCTTTGGGTCCGTCGCGGGGTAAGGCTCTTTTGTCTCCATGTTCTTTTTTTTTGGGAGGGGGGACTCCTTGTACCGGATACTAATGAATTTGTATCCGGTAGCATGGCGGATCGCGTATTTGTCCAATCGTCAAAATAAAACAAAAAATTCAATAACTCAAAATCTAAGCGAGATATCAAAAAATGTTATTCTTCATTTTCGTCATATTTCGGGGTCTTCTATAAAAATAGTGCATCAAATCACGGCGCCACAGTTATCGTACTCTTGCCATATATACATATATATATATAGTTATTAGGGTGTATCAATAAAGGAAAACTTTTCCGATTGCCTCCTACTGACTGTCTTTGCATATAATATTATACCATCGGAAAACATACGGCGAAATTTGATCGCAATCGGACTATTCCACGACCGTTTACTTATCATGATTTCGATTTTGCATTGGATTAACACGTGAACAATTTTTTTTTTTTTTTCATCGGTTGCGATATGACAGAAAAAATGTCCAGTTCAGGATAATATTCGTTATAACATGAAACGAAGATATATTTTTTTTTTTTTTGCAATTTACAATAAGAAAAAAAGTTGACCTTTTTCTTCATAAACAAGAATCATTGGAAACCTACTGGGGATAAAATGGAAGCTAACAAAAAAAAATAATAATAATCAATTTTGTTGTAAAAAAAGAATCTTCATTCAAAGCGAGATTGATATTGTTTATTGATATTATATATTACCTCAAAAATCAATTGAAACTGATAAAAAAAGGGTGCAAAGTAGAACCTTGCACATTGCTTCCTCATAGTTTTGTACCGTTTTTAAATTATTGAGATGTAAAGTAGAACCTTGTGTCGATCAATTTTGGCTTCCTCATAGAGGAAGCTTTGGCAAATGTGTAAGAAGATAATTCATGTGAAATTTGAAAAATTATAATTCGCATAAAATCTGAACTCCTTGTTAGATTTTATCCAAATTCAATAGGAAATCCCTTTGGATGATAGTGCAACTTCGTACTAAATTTCAGCCGGATATCTAGAAAATTATGGAAGCTGGAGCACTTACATTGAATTTTGGAAAAATTTCAAAACGCCCTAAAATCTGAACGTCTTGTTGGATTTTGTCCAAATTCAATAGGAAACCTCTTTCAATGGTAGTGTAACTTCGTACTAAATTCCAGCCAGATATCTCAAAAATTATGGAAGCTGGAGCAGTTACATTGCTTTTTGGAAAATTTTCAAAACGCCATGAAATATAAATGGCTTGATGGATTTCGCTCAAATTCAATCGGGTTTCTCTTTGGATAATTGCGCAACTTCGTACCAAATTTAAGTCCGATATCTCAAAAATTGCTCTAGTTAGAGTGTAAAGATCGTTTTTTTCACATTAAAAAACGCTTTAAAAGTAAAGCAATGCGTGGATTTTTTCCAAATTCGATATCGAACATCTCCCTGTACTCGTACAACATTATACTGAATTTGAGCTCGATATCTCTAAAATTGTGGGAGCTAGAGACCAAAAATAATTTTTTGAATTTTGAAAAAATGATGTGAAAACAAAATCACTTGATAGATTTTTCCAAAAATTAAATTGTGCTATGCGCCGTGAACCCTTCACATGTGTGACAAATTTCAGCTTGATATCTCGAGCCGTTCTCAAGTTGTGAGCGGTCAACCATGACTACACACACACACACACACACACACACACACACACATACATACATCCGGACATTTTTTCTAAATGTGTTTTTTAGGTGTTTTGAGACATACTGAACACGTTTTCATGAACATCTCGAAAAAAAAAAATTTCACGAAAACAAAGCTTCCTCTATGAGGAAGCAAAAAACACGGATTTTGCGTTGCAAGGTACTTGGGAGCGTTTTTTTTTTTTTTTTTCATTCCTCAAATTTTCTGTTATTTAGTGCTTTCATTTCAATGGATTGTGACGTTTTGGGATTCTAATATACTCTGGTTTGATACGTGCTATGGGTTTTTTACCCTCAAATATTAACCACCTGAATTTTTATCACTTTTATTTAAAAAAATAGCGAATGGGGTACATTCAACCAAATTAGTCGAAACACATTCGACCATATCGTAAAGTGGTCGAATATCTTATCGCGAAAATAAACGATTCCCAAGAATCTTTTGATATGTTGATGATGTTGCAGGACCTTGGAATGACCTTGTGTTGTAGGTCTCTGAATTCGTCTTAAAATCGGTAATAGTGCCATCGAAAAAAAAAAAAATTACATGGTTCCATTAAAAAAAGTGAAGTTGATCTTGACGTAGCTTCAGCGCCTCCACCGATAAAAAAAAACAGGGTGGTCCGGCATGACGGCCTTCTCGAACACTGAAACTTTTGTCTGAAACCTGTTTGGATATATGATCAATAGTTAGAGTGCCATTGCTCTGTCACATCATATCGTCGTATGTCGTTGAGGGAATTGGGACTTTGTTTAATTACTAGCGACTACTTTATGCATAGCTAGTTATATTCACATTTTTCAGGTTTTGGGGGTTTCTTCATTGGTGTTGCGAAGAGACGACGAGTCGCTTATCTTTCTCTAGGGGAGCATTGGTGGAAGTGATTGGTGGGTAATTAGACTTCGATGGAGTAACGGGATTGATCTATCTGACATTTACAAAAAATAAATTATTCTTGAAAGTAATCGCGATTATGTTTCAGGTTTCTTACAATTGATATCGTTGGAATAAAAAATAGAAGAACAAGAATAAAAACCAACAACAATATATATATATATATCAAAAATGGAAGATGATTTAGAATCCATGACTTATGAGTCTTTTGAAGCTTATGCAACGGAGCAATTGCTCCAATTGACCGACGATTTTGCATTGAAGATCATTGGAATTTTTGGAAAGGAGGATTCCGGTTTTGATATGGATGCTCTTCATTCAACACTTACGAGGAGGGTGAACGAAAATAAATATACACGGGAGAAAGTCACAAAGGCCATTCACATGTTGTTGAGACTCTTCCATCTGAGAGGACCGAATATTGGTAATCTGAGGATAAAAAATACAAATGTGCGTGATGAATTGATGGGTTACATCTCAGATCTAGAAGTAAAATCAAAGATCACAAAGGGAACAAATGAATTGACTCTAACAAGGCTGTCCCTGTTGTTTCCGGCAACTTCAATGGAGCTGTTTGCCACCAATCTAACGAAGATCAACCCACCGGTGTCTGAAACTCAAATAGGGATAAGGAAAAGCAAAATATGTTATCCAAATTGCATTCCAAGTTTATTTGAAAAAAGTGGTGTGGATACAAATGGATCAATGATACTGATTGTACACAACATCTACCAAACACATCTATCTGAATTAACACAATACCCGCCACGAAGACTTTGCCAACGCCAAAAACAATTTGTAGCCAAACCTCTGCATAGCTTCTTCGATTCAGCTGTAAACATTTCCCAAATCGACAGAAAACGTCCCAAATCCAATCCGATAAATACTACCAGACGAGATCGTGCAGATGCCGCAATGAACGCAGCTAACATGGACTACGAAGAAGTGATTGAATCTTTGTATAATATTGTGAAACATCTGAAACCTGAAGATTTATCTTTTGAGATTACAACAATATTCGAGGCAGCCGTTGTGGTAATGGTTAGAGATGGAAATACGAACAGAAGTGTTTTGATCGAGAATCTGAAAGAAAAAGATTTCAATTCTTTCAAGTTGTTTTATAAAATTTATGATTGATAATTGTTACTCATTGAGGTGATAAAGAGCCTTTCACTTTCATGTTTCTAAATTTTTAATTGTTCAAAAAATAAGGCAATATTTATCAAAAAAGGTTTGGAGTGTATTACATTTCTGATTTATAATAATCATATATTTTACTTTGAACTATTTATTCATTATCTACAGTGCGACACCTCGAAATAAGAGACTCGGCAATAAGAGACTTTTTCCAGTTTCACAATCGAGCGCTTTCCCCTCTCCGACTCGAAATCCGAGCTCAAGAATTTCGTGCGCGGACCTGCGATTAAGAGACTAGCCTGGGAGAGATTATTCGGGCGATATACAGTGAACGTGTAGTGTAAATTGATGGGTGTGCATGCGCGCGTGAGTATGTGTGTGTGTGCGTGTGTTAATGTAACGAAAATATTTCGAGAGTTTAGAGTTTTACGCTCTTCCCCAAAATTGTCTTCTACTCTTCGAACGTATATCGATCAACGTTTGGCCACAGCCACCTCTTTGTACGAATTATCACATTGTGGCGCAGATTCTGTAATATTTTCTCCGACTTTGTGTACTGCAGTCTGATTTATCACGTTTCTTTCGAGTTTCGATAATTCTATGACAGTTGATAGTAATTCAGATACAGTAGTACACAATAATATTCAATGGTATATCAACGTGAAACAGAAAATTCGCGAAATAAATGTTCACGCGCAGTCGAAAACTTTTTTGCATGAGTGATGTGAATGTACTAACAAAAGTTGGAACTCGTTCGAGCGTGTCTCTTGTTGACCGGATCGCATGCGGGAAAATAGTGAGAGAGACAGACAGAGGTAGCGCGACTGGTGGGAGGTATGCGATTTCCAAAAAAAATTCTTCCCCTTGGGGGGCTTTCGGTCTCTTATTCCAAGGTCGGACTGTACTTGAATAGATACTTCTTTGCTATATATATGGAAATGTATCGCAAATCATATGCTATTATAATGAAATATATATACCTAATACACACCCACAATCAACTACGTCGATCGATCGAATCCCACATATATAGCGCCCATTGCAACGGTTTGCAAACACACAATATAGTTTATTGTTTTTATCGTAACGCGAAACGTCGGAGACCCGGGACTTCCCCTCCAAGAGTTTCCGCGAAGCCACGCGGACGCGAATTATTATTTTCTCGATCGTCCGAAAACGATCACGTAAAATGTATACTACACACATACAGATGACATATATACATATATATATATATATATATAAATATATAAATACGAATACACATACGTACATATACATATATATACATATATATAATACACATACGTAAATATATATACGTATACATTAAAAAAGTAATATTGTTATCATCGATGTGATAAGGTGCCATACGAGTGATAAATTGAATATATATATATGTACATATATACACACACACACACACCACTCGGTTCCGAGATATTCCAACGCGTTAGTATTATTATCCGATAAGCGTGTTACATAGATAATTTCACCTTTTATCATACGAACTCTCCACGACCTTCGCTCGTAACACCTTTCCACACGTCTTTACCCCGCTCGGTTTTTTTTTTCTCTTCCTCATCGATCATGCTGCGTCGATTACGCGCCACCAAACTGGTGAGTATATTGAATTTTTTAATCGAACGTTTTACAAAAAATCATTTATCACCAATATATCAATTGTCACATTCGCTTATCTTTTGTGTATAAAGTTTGAAATATATTCACATGTCAACTTAAAAAATAAGTCTAACATTTGAAGCAAAAGAAAAAAAAACGTTTCTGTAACACTGCTCTTATCCAACACACATCGTTGCTACTAAATGATTGCGTACTAATCGGCACATTGATGATCTAACGAGTGATTAATAATGAAATTAACTTTAAATAGTTTTACAAGTTTTTGTGCGAATGAAATTATATTTTTTAAGAAACAAAAACTAAATGAAATATAAGAAAGGTTTATTTTTTACTTTTTTTTGTTACGTGGAAAGATGAAGAAAAGAGTATAATCGATTGTAATAAATCATTGAATTTAAATGGAATAGACGAAAATGTAAGAAGCGACTTGGGAAGTAGAAAAAAATCGTATGGATCGCATGGCAAGCGTGGAAATACATGTCGACGTGTTCTTGAGATGCGCAAGGGCAAACGTGACACACTTGTGAAACACCTTTTTAAAATTTTTTTCTTTTACATTTTCTTTTTATCGATCATCACGTGAGTGTGACGTACGTACGAATATGCACCTGCGCAAGGCCCATGTGTATTTCACATCGCGAGGTTTAAACTTGCACCGTTAGATGGCGACTGCGCATAATTCTCGCACATACGGCGTTCGGACGATGAAGAAAAAAAAAAAAAAAAAATTGTACGAAATTGGTATTTCCCGTGTTCGAGTTTGACGCCAAAATCCCAGTGTGAACGTATGTCTGTAGAGTGAGAGCTCTCATATATCGGTATGACAGACACATCGAATAACCACGAAGCTATCTATCATCTCTGTCGCGCTCTCGTCGGCGAGGGATAACACTTACTCACTTGCACCAGTGCCAACTGCCCCCTGCGCGAACGAAGACCGTGAGTGGGAGAGAGAGACCACGCGACCATAGCGCAGGGGCGTGAGAGAGAGCGAGACGTCCGACTGCCCCGCGCAAGCGCAGACCGTGAGCAGGACGAGGACGGAGAATGGGCGGAGCCAGGCGAGAACTAACCGCGTGCGCGCGCAGCGGCTGGGGCAATGGTGCCCCCAAAATTGCTGCCAACAATTCCCGCCCGAAATACGGTTACACACACGATTATATCCTTCGATGTTTCGCACATACGATAACACAATAAAACCCAACGTGGACACGATCGACTTGCTTCGGCACAACGCTGTCAAAGTTGATCAATGTTACACGAGAATGCCTGGCGCATTGACGTTTACCAACGTAATTAATCGGTTTACGATCGTGATAACAGCACGAACTTCCTCGACTTTCGTTTCACATGGACAACGCCGAAATAACGTTCGATAAACAACGTCTGCACGTTTGTACGTGACGAGACGTGGATTACATAAATTTGCAAAATAATTGTCTAGCTAAGATGATTAACGGCTTTCAAGTAGCCTTAAAAAATACCATCGACGTGGTAAGTCATTGAATTTCGAAAATATCGAAATAAAAAAAAACAAAGAAGTTAAAAAAAAAAAACATTATGAGCTTCTATCGTTAAATCATATTTTTGGGATCTGAGAACTTTTCACAATATTGTTCGTTATATCTTCTCATTGTTCATTCATTATTTAGTTCATTGTTATATGTTCTAATTGTTTTTTATTATTCAATGTTTATGTTTTTTAATAGTTCACAATAGAGACAATATATATTATAGAACGAATGATAAATAAACGATCGACCAAAGATGCGAAACATCAAGATGAAAAGCAAATTAATAAATTAATTTCGAACGATCGACCTGCGCCAAAAGAGCTCGGATCCCAATTCATTTATCGCTGCCGATAGCAATTTGGCATAATCATTAGAATCATATTGTCGCTCTTGTGAAAATTGTTACAAAACTATCAAACGTTTTTCAGTGTGGATCCTCGCAAAACATCCAGCCCTAGCCTCTGAGTCGCACCTCCGCCATAAGTGTTTATTTTTTTTCACAACGCTTTTATTATTTGGGTCAAATATATTTTCATGCGTTTCATTGTTTCTTTTTTTTTTTTTGTGAGCCATACGTTCTTTATTTATTCTAACGCTCATTTGTGTGTTTGCTTTATGTACATAATACAGTGCGTTTCAATAAATCATATTATTTGATTATTCATAATCGTTTATTATTATTTTTTTTCTGTACGTACCCATCCTTAGAATTAAGTTTTCAAGGTAATGGGAATTTTGCGACGGCCGCGTGAAATATCATGGTGCACAGTCAGAGTCTTGAATTGCAGATAGCGCCGCCGGCGACGCCGTTACAGGATTTCACTTATCACTGGAAACAGCTCATGAACTTTTACGCGAGTCACGAGACCGATTGCAAATTGCCGGTCGAGAACACGGCCATTCCCAAGCATTTGGATCGTTTGTTGGAAATTCTTTTGTCCGAAGAAAAAATTGTGGACGATACGGGTCCTTGTTTGGAATATCTGCTGCAACACGGACTGCTCGATTGGCTGACTACGCTGGCCATTGTGGAAACGCCGCCTGGCATGAGACTCTTCTGTTTGTCTTTTTTGAAAAAATTTTTGGCTCGATCCAAGCACTCGCTGCTGCATCACGTGGCCGTCCACGTGCCGGTGCAAAAATTAATCTCCCATTGCAATGGAAATTACGCGTCGCCCATCGAAGCCGAAGAGATACAATTTTTGTTGACTCTGTGCTTTCTCGTGTGCAAACATCCTCATTTGACGAACATAGTCAACGACTGTGGCAACGTGCGTATGGAAACTCAGCGCGCTCGAGACGATTGCGAAAGGAGCGATTCGCAGTCGGTGACTTACGCGCCGACTGGAAAGCGAGACAACTCGAATCCGCTGTTCGAACCGTTGAACACTCAAGCTGTGACACTGATAAATCCAAATTTGTTGCCCAACGAGCGTCAGAGAAGACGATCCATGGCCAGGGATTCATCGTCTTACAAGCCGATCGATGTGACCAAAAATTCGACCGTGCAGGAAGGAAAGGCAGCCAAATACAGAAGCGATCCGTTGAGAAGATCCGAAGAGTCCAGCTCGTCGAAGGACACCGAAAGCTTGTCTCAATGTTCGAGTCCGTGTTCGCAAAAACCTGCGCGAGACACGATCGCAGCAGAAATCACAGTCGACCCTCAGGAGGATGAGCATTTTGACAAAGATCCTGATCCGATGAGTTCAACCGTTGACGAGGTGGATGCGAAGCTGCAAGATCTCGAGGAACTGCGAATCGACAGCGATTACAGGACCCAGGACTCTGTCAGCGAAGTCTACGACAAATCTTTTGGGAATTGTCTGTTGCCTAGGTCTCCGACCACCAAAAGATCCGACAGCCTCCTTTTGGACGCTTTGATAAGTTATCTGAACAGCGCTGTACGTAATCTTGATACTGAGTTTTGCACTTACGAAACAAGTTTGCACATGCGAAACAGATATACATTTTTGAGACAGTTTTGCACCTGCATCGCAGTTTTGCACTTACAAAATAGTTTTGCACTTTCAAAATGATTCTGCACTCGCAATGCAGTTTTGTACTTGTAATGCAGTTTTGTACTTGCAAAACAGTCTCGTTCTTGCAAAACAGTCTCGTTCTTGCAAAACAGTCTCGTTCTTGCAAAACAGTCTCGTTCTTGCAGAACAGTTTTGTACTTACAAAACAGTTTTGTACTTGCAAAACAGTTTTGTACTTGCAAAACAGTTTTGTACTTGCAAAACAGTTTCGTACTTGCAAAACAGTTTTGTACTTGCAAGACAGTTTCGGACTTGCAAAACAGTTTTGTACTTGCAGAACAGTTTTGTACTTGCAAAACATTTTTGTACTTGTAACACGATTTTGCACTTGCAAAACAGTTTTGTAAATTTGCAAATCATTTCAGGACAACACGGTGAGAGTGAGAGCCTGCGAAGGAGTAATGGTTCTAGCCGCTCTGGACGACTCTTCCTTCGCCAACACAATGGCTCGAAGCGACTTGCCAATAGTCATTACAAATCGATTGGATTCATCATTCAAATCGATTCCCGCACACGTGGATCCCAACGAGATCGACGACATCGAAGTAACCTGGGGTCTCGATTCCCCACTCTGGACCAATGAAAAAAAATTTCCCGGTTGCCGACAAGTCGCTGGTTACTTCATGTGGCTCGATTATTGCGATCAATTGATCAAGGAAGCACATCCCGAAGTTGCATATGTATTGGCGAAAAATATCAGACGTAATTTCTTCGACAAAGTGATTACACCTGCATTGGCTGATCATCACGTTGTTCTGATCACGGCTCTGGTCACGGAAAGTCTGAAAAAACTCACGTCGACGTTGCTGTGCACCGGTAAATGATTTTTTTTTTCTTCAAAACTACAAACGACAAAATTTACTAAAGTCTATTTACAGTTTTTTTGTTTAAAAAAATTGAAGGGATATGGCGAACATTTGAAATTTACAATCGTTTTTCATCCAAAATTACCTGAAGTTTTAGTTGATAAGAAAACAAACGAAAAATTGAGTTCAAAAACATCTTACGTTCTGAAATGGAAAATTAGGAGGAAAAAAGGGTGTCAAAATTTGGAAAAATGCGATCAAGTCGTTTTCCAAATATTTCAGGGGCTCCCAGTCTTTGAAGATTATGGCCCGAGATAATTGTGTTAAATATTTAACAAAGCAATAACAAGCTGGACGGTCGAACACTGATAAAAGTTTATACATGATTTTCGTGATACTGCAAACAACAAATTTGAGAACATTTTTTCACATTAAATACATTGAATCTTTATCAATTAGATCGATTCAATTAGAACAAATTAAATAAATTCAATTGAAACAGAGTAACCAAATTCAATTCGAACCAATTGAAAAAATGTAATTGGAACAAATTGAACAAATTCAATTGGAACAAAATGAATAAATTCAATAAGAACAAATTGAATAAATACAATTGGAACAAATAAAACAAATTTAATGTCAACAAATGAAACAAAATTAATTATAATAAATTGAACAAATTCAATTTTAACAAATGAAACAAATTTAATTTGAAAAAATTGAAAAATAATATTAATTTTTACCAGACTGCACTTCAATAGGCCAACTTGAATTTTAGTCGAGAACGTATGTGTGAATGTGGGATGAATGTTGCGTAATAACCAATTTTTTTGTCAATTGCATCTAAAACGTCAGAAAAATGTTTCAGATATAAGTCATTGGATGGTGGGTGATCGAAACGATCCAGAAATCAGAAATGTGTTTGCCAGTTCGGTGCTACACACGCTTGTGGAAAATTGTTACACGGACAGCGACGATTTGACACTCGAGACGTTGAAATTGTTCGAAGAAATTTTGAACAAACGAAACGAACACGTGTTGCACTGTTTGATTTTGTCTTATCTCACGTCACGTGGCTATTACGATAATAGCGCAGCGGATAGCGTGATAGGATCGTGGAGCGATGAGGAAGACGAGAGAGAGCGCGAGAAGAAAGGAACTATGGATTTTTCGCAGGAACAGAGTCACAGCAGAACTTTGGCGCCGAGTAATATTCATAGGATAATTAATTGGTGAGTTTAAAATATATTTTGTCGCATAAAAGAAATTAGGTTTTTGGGAGATTTGTCGACGAGCAATTATATTATTATCATTATTTTTTATCATAATATTGCTACATATTCAAAATTGTTTTATTTTGGTCTGAGCAAGAGAATTTCTACCTTACCGACGTTATTGAATAGAGCATTTCTCATTTATATATTTATATACATCATTTTTTTGTTACTTCTCACGTCTTCCCTACTCCATTACGAGTCAACAGAGCGACCAGAATTAACGATGATAAATTTTTTTCTTCTAATTATAATATTTTCTCATATTTAAGATTAATGTATCATTGGATATTTAGATATCTTTGATTCTGCTTACTCAGTTGATTCGTGATGAATTAGTCAAGCTAGGAGAATTAACAAAAGAAGATCTATATATGGGGTAAGGACCCCTTAATTCGAATGGACCAAAACCTTCACCCCTGCAGAAATAGTCGTCAATTTTTTTCCAGTCTGGAGTAAACCAAAAACATTCTGTAAAAAAATGATGATCCATTAGAATTTCAGAATGGCATCTTCATTGCCAATATTAATTTTTTTAATTTTCCATTTCCAAAGCTATGACAAGTTAAAAAAAACTTCAAATAGAACAATATTTTATCTTCAAAAAAAATTAAGTAAATAATTCTTATGAAAAAATGTATATTTTGATTTTAATAGTTTCGAAAAGAAAAAAATAATGAAATAAAATATTATCAACAAAGATGGCATTCTGAAATTATAAAAGATCTTTATTTTTTAAATACAGAGCAAGTAAAAGAAACTGAATCAATTTTAAAAACTGCACAATTTTTTCTGTTTTACGTTTTTTAGGGGGCGAAAGGGTTGGGGGAAAATTTAAAAAAACGGAATGTTTTTAGGTTATCCCAAACTGAAAAAAAATTGACCCATTTGAATTGAGTCGTCTTTCCCCATACATAAAATAAATGCAATAACCCCCAATCTAACCAATAACATCGGCAAGGTAGGGATTCTCTTTTTCAGACCGAAAGAAGAAATCGTTGAATATGTAGCAATTCTATGGTGAAAAAAATAACAATAATATGATTCCCATTACCAAAGCTCACGATAACGTAATCAATTACTACGTTCAAAGCAATTCAACACGATCGAAACAAGAAAAAATTCATATCAATCGTAATGTAATAAATAAATTTTATCATCGTAATGTAATGAATAAATAATTTTTTTCATCGTTTCAGTTTTCTCTCGTTGATGCCACGACAATTGCAAACGGATACGGGTGTAAATAATTACGAGCGTTACATGGCCGATTGGGAGAAGCAATATGCCAAAGTACGAAGGGACTGTGCCCTTCTGGCTTGGCCTTTGGAAGCCGTGACCGTCGACGATTCGGCGAGTTACGATTCCAGACCCGAAGCCGATCACTGTTCCACCAGATTTTACATGGGACCATTTCTTTCCATGATTCTCGACAAAGTGTCGAACATTCCAAATCAAAAGTACGAGATAAATTTACAACTGACCGTCGTTATATCGAGATTGGCGCTTCTTCCGCATCCCTACTTGCACGAATTTCTGTTGAATCCGTTGTTGCCTGTGGCAACGGGTCTGAGGACATTGTTCACGTGTCTGCAGAAAGTCGTGAAACAATTGTCGAACGAGGTTGTGAAAGAAACAAATTACAAACAGATTTTGAGGGATACGAGAAAAAAATTGTTGGAGGATTGTTCTCAAGAAGGGTGTGTAAATCATCAAAACACATTTACTCGCGATATTCGTTTATGAAGTGTCTAAAAATATTCTGATATATATATATATTTATTTTTTTCTTCATTGTTTCAGATTGAAGGAAAATGTTTTGTACGAGAGTGTGATCATCATGGAAGAATTTTGTAAAGAATTAGCTGCTATAGCTTACGTGAAATACAATCATTCCGGATGAACGAACAAACATTAGGATTGTCAAACGTTGTAAAACGAAAACGATTAATTTATGCAAAGTCTTGTAGGTTTATCGTTGGACGAATCAGTATTTTTTTTGTTTCCTTTCGCAAAGTTTGTAAGATACATACTTGATTATTCTGTATAATCCACAAAGTTGTCGGACAAATAATTTGCATAAAAAAAAAATTAAAAAAAAAAACAAATTATGTCATTTGCACAATATAACTACTTTTCAATAAATCAGCAGTTACCAAATGTTTTTTTTTTCTTTTCATTATTTCAATGAGTTAACCAAATCCAATTTTATTTTTTTCCCTCTTGCGCCGAAGGACGATTGGACAGAATATGGAAATTGTGTCGGAAGCAATTTTAAATACTGCGAATGTGAAACTTGTCATTGTTGAAAAATTCAGGTGCCGATGGTCTATTTCTTTTTTTTATCTTCATGCATTTCCTCATGGCTGTGCGGAATAAAGCGAATCGATCATTAGTACCTCAGCTCTCGAAGCGACCGGAGCTTCTGATTTTTGGTATTTGAAATTCGATAGGCAAACATGTCTAACAAAAGTAGAATTTTCGTGGATGAGCTGCAGTGCGAACTCCTGGGTCGTGTCATCGAACGATCATCGATAATGAAGATAAACAGCGATAATTTATCAACAAATGGAGAAATATGTTTCTCACCTAACCTTTTAAGTTGGAGAGGTCTAATAACATCTCACACCGATATAAACGATTGTCGAAATATTTTGGAGTATTATTTGAGAAGAAAGAATCACGAAACTGTTGAATTGTCCGAGGACGATATTTTGAAAAAGGTAAACAAAAATGTTTGAATATTCGATCATATTTTGGATAACCTCAAAACTATAATGTTGACTTTTTTTTTTCTATTTTCCAGGCTGAAGAGTCGCTGGTGTTTGCGAGTGAAAAATGGTCAATGCCACTGAAAAAATGTGTGTTGAAAAAAGGCAGAGTGTGTGTGTTTCTGAACAGAAGACGAGTAATCGCAACGTGTATAAAAGAAACTGTGAGACTCGGTGAGAACTATGGCAGAAAAAAATTTGTCGGAAAGACGATTCATCTGCGAATAGCTGAGGACAAAGAGTCGGAGCTCACAACTGCGAGACTGCGACTCGTCAGAGAAGCGACGGAAAAATTATTGGAAATACAAGGTTATGAAATCGGAGATGCAAATGCGAACGTTCGATATTTGTTGACGACAAGATCGGAAGGTCCGGCGGAGGTGGATTATCGACGTTGCGTGTGCGGCGTCGTGAAGAATCAGCGCAGCAATACCAAAGAAACATCGTTGAGTTGGAAATCGTACATCGACGATAAAGTCGCGGAGCTGGCGTCTCTGGCGGAGGCGAAATTTTCGGAATCGAACGAGAACCTGGATCTCGAAAGAATCGCTCGAGCCACTGCGACGTTCGAGCTTTTGAGCGTCAAACCCAGCAGGCCCGTCTTCGTTCGGAGCAGCAGCGATGCGGACAAAGCGGTGTCGAGTTTCAAAGGTGAATTTACATTTCGCTGCGTTACGCCGCGAAAAGCAATTTCCTTGTTTTTTTTTTCTCTCTTTCATTCAACGACTCCTTGTTTCAGGAGGCTCGTTCGTGTTGTACAACGCTGCCAGAATGTGTGCAATTTTAGAAAGATTCGAAGAAGAAGAATCCATTGGCAAATATCCAAATTTATCGGACATTGAAAAAGTGGATTTCGACCAGCTGAATCAAGAGGTGAGTCCCTAACTTCGAATATCAACCTGAACAATTTTCCTAACTTTCGACTCGTCGAAAGATAAAAAATGTTTTTTTTTTTTTAGAAAATAAAAATAAAAAATAAAATATGTATCTACAGGAGGAATGGGAGCTCGTGTACAACTTTATTCTCGGATATCCCGAAGCTATTGAGAATTCGGTATCGAACGAGGAAACCTTGGAAACGTCGCCGCAAACGCTTTGTCTTTTCTTATCGCGTTTGAGTCAACGTTTCAGCGTTTATTACCGACGCGTACGCATATTAACGGTAAATTTTTCGTTTTCGAAAGCCTCATCTCCATTTAAAAAAAAAAATGTGTTTTATTTTTTTATTTTTCGAATTTTTAAAAATTTTATTCAACGAATATATTTTTGTTTGCAGGAAGAACGCAACCATTTGATTCCGGCCATGATGGCGCGTTTGTACTTGCTTCGGTCATTGCTAATCGTCGTTAATAATTCACTCGCGATATTGAATATCGTCCCGCTGCGACGTATGTGAACGACGTTCATTTGTACAGCCAACGAATAAATTAAACATGGTTGATAACGATTAATTTGTATTTTACGCAACGTGTTATTCAAAATTCAAACGATAATGTACCGACGCGCACGCGCCAAGTGGACGAATCGCGAACTCGTCTTCATCTTCTCATCTTCCTCGTTGCACGGAGCCATCTAGCATTCTTTTGCTATAAAACACAATATGGTCATAAATATATTAAAATATATCGATGAAAACCATTCTGCGATCTCGAAATTGCCATACTCTATGTACTAGCACGATTTTCGTCGAATATTTCGTACTTCTCGTCATCTCGCGGAAAACTGTCATGGCGGCCGAACGCTCGCAAGCCTAGGTCGACCAGTCAAAAACACTTTCGGTTACGTTCGGCTCCTCTCGGGTGCTCTCGGATTCGAAAAATCGGCAATTCAAAATGAAATCCAGAAGCTAATGAAGATATGAAACCGTACCTCAATTGCCATACATTTTGTTCGGTCGAATTGAATTGCTTCGACCGTTTATTCTTCACACCTATGAGAAAATAAATGCAACCAACGAATCTGACGCTCCAGGCGATAATCATGATACAACAAACAACCTTGAAACGTTTTAACTGTTGAAGAATGCAAGTACCAACGTAGATTACGTGACCATCCTGTTTTACCGACCGAGAACTATATTTGAAAAATCGCGTGCCTAACGACAGGTGTTACCGACGAATTTCCCGATCAAATGAGACAATTGCCGATCGTGAGCGTCATGGCTCGTGACTCAGCGGCCATCTTCTTGCGCCCTAAGCCTCTATTGCCGATCTTTCAAAATTTCATGACGAATTCGGTCCCCTCGACTTCAAAAATCATCCAAATAAGAAAAAAAAAACAATTTCTTCCTACTTCGTAAATCCGCAAATACTCATAAATCGACCATAAACGTGTGTTTCCACAATGTTTCCCTAAAATGGCATTTGACATTCACCCCGGCAACGACACATTGCCAGACGATTTGCGAGGCGCCACAATAAACCCCAGCCACCTCGGATCATTGCATCTCTCTTACAAATGCATAACCCCCGACGTGTTTGCCTCATCGTCACGGTAATAAAACGGCAGATGTTTTAAGTTGGAAGTCCGAAAGAAAATATATATTGTCGGAGGGGCCTTGAAACCGAAGCACAACCATGGCGATGAGGCTGAAGGGGAGGGGCCGGGGGGAGCGGACATTCGATGAACCAAGCCGTTCGGCGAGAGTCGACGATGACGGAGTTGCCCGAGGGAACGTCGGGGCGGGGGCGGGTGCACGGGGGGCACGGGGGGGGGGAGAACGACGACGAGTGTTGAGAGCCAGCTGTTTGTTTTGTTTTCGGGCATGCGATTCACGTGACACCGGTGGCGCTGGTGGCGGCGCGAGCGGCGCCAACGTTAACAATCGAGCCACCTGATACGTCGAGAGATTGCACTCGCGCCGTCGTCGACCAATCCCTCGTCCCGTATCATAATGTTACTGGTGCTTCTACGGTGCAGAAACGTTTGACATCGATAAATGCTTGAGAGTGCTCGCGAAGTGCGGAGGTGCAAGGCTGTCGTTCGTTCGTCGGCTCGTCGTCGTCGTCGTCGTCGTCGGCTCGTCGGCTCGTCGTCGGTCCGTTCGCAACTGGGTTTTTTTTCTGTTGTTTTTTTTTTAAACATCGACGCGGTTTCACAAATCCTAATCGTGAATCGTGCGTAAATTAAAAAAAAAAACAAACAAATACCATTTTTCTTTTGTTTTCTTTTGTTTTTTTTTTTCGTTTATTCAATTTTCTGTAATTACGAAAATCGAAGGAAACCAAAGAAAAACAAAGAAAACAAACACGAAAGATGATATAATAGTGCTCGTATGAAAGAGATAATGATAAACATAAAAAAATAAAGTGTTTCCGCTTGTTTTTTGTTAATTTTTTTTTTTTTTTCAAATATAAATTATTTTTATTTGAACTGTTTTTTTTTTTTTTTGTAATTGAAATATTCATCTGAACGTTGTTATGCTACCAATGTGTCTTCGCGAACACTATCACGAACACGCATTCACATACCAATCGGCCTTAACCCACACTCATACATAAATCCCAAAGTTTTCCTCACGACAAACGTGTTTTTGGTCATCCCCCCCCCCCCCACCTGGCTCCATTTGCAAAACACCGAACGAACGAAGGACAGCGAATCACATGCGTGTGCCAGCCATCTCACTCCATACGCTGTCTATTTATCGAATCATTAACAAAAAACACACGAAAACAAAAACAAAAACAAAAATCATCATGACCTGTGAGAAATCAAATTTAAATGCAGCAACAGATAAAAATAAAAGAGACAAAAAAATATATATTTTGTTTAATACATAGAAAACAAGCAAACACAAACAAAAAAAAACAATGTTCGTGACGCATTGGAATTAAATTTGAATGAAATAACAAAAAAAAAAAAAAAAAAAAAATTAGATAAGACGATATCAAAAAGAGATACGATTTTTTTTTGTTTAAATATAGAAAACAAGCAAACAAAAACAAACGGAATCGCGGGTCGAAACTTCCGACGGAGATTGGGAGCCCGTGTGTGTGTTTGTGTGTTGTGTTGTGTATTTTCGTGGTCGCGGCTATCGGTGCGCCGCCCGTATTTATGCACACTCGCTCGCGAGTCTCGTACGTAGCAACAACGCGCCGCGCGAACGGACGCGCGCGGTCGGTCTCTCTCTCTCTCTCACTCTCTCTCTCTCTCTCTCTCTCTCTCTCTCTCTCTCTCGGGTTCCGTACACGCTCGTTTCTTCGCAAACCCACACACACACACACACGAACCCTCGCTCGCTCACACGCGGACACATATATATGTACACACCCGCTCGCGAAAAGTAATACACACAACGTTCTACGTGAACAATTTCCACGCTTATAACACCCACATCGACCCCCCCCCCTCCACTTCTCTCCTCCCCCAACGATCGACAAACGAAAACCCGTAAAATTTTCAAACAAATCGAACGTACGCTCGGTTTCGCTTGATTATCGATTTTCCATTGTAACGAGAAAAAAAAAAAAAAAAAAAAATTCGGTCAAGTGCGAGTACGACTCGCGCTCAGAGCGCACCACATTTTTTCCTTCGTCGTGACAAACGAAAGAAGAAATTTTTTTTTTTATGAATGTGATGTGGCGCTCTCAAAGTGAGCGAGAAAGAGTGATCTGCTGGCTCTTTTCAATTTCAAAAATAAATTTGTAAAATTTATTTCTAGGAATCTATAAATTATGGGACTTTCGGTATCATTTTCCGGTAAAGTTCGAGCTGGGGGTTCATATTCCCTGATTTTTTGAAAATTTTGGGACCGGTTCTCGCAGATTTTTCGGCATATCTTCTTGAATATACTTTTCATATATGATACATGAAATGAAATTTTGTTTTTTTTTTTTCGAGTACTTTATTTGCCCCATCTTCGAGTCTCATATGAATATTTTGAAGTGTTAACCAGTGCAAAATATTCGCGTCCATGAGATGAATTACCATGTCAAATTTCAAATTTCTACGTTCCATAGTTTTTGAGAAAAAAAACGTTTCCGAGAGTTTCGGCTGTGACAGACAGACAGACGGACGGAAAAGTGATCTCATAAGGTTTCAGTTTTTTTTCCTTCTGAGGTACGGTACCTCAAAGAGGAGCAAAAAAATAAGAGAAGAAAAATAGGAGCGAGGAAGAGAAAGAGAGTGGGAGAGAATAAAAAATCGAAAAAAAGGGAGTCGAAAAATATTGCGACCGAACGATAAAAGAACGATAATACAAGACACGATCGGCCAAAACCGGCTTCTTTGTTTTTTTCCCGATCGAAGAAAAAAAAAATTAAAAAAAAGTCCGTCATCGTATCGAAATGGAATTTACGTATCGAAAACAACGCCGATCAAAAACAATTGAAATTTCTATCCGCGAGCGCCCATAAAAATATTTGAAAAAATATTTTTATCGGCGCTTTTTTATTAAAAAAATTTTTAAAAATAAAAAAATCGATCTTGCGTTCATCGATCGTCGATCTTGAATATTTCTCGAACGTGAATATTTTTATCTGTTTTTTCGTTTCTCTTTTTTTTTTTTTTTTTTTTTTTTTTTTTTTTTCAATTTCAATTTCAATTTCAATTTCGCGCATCTTCGTTTTACGAAGACGAACGTTCGTTCGTCACCGAGTGACACACGATCGTAACTCGCCGAAC